>JAVJIF010030408.1:0-290146 GCA_038442645.1 Agave tequilana
GGAGCTAGCAGCTGTGATATTTGCATGAAGATCTGGAGGCATTATCTTCTGGGAGATAAAGTGTTGATATACACTGATCACAAGAGCCTCAAGTATATTTTCTCGCAGAAGAGTTGAATATGAGGCATAGGAGATGGCTTGAACTGATGGCGGACTATGATATTGACTTGCAATATCATCCAGGCAAGGTCAATACAGTTCCAGATGCACTGAGCAGGATGCCAGAGAATAGAGTGCTTGTCCAGCTCACTCAGCAGAAGGAGTTGATTCGAGACTTCATCAGTTTGGACTTGATGTTAGTTCGAAGGACTGAGAAGGCAGACAGTTCATGACTTTGCAGATTCAGTCAACATTGATTGATGAGATCAGGGAAGCTCAGAAGGAAGATCCCAGGTTACAGAAATTCCGAGCTCAGGTAGAGGCTGGATTGAGGACTGATATCTGTATTCCAGATGGTGCCTTATATTTTTGTAGCAGGATTTGTGTCCCTCAAGGAGATGTTAACAGAAGATTCTGGCAGAAGCACACAGTTCAGCATATTCCATCCACCCAGGGGGAAACAAGATGTATCAGGACTTGAAGAAGCAGTTTTGGTGGAATGCTATGAAGAGGGAGATAGCTCAGTTTGTAGCCAAGTGCCTGGTGTGCCAGCAGATAAAGATGAGCATCAGAGGTCAGCTGGACTTCTACATCCTTTGCCGATACCCGAATGGAAGTGGGAGCACATCACCATGGATTTTGTCACGGCTTACCTCGAATTCCTAAAGGTATAATGCTGTGTGGGTATCATTGACCGTCTCACCAAGTCAAGCTCACTTTATACCATTCAGGGTGGGACAGTCAACGGAGGTCTTGGCAGACAAGTACATGAAGGAGATAGTTCGTCTGCATGGGTTCCAGTCAGTATTGTTTCAGATAGAGACACCAGATTCAGATCCCATTTTTGGGAGAGTCTCCAAGAAAGTTTTGGGAACCCGTCTGAAATTCAGTACATCATATCATCCTCAGACAGACGGACAATCTGAGAGGACTATCCAGATCCTTGAAGATATGCTAGGGCCTGCATGATTGAGTTTAAGGGATCTTGGAGATCATCTTCACTTGGCTGAGTTTTCTTATAACAACAGCTATCAGGCAAGTATCAAGATGGCACCTTTTGAGGCATTGTATGGAAGGAAGTGTCGGTCACCGATTTGTTGGGATGAAGTCGGTGAGAGGAGACTTTTGGGGCCAGAGATTCTGATTCAGACAACAGAGAAAGTCAGAGTCATCAGAGATCACCTCAGGACAGCTCAAAGCCGTCAGAAGAGTTGGGCAGATTCTCAGAGAAGGCCATTGGAGTTCCAGGCAGAGATCATGTGTTCTTGAGGATATCACCTACCAGAGGAGTGATCCGGTTCGGTATTCGTGGAAAGCTGAGTCCGAGATATATCGGCCCATTCGAAATTTTGGAGCGAGTGGGAGATGTGTCTTACAGATTGGCCTTACCTCCATCTTTGGACGGTGTGCACAATGTTTTTCACGTATCTCAGTTGAGGAAATATGTAAAGGATGATAGTCATATTTTGGATCATTCCGAACTGGAACTGCAGCCAGATTTATCATATCAGGAGCAGCCGATGGCCATTTTGGATAAGAGTGTGAAGACACTGAAGAACAAGGCTATACCTTAGTGTTGGTGTCTTGGAAACAGACATGCGCCAGGAGAGGCCACTTGGGAACGAGAGGATGTTATCCGAGAGCGCTATCCTCAACTCTTCACATCTTGATTTGGTAAAAACTCTTTCCTTCTATTCTTTTCTACTGTTATCACTCTTCTTTCCTTATCTATCTGTTACCTTTCCTGTTACCTTTCACCTTATGAAATTTCGAGGACGAAATTTTTTGTAAGGTGGGTGGATTGTAATACCCTGTTCCCAGAATACGTACTTAGTTGCGTATTCAGTTTTCGACCGTATTTTTCGATTTACTTCCTGTATTGACCGATTTCAATTTCAAATATCATTTTTCCAATATATTAGATTTTCTATGATTTTCTGGATTTTTCCTGAATTAAAATAAATTTCTTCAAAACCGGTGTCGACCAGTGTCGTTGATCGATTCCTGGAATTTTAATTCTCAAACAGTTAGGAATTTCTAGATGGTCCTTTAGACTTTATTTCTTAGAATCATATTCCTACTTAAATACTTTTCTGAGAATTTTATAAATTTATGAAAACTCCAACGGAGTCGGTAGATAACTGATTCCGGGATTTTTAGTTTTAAAACTATAAAGTATTTCTAAAAAGGGATTTCACTATTAGTCTTCATATATTATTATTGATTTTTGGTAAAATTTACGAGTCGTTCCGAGATACTTGAATTTCGGACGATTTCGGTATTTTCCGAAATGTTTTTCCGCATTCATGACCTAAACCTAGGAATCCATGTTTTCAATATTTTTCAATTTCCAAGTTAGAGTAAATACCTTCCTTTAAGAATTTCTTTCCATTTTTCCTTTCCTTTATTTCTTTCCTCCACAACCACAAGGTTTTTTTTTTCCATTTTCCAAAATTCCATTTACTCCAAATTCCAACTCCACACAATTTCTCACCTACTTCCTCATTAAATGCCCATCTTTTCTCTCTCTCCCATGGCCGGCCAAGTTGGCTAGGAGAGACACCTCACCTCCCCTTTTTTGCACAAAACCCCCTCTCAATTTCTTTAATTGCATCTCCTTTACAAAAATCAAATCCTATATAAGTTTCCCTTTACATTCTTTTACTTTTTTCTTCACTTCACCAAGAGTTAGCCTTCACCATTTCCTTCTCCATCTCAAACCCTAACTCCAAAGCTCACCTAGGTTTTCATCTCCATCTTTAGCAACCATCTCTACCTGAATTTGGAGCGCATCTCTCTTCGTCGGAAGTATCGCCAAGGATCGAGGGGTGATACCGTCGACTACGATCTCTTCCGAACTCGCATAGAACTTCGATTAACCGTTCGAGGTGAGTATATTTACTCACCAAGACTTGTAAACTCCTTTGTATACTTGTGTTGACAAATCATGCACACTTGTGACATAAAAATCATATTTTTAGACCCTCAAACAAAACCCTAGAAATCTGTTCTGTTTGCTGTTTTCCACGATTAGTCGACTAGACCTAGGGACTAGTCGACTAATCCACTTTAGTTGAAACTTAACCTTTTCTGATTTCACAGTTTTAGTCGACTAGATCAGATTTCCAGTCGACTAGAGACCCCTAGTCGACTACCCATTTCTCCCCAGTCGACTCCTGTTTTCCTGAAATAAAACATCAACTCTCTGTATCTCAGACTTAGTCGACTTAGGTATCCATTAGTCGACTAGTAGTTCCCTGTTAGTCGACTACCCTTACAACCCTAGTCGACTAACTTTCCCTGAAACAGAACCCAACTCTCTGTTTCCCAGTTTTAGTCGACTCATCCAGACTAGTAGTCGACTTAAGACCCCTAATAGTCGACTACCCCTCCCACCTAGTCGACTAATTCTGACTGTTTGACTTAGTTGATTCTGTTCTGAATTTGGATCTTATTGTTGATACATGTATGGTATATTACTTTTGTTCATGCTTCATAACTGGTACTACATGACGTGTTACTTGATAGACATTATCTCATATTACTTCATGACTTGTTATTACATATCATCGCTCCATAACTTGTTAAAATGTGAATATCACCACTTATCATATCCCTTGAACATGCATCCTTGAACCAAGCATGATACACTTGACTTTTGCATAAAATGGACCAACTTACACATGGGTCGGGGGAAAACATGCGGATATCGATATGTGTTCGTGTTACAGTGGCTTTTAGGAATGTTGTGCAACTCATGTTCCGGTCTGACCTGTGGGCCTCCAGGGGACCGAGGGGAGTGCTTGCTCCCTCTATTACTGGTACCATCATGTTAAGGGCATACATAAGTCCCCCTGTTTAGCCTAGCGGCTGGCTTCCGTCACCAAGCAACGGAACAATCCTGGACCGTTATCCCGGGCATGTACGGGGTCCACTGTAAACATAGTTCGTCGATACAACCGCTGTTTCCAATAACAACCTTGCTTTACTAGGATATGGATCTATGTGCTCTGGGACGCTGGGTCACATAGCTAGATATCACAGTAAGACAAGTAATAATAATAAGACGTCAATTGTAAATTTAATGTATTAGGACTTTATCTCTTCATGCTTTTCATACTTGTTAGCTGATATTCCTTATATTGTTTTATACTACTTATTCATGTCTCTTAGCCACTTGGTTGTAGTCCGTTTATTGTCTATATGTCTTGACTCCCTTGGATTTGCATATTCAGATTCCGAAGCTTGGACAGAAGTGGAGCCAACTGCTGAGGATCGAGTCTATCTTAGTGGGCAAGCTGACTAGTTCTTGTCCCTTCGTGCCAGACTCCTCATTTTTGACTCACGGGATCTTCTTTCTACTCGTGAGCTTTTTGTATACATATTTGTATCTTGTTCTTTTGGACTTGGTTGTGATAAATGACACTTGTAAAGTGTAATAGTTATCATATCCTGTATAACTTTGTATATGTACTTTCTTGTTGGCATATGTATGATTACCACGCTTTGTTGAGTACTCTGATCTTTATTGTACTTTTTATGCTTAGCGTATATACTTGGGGCATCTTTTGACCTACGTATATACGTCGCAGTGACGTCCCCGTATCCGTGGAATCGGGGCGTTACAACTCCAATCCATTCCTAAGGTGCACATAAGTGCTTTTCTACAAGTAGATTAAGGATAAGCTTAACGCTTTTAATGATGCCTATATCTTGTTACTAAACAAGTGGAGTAGAGTAGACTACTCTTAATAGGTCCATCACCTATGTGAGTATAGAGTTGGGTCGGCTCTTTGGGAATTTCTATGGAGGCTGTTATTCCCTAAAAATACTCTCTGAAACCAAGAATGTCCAGGGCCAAAACGGACACAACCGAGAACCAAAGTTGATTTGGAAAGTCACTGTGTGAAGCTTGTTGACTTGGCTTACACTAACGGCTAACAGTTCATGACCTAGTTCACTGATTAGTCAGTAAGTCCGATAAAGCTCTCGCTATGGAAGGTTCAAGACCTAGTTTACTTATCCTTATGCAGTTTCTTTTCTCAAGTACCTTTCACAATAGAGTCAGTCTCTTTGTGTGTCATTTCCTTGAATCTCCATTCATTGTGGGGGATTGCTGGAATGAAGAATAAAAGCGAATCTTCGAGTTGAATTATGGCGAGATCCGTGATCGAATCAACTGGATGATGGTTGGAGTGTGTGTCTCCTTCCATTGGGGATGAACGCGGTATATTCACATGTTCAATTCCGACTTCGAATGAATGAGATATTCAAGTCTAAAGATTGCCTAATTCAAAGTCAAAACGGTACTAAAGGTAGCTTAAAGCATTAATCCCACATTGGCTATGGGATGGAAGTTTGTGGTGTATAAATAGAGAAAATTGAGAACAAAGGGCGTGCCCTTTGGGTACTTAGAGTTTTCGCGCGCGATTGGGAGGGAACCATGCCCTATCGTGCGTGCGTGCGCCGCCGCTGGCGGCGGCGGCTGGCGCCGGTGCCGGTGCCGGGCCTGGGTCTGGGTTCAGGTTCCCTACCTGGCCTGGTTCTTTTGAATCAGGTCTCAAGGATATGGACCACTCCGGATCCGAACCAGACCCGCTCCGCTTCGCCCCGCCAACAGACCCGCTCCGCAGTCAGGTTCTGAACCGATCCGCCAACAGTTGCGAACCAGTTGGACTGCCAACGGTTGCGAACCAATTGGACTGTCAACGGGTGCAAATCAGTTGGACTGCCAAAGGTTGCGAACCAGTTGGACGGCCAAAGGTTGCAATGGTTGGGTCGAAAGGTTGCAGCCTTTCCTCAGATTCGAACCTGTTGGCCCCTCCTGGAGTGCTATATAAAACACTCCAATCTCTCAATTGAAACATACAACTACAACACCAAGAAAACAACTCTCTCTCTTTCTCTCTAAGTTCTGAACATTTCAAGTTTATGCGTTCTGAACTGGGAAGAACTGGGAAGTGGAGTTCTGAAGTGACTTCCAAAAGGGAAGTGGGAAATCCGTAACTCGGTTTCTGAAGCGACTTCCAACGGAGATTCTGCAAAATTCGTTCTGAAAGAAGGCTTAGAAAATTCAACAGATTCTTTTATAGAATTGTTGTCTGAATCTAAGACTTCTGAAGAAGAATATTCTTCAACCTTCCATCGTCCTCAACAGTGGGTGCTACTCCAAAGTAAGGGGCAAATATTCATCCGAAATTTGTCCTTGTATCGCTGCTTCAACGATCCTGTGGAAGGTACTGGTTGACTACGGTTCGACCGTACGGTGATTTGGTAGTGCTATTCAAATACCGTGAAGGAGTGTTGTATCTTGGGAGACCAGCGTCCATTATCCCGTTAGCACCGGTGCGGGGGACGTAATTGTCTTAAGGAGATTCGCTCTAAGTGTACCTCACTCCAAATACTGTATAAGTAGATTAAGTCCTTTATACATGGGATATACTTTACAGTATATCGAGACTGACTTATATTCAGTCTAATTGGTGTTTAACCAAGGAAGGAAATTGAAAGGTGGTTCTTAAATTAAGGAACGTTCTATTGAACGGAAAACCTCCCACCTGATATTTGTCGACCTGACCAATTAGATTGTTGATATATCAGTGATCTTGATTAGTTGTCAGATTGATTCCTGTTAAGCAGATAACCAACAGTGCAGCCCCTGGTGGTTTTGTTCCTTTGGTAAGTGTCATCAGGGTGTTGTGATCTGTATGCCTGCTGCAAGCCTGCAAGTGTTCGCTTAAATTTCTCAATGTAGCAACACGCCAAGTGATTTCTTTTTTTTTTTTTTTAAATTTTCTCTGCAGAGTGTGCAGAGTTGAACTGATTTAATTTAGCACTGTTGTTAAAATTTTTCTTTTCTTTCCTTTTATTTTTCCAACATTTATGGTTACTTTTTTCTAACAACATGTGTAATAGTTCAATATTAGATTTTGAGAGCATTGAGTGGATTAAATGTATAAAAGGAATCATAGTTCAATATCTGAACTATTTATAAATGTTTCAATTTATTCTTAATGTCATCGGTTTTGATCTTTCATTTTCACTCCCTTGTTTTTATATCTACTAGCATATTTTAAAATCGGTAAGAAATCACCAGATCTTTGAGATAAAATGTAACTGATGGAGGTTTTATTCTTGTTGTTCTAATTACCGCAAATGCACGGTCGAGCGGTTGTAGCGCTTGAGGGTTGATCTTCAGGAACATGTGATTTTTTAATCCTAAAATTATCTAGGCGAACTGAGTGAAAATGTTGGGAGTTAGAGCTTTGTCTATTAAACTATTTGTGATTCTAAGAAAACCAGCCACTTAGTGTTGAATTTCTTAGACTATTCATCATGTGGTCCATTTAAATTTGTACCTATTAACTTGTTGTGAATCATCAAATATCTGTTTCTCATAAGAAACTAATCTCAGATGTCAGATTTAAGAACAAATCATTATTCTCTATTACATGATCAATCCAAGAGCGAATAAAATTAACTAATTAACTTAAACACAGCAAAAGCGGTAATCTCCAAGCACGAATCATTAATTTAAAATAGATAACCTGTCGAATACTTAACTATTCATGAAATTACTAATTGATCTAGAGTATTTGATGTGTAGATGTAGCTCTAGATATGAGATTACAAGTTGACCAGTGATATTAGCCTATGTTCATCTCTCTGGGCCCATGAAAGGTTTTAATTATGCATAATTAAACCAAAAACAAGATAATTAAAATAATAAAGCATATTAGACATTAAATCTGTTAATTTCAGGAAACAAATAACTAAACTAATTAATTAACAAAATTAGATCAGGGTTACAGGGAAATACCAGATCTGTGCACTGCTGGAATTTGAAAAATGTTGCCTCATGCACTGGACAGGAGGCGAAACTGCGTGGACAAGGGCTGAGACAGCGTCGCCGCAAGCTTTGAAAACGAAGCAAAAAAAAAAAAAGCCAATAAAAATGCCGCGGACCGAGGTGAAATGATGCGGGCACAACGCAGCAAAGAAGCGCGCGCATCGCCTCCCACGAGCACATAAAAGAAGGACGAGAAATAATCGGCCGCCCGTGATGATTATAGCAATACTCCCTCCGCTCAGAAACGGTAGTTTAGTTTTTGAAAAAAAAATTATCTCAAATTATTGCTTCATTTTGAATCTCAATATTATTTTTACCATTCTCAATATAGAATACAGGGTAATATTCTTACCTTTTTTCTTTATAATAAAAATATCATTCTTCTTTTTAACTAATTGTAAGGATAAAAATAAAATTTCTCTAGCACTCAAATTTTTAATCAGATTTTTTTAAAATCGTGTCGAGTCAAAATCCGTTCACGATAAGCGACGAAAGGAATAAAAAGGAGCAGAATCAAAAGCAATGAGAGAGGAAGAGGAGACGTCGGTTTTATTTTAGTTAAGGGTCTGTTTGGTTGTCGTAACTGGCCGTAATTCGTAGTTGTAATTGGTAAAATCTTTTACAATTGTAAATGAGTTATATGTATGTAAATTTTACGGTGTTTGATTGGTAATATAAAATTGTAAAGTGAGAAAGTGTATTGTACTTTACGGTGTTTGATTGTCATAATGTATAAGTCGTAAGTGAAAAAGTTGACCACAAAATTAACTATTTGGTGATTTTAAAAGTTTTAATACTGCAAATAAATATTAAAAAAGTTAAATATTAAAATTTTTTAATATTAATATAAAAAAATAGAGAAAAATGTATATCAGCCCGCGGGCTGAGAGTATTCTCTCAGCCTGCGGTGACGTGGCTCAATTTGTCACCTCACTGACTTGCGGCCCGCTTTTATGTAGAAGTTAAATTACCAAATACCCCTTATGATAACTTTTCCTTATTGTTTATTATTATTTTCCCCCCCTTTTATTTTTGCCGCTATTTATATGATATAAATTACTTTTCAGCCTATTTCCTGACCTCTTTTTGAAAGATCTAGTTTCACCTTTTCAGTCTGCGATAAACTTTTTTCTGAAAATATAAAATCTTTTCAGATCAATTTTTTCTGCAAAATATTTAATGTCGACGTCTGAGCAGTATACCGGCGATCTTAATATGGAAGATATTGCATCTGGTTCTACTTTCTCTCAGAATATTGAAAATCTTGAAGGGTTGACATCTCTGCATGCCGATCAACAGGTTTTAATTGTTTATATCTATTTTAAAAACAATTTCTTAAATATTTAATGTTTTCTCTTTAGACTGTGAGGTACTGCGACCGTTTTAATATTCGGTCGCAATCTTATTTGAAAATAATCTCCGACTGTGAATTCTTTTTTTCTAGGGTATGCGTCTTAGGTCGCAGTCTTTAGTAAGGAGTAATATATATTTCTTCACATACGGATAACTGCGACTTAGGTCATAGTCTTTAGTAAGGAGTAATATAGATTTCTTCACATGTGAATAACTGCGACTTAGATCGCAGTCTTTAGTAAGGAATAATATAGATTTATTCACATACTGATTACTGCGACTTAGGTCGCAGTCTTCAATAAGGAGTATTATAGATTTCATGCCGTATGTGAAATCTTATTTTTATTTACTGCGACTTAGGTCGCAGTCTTTAGTAAGAAGTAATATAGATTTCTTCTCATACGGATAATTGCGACCTTGGTCGCAACAGCTGATAAGAAGTAAATTGTTTTCATCTCTTATGCGACCTTGGTCGCATTTATATAACTTATATTTTAGAATACAGTGATATCTAAAAAATATTATATTCATTTAATTCGTGTAAATTCTTTTTGTAGGATATGAATGCACATGCAGAAATGTCTGGAAGCTCAGATAAGTTTATAGGGAAACAGTTCCTGTCGCATATGAAAGCATACAATTTCTACAATTGTTTTGCAAGGAATAGAGGTTTTAGCGTGAGAAGAAAAAGTACAGATAAGTCACGGAAGCCTCCTCATGAGATTATTTGCAGAAGATTTTGCTGCAACAAGGAAGGGCTGAAGAAGTTGTGTGACAAAAGACAAGAGGGGCTTACAGTGCATCGTCGAGTTAACATTAGAGTATCTTGTCCTGCTGAGATGCATATCCGTCTTCGTTTATTGTTGGACTCAACTCGATATTGGGTTATCACAAAATTTGTTGATACTCATTCACATGAATTGTCAAGCCCGGATAATGTACATCACCATTACTCTCACCAGAATCATCGTTCAAAAATTAGCAGAAGCATTATGACCAATCTGGTTGATGTTGGAATGCGGCCTTCAAATATTTCTCGCGTTGTTAATGCAATGAGCCAGGGAGAAGGCTGTGAAGAAGTGCGCCCTCAACAAGTTATTGATTTCACTCGTCAACGTAGAAATAACTGCGGTCATGAGTTTATTGCTATTATCAAATATTTTCAAGAGAAAGCCGAGACCGATCCAGAATTCTTCTTTTCAAGTGAAGTTGATAATGCGGGCACACTTAGAAGCATTTTTTGAGCTGATGGAAGAGCTATTTCCTCGTATCTGAGCTTCTGTGATGTGATCGTTTTTGACACCACATACAGGACTAATCACTTGAGCTTGCCATTTGCTCCATTCACTGGAGTAAATCATCACCGGCAGTCAATTTTGTTCGGCTGTGCAATGCTTGCTGATGAGCAGAGGGATACTTTTGTTTGGTTATTCCAAAAATGGCTCAAGTGCATGCATGGAGTTGAACCTAAGCTGATTATTAGTGATCAGGATGCGCAGATTGGTGAGGCCATCAAGATTGTTTTCCCGACGTCTCGGCACCGTTACTGTTTCTGGCATGTACGGAAACATATTGCCGAGCAACAAATCCCAATGGCTAACAAGTATGGAGAAGATATGGTCTCCGATTTCCATGCTTGGTACACCTCCCGCGATATAAGCACTTGTGAGGAACAATGGCGTCTGATGAGTGAAAAATATCAGTTAGAAGAAGAAGATGGCAGTTGGTTGATGAAGATGTACAGGCTTCGTGGACATTGGTTAATGCATATCTCAAGGATGTTTTCTGTGCTGGAATGACAACCAGTCAGAGGTCCGAGAGTATTAATTCCTTCTTTGATGGTTTTGTTAACTCAAACACTAAACTAGTGGAATTTGTTCACCAATATGATAAAGCCGTTGCTTCCCGTCGTGCATCTGAATCTCTTCAAGATTTTAGGGGTTTGAATTCTGTGCCCAATTGTACATCCAATCCATATGAGATACAGGTTTCGAAGTTGTATACACAGAAGATTTTTCAGTTGTTCCAAAAGGAATGGGCAGTTGTAATGACAATGTTTTCAGAAGAGGTGGAACAGGACAAACCTGGAGCAACATATTTGGTTGGTAATTTTTCAGAATCAAAAGACAGTTGGGAAAATGTCAGTTATGATAAGCGAGAGGAACTTCATGTTTCTTGCAGTTGCTCGTTATTTGAAACAGAGGGTATCCTATGTAGACATATTCTGTGTATTTTGTGGCGCAATCACGTTACACATATACCGGAATCATATATACTTCAGAGATGGAGGTTGGATGCTCGTTACAAAAACGTTGCAATTGAAAATGGCATGAGGCCTTTTCCCAGTCAAGGCACTCCACGGACGGCTAGATTGTGGTCAGTTCGTTCAAAATTTAATGCAATTCTGGACATGGTCGCTGATTCTGATGAAAATATTTCAAAGTTGGAGGGAGTTTTGGAAAGTTTTGCCCAAAATACCACTAGAGAATACAGAGCAATGTCAGGAAATGATCATTCATCACATCCTAAGACTGCCGTTGGTTCCAGTGGATCCGTTGTTATATTGCGAGATGGTGAAGAATTGAATATACGTGATCCAATTGGTCCTGTACCAACCAAGGGGAGACCTAAAGCTGCATCCAGGCTTAAGTCTGATTTTGAAGATTCTATATATCAGAAGGAAGTTAAGCATCGAAGATGTGGTAACTGCCAAGAGCTGGGCCATTACAGGACTGGTTGTCCGTTAATGGTATATTACATTAAACCTGTTAATCATTTTTTATAACGATTAATCTTTTAAAATTCTTACTATTTATTTTTTTATTGGCAGAAGAAGTAGGTTTGAGTTGCCTCCATCTCGAAGGAACAAAGACTTCAATTTTTTATGAAGTGCGACCAGGGTCGCACAGTGTAGAGAGATTAAGTCGCATTCTGACACTGGCGTGTAATTATAATCAGATTTATTATCATTCTTTGATTTCTACTGTATTATTTTTGTATGTACTTGTACTTTAAAGTTTTAATGCTACAAAATTCTACTTTATAGTTTAATTTTTTTTGTACATAATGTAGTCAGAGACTTTGGGTCGCAGTGTACATGGTTCATTGCGACCAAGGTCGCAGTGTTCTTATTGATAAAGATAGCCAGCAACTGCAATCTAGGGTCGCAATACATGTACTGCGACTTAGGTCGCAGTATGTTAGGTAGGTGTTTCCTTTATATTAACACGCATAGCGACCAAGGTCGCAGTGTTGTAGTTGATTAAAACATTGTCGCCATCAACTGCGACCAAAGTCGCATTGTATTTTACTAAGGCTGCGGCTATCAACTGCGACCAAAGTCGCAACCTTCTTTTTATAATTTTGAGATGGTGAAGACTTAAGTCGCTGTACGTTAGGTAGGTGTTTCCTTAATATTAACACGCATAGCGACGAAGGTCGCAGTGTTGTTGTTGATTAACACAATTACTGAAGGCATGTTTGTTTTTAACATCAGTACGCAATAGTAAAAGCCAAGTTGTAACAAATGAAGACTGTAAATAATCAATGGAACTTATAATATATAAATGTATAGAACTGTGTATAAATTAAATTAATACAACAAAAAAATTATGCAATGAATTGCACTTGAAATATTTTTTTACATTTATAAAAAAAATTGTGGTATATCAATAATTTGCACGGAGATCAGTCTTCATATGTCGTATGTCGTATAATGTCTGTTTCTTCATTCCAACTCTTCTCTACATCTGCAAGTATCATGTATGCAAGCTCACTTCTTAGTTTCTGTACACCATCAACCGTAACAGCATCAGCAGCTGATAGATGATAGCCAGACACTATGCTTTCCATGTACTTGCATACATATATAGCGCAATCAACACTGAAATTTCCATAGAGCAATCATTAAATGAAATTAGTTTTTGTACTAAAAAAAAGTAGAAAATATGAAATGAAATTACATGTCAAAAATTTATATACCTGTTTGCTTGTTGGGGGCATTTTGCGTATTTTATTTTATTTTTTCTCATTTTTTTTTTGGAATGAATCTCAAAAATCTCTAATAATCTATCTTTCTGCAATGTCAATAGGAACAAAAATTAGTATTAACCAAATTAATTGCAAGTTTCCAGTAATTAAAATATTAAAATTTAACTCACCATTATTCTTGCATCTGTTTGGTAAAGCTTTGTTATACTACTTTTTTTGTCAGCTGGGACCAAAGAGTTGTAAAAAATCCACTCTTCTGTGGAGCAATCGAATACCAGCAAGGTCCAGTGAAATCCCGATTCGTCGGCACTATGTTTGTGATTGATCGGGAAGAACATGTACTGCACGTCAGCTGTCCAGTTTTTCAACAGCTTCTGCTTGATGAAATGACCTTCCAGATCTTCAATTTTATTTACAACACCGTGCTGCGGACAAGAAAAAAAAATTTAAATCAAATACAAAATGAATTAAAAATATAACAAAAAATTATAAACTGCGACCTTAGTCGCACTATATTATTTAGTCGCACAGCTCCGACCTTGGTCGCAGGTCGCAGCTGTTACATTTTGTCGCAGTACCTGAGTTAGTAGCAGTACATTTTAATTATAAACTGCGACCTTGGTCGCAGCTCCGACCTTTGGTCGCAGGTCGCATCTGTTACATTTTGTCGCAATACCTGAGTTAGTAGTAATACATTTTAATTATAAATTGCGACCTTAGTCGCAGTACATATGTTAGTAGCAGTACATTTTAATTATTCACTGCGACCTTAGTCGCAGTACATGATTTATGCCTACACAGAGATAGAGAATATTAGTAATCTTTTCCAGAGTTGATATTACATTAAACCGTAAAGGAGAAATTAGATTTTTACCCAAGCTTCGCTTCGGAAGAATATACTTTTTAATCCTTCTCTTTTCTCAAGATGCTGCATGTAGAAATGAATTACATTTGCATCTAAGTCTCTACTGAACATCAGGTCCTCAATGTCATTCCTTAAAATGATGATTGCATTATTGGTATCCTGATACGCAGTAGAACTGCAAGATATTCAAAACAAAGTTAGTAATTTGATTGTTCTTATATAAAGGTATAACAGAAATTTTTTTGCTATGAATTAACTTACTCAGAGTAGGACTTGTCGAAGAAATGTTTTATAAGAGCTTGTTGATGGGGCTGCAGAATTCTGTATGATGTGGTTTCGGTCAATTCTCTCGATTTTGGCTCATTGGAGGAAATCTCTTTGTCGCCGAAACCAGCGGTTGAACTCGCAGCCGCAGGCTGTGGAAGAGGATTTTCATTTTTTTTCTTCTTCTGTTTTGGATAAACAAAGTCGGAGTCATCGCGATCTCTTTCAGCGCGCTTGCGTTCTTTGACTCCCCTTTCTATTGTTCCTTTAGAGGTTTCCAAAACAGCTTCTTTTGAGGATTGCTTCTGAGGCGGAGTATGTTCTTGAATTTCTTCTTCAGAAGCTCTATCTCTTAGATTTCTTGAGTCATTTGACTTATATTCAGAGAAAAACTTGGCACATCTTCTCCAGTAATATTTAAAATAGACTCAGAACCCATGATTTTATCCTCTTCCAGTTTTTTCTTCTTCTCCTCTTCAGCCTGCTTCTCCATCTGCTCCTTCATTCTTTGTTCTCCATCTGCGCCTTCCTCCTTCTTCTCATTCTCTTCCTTCTCCCTCCTCCTCCTCTCCTGCCCCTCCTCTTCCCTCCTCCTCTTCTCCTTCTCCTGCTCCTCCTTTTCCCTCTTCTTCTCCTTCTCCTCTTCTTCCCTCATTCTCCTTTCATTCTCTTCCTCTTCCCTTCTTCTATTCTCCTTCTCCTTCTCCTCCACTTCTCTCCTCCTGTTCTCCTTTTCCTTCTCTTCTTCCCTCTTCTTCTCCTTCTCTTTCTCTTCCTCTTCCCTCTTCCTCCTTTCATTCTCCTCCTCTTCCCTTCTTCTATTCTCCTTCTCCTTCTCCTCCAATTCTCTCCTCCTGTTCTCCTTTTCCTTCTCTTCTTTCCTCTTCTTCTCCTTCTCCTTCTTCGCAGCAGCGGCTGCTCTCAGCAGCTCTTATTCTTCCTCTTCTTTAACCTTTAATTTCCTCTGCTGCCTTTTTTGTTTTTCTTCTCTTTTTTTTCTCTCCTTTTAAATTTTAATTCAGCCTTGAGTCTTTTCTTTGTCTCCATATTTTCAATCTTTTTTTCAAGCTGAGAAACATAATCTCTCAAGTGCTGATTTGCAGACCTCAATCGTTTTATTTCTGCTGCTTGAACATCCGGTGGAGGTGGCAAATAACCTTCAAAAATTGGTTCTTGCTCACTCGTTTCAGCCGTTTCTGGCTCCTTTTCCGCCGGGATGTCAGCCTCATTACATGTATGGCCTCCTTCATCTCCTTCACTTTCACCTTCTTCTTCTTCTTTTTCTTCACCTTCATCTTCTGCTACTTCTTCTTCCTCATCCTCTTCCCCTTCAACAGGAAGGCCAACCATATTCTTTTCATCATTAGAGATGTTGGCCATTCGACTCAAAATCTGAAAATAAACAGAAAAAGGTAAGCTAAAAATAAAACAATGAAATAATGATACTGCGACCATGGTCGCAGTTTATTTATGAAATATTTTGGATAAGAATGCGACCATGGTCGCAGTATGTTTGTCGTGCCAAAATTTATCTGCCAAGACATGCAGCTCAACACTGCGACCATGGTCGCAATTCTGTTGAAAAGGGTATTTTCAAGAGAATGCGACCATGGTCGCACAATATTTGTCAGGCGGAAAACGAACTGCGAAAGGTGGCTCAATACTGCGACTATGGTCTCATTTTATTTGTACTACACATAAAAAGAAGTTTAACTTACAATATTGCTGTTAATCTTATTTAGATCAACTTCAAGTAGAGATCTGCTAATATTTTGGAGGTCCCATCTTACTGCGCGTGGGGTTTTTTTCCTCCAAACCAGACCTCTGCTCAAAAATAGGTGCCCTCTCACACAGCCAATACTGCAAAAATGAAAAATTAAATTAGTTTTCACAAATTTTCTCAATTTATGGGTAAATTTCATACAATGTTGGCCAAATTTGAGATTTCTACTTACAATAATTTGCACGGAACATCCTTGCAGCTCGTACGTGCTTTGCCTGAAGATGTCCATTGAGTCAATCAGGAATTGCCAAACAGCTTTTGCCCAGCATATTGTCCTCATCAGTTGCATATTGGCAATCTGTTCCACAATATACCACGGCACCGTGCATTTACTGCCAGAGAAGAAAAGAGTGGCCGACATGTATAGGATGACTAATGTGGTAAAGTCTTGAGCTGCAAGTCTATTTATGTCTCTTATAATTTCATTTATAGACAATTGCTGCTCAGATTGTTCATCCGGTGTCACATCTAATATATCCCTCTTCCTTCTCTTGACAAGAAGATCATCCAAAGTATCTTCAATAGATACTTTTGTGATCTTCTTTATATTGGGGAAAAAATGTTTTATAACACCTCTATCTTTCATCGTACATGTCTTATTCATCACAAAATCTGCCCCATTGACAGGTAGACCAAAAGTTAGGGCAACATCCTCCACTGTTAACTCAATCTCTTTGCCCCCAATTGTAAAGGTCTTTGCATTCCTGTCATACTGGTCTAAAATACGCAGTACGACAACGTTTGATTTTAGAGCCTTTTCAGTCCCAAATTCTTCATTGTAGAACGCCATGAAGATTGGGCCAAATGGGGTATTCTTCATCGCCTCTACGAAATCAGGCTGTATGTACTTTTTAAATTTCTTCATTAACTGGCACATTGGTTTTATGCTTGATCTCAGAGGACGAACCTGTATCTGTTGTTTACCTACGTAGGAAGAAAAATTAAACACTTTAGACCAATGATTATTTAAAAATTATAAGGGAATAAAAAGCATATTTGTTTTTAATAAACTGCGACCTCGGTCGCAGTCATGCATTGCAAAAAAAAAAACAACTAGAACCAGGACTACACTAGTACACTGCAATTTAGGGTCGCACTACATGTACTGCGACCAAGGTCGCACTGCGACCAAGGTCGCATAGGACTACAGTGCAATCAGAACAACTGCGACCAGGGCCAACACTGCGACTAAGGTCGCATAAGACTACAGTTCAAAAAGAAACAACTGCGACACAAGTTTGATAAAAACATATTATTTAAAATAAACTGCGACCTTGGTTAAAAAAAAAAAATTCCAAAGTCGCACAGATCTGAACTGCGACACAGTAAAAATAGAAGTAAATAATAAAAACTTTCAAAAAATAGGACCTTTATCGTCTAAAGTTTGAAAATCTCTTTCGTAATTGCGACCATGTTTTCAATATTTAAAAAAAATTTAAAAAAACATGCGACTTCAGAAATAAATCTTGAAAAAATTTAAAACTATTAAAATACACAAAACCCTAAAATTTTTTGAAAAAATCAATTTTGTAGTACCTTTTTCGACGGATGATTTCTTAGGCGCCATCAGTTGCAAATATTTTTTTTCAAAAACGGATGAAATTTTTGAAGGAAAAGAACTAATTGGATCAGAACCGCCGGTTGAAGTTTTAGAGCTGTAAATTTTTTTGGAAGACAATTTTTTTACAATAAGGTAAAAGGTTGTGATGGAGGGTATTTTCGGAAAATACAATATTGAGGTGACTGGCATTAAATTGGGCGGGATTTTACAGGATTTTGTCCGCCAAATTTTTTAACAGATGTGGGGCGGTGATGTTGCCACGCCCGCAGGCTGAGAAAACTCTCTCAGCCCGCAGGCTGAGGTACAGTAAGCCCAAAAAAATAATACAAATTTGTATGACCACAAAATTAACTGTAACTGAGCTGTAAGTGAGTGATAACTGGGTTGCAAGTGAGTGTTAGTTGAGTTACGTAAGTCTTTTACGAATTACGGTCCAAACAAACGCCGTAGTTGTAACTGGGTAGTAAGTTATTTACGAATTACAGAGTTATACGCGAAACAAACGGCCCCTAAAGGTAATGCGGAATTCGAGAGCTGTCCAAACCTAACTGAGCCTTTTATGGGCCCGATCTTGGCCTTTTTGTAAATAAGCCCCTCACTTTTATAAAATTACACAGAAGAGAAAATATCTTTACACTTGAAATTTCATCCCAAAAATTACACTTAGCCCCCTGGACTTTACAGAATTACAACTTGACCGCCTGCTGACGTCAAAACACCGTGAAATGAATGTAGTTTTTTGATTATGTGCTTAAAGTGTAGTGGGCCAATCTTGATAACGTCAAGTCCTCCATTTTGCATTGAAGCTTTTTTGGCTTGTCTATTATTTTCAAAGTATGCAATTGTTACATTTTCTCCTCCTAGCAAATTTGTCTGCAAAATCACTAAAACAGACCTGAGTAGCATTATTATAACTGTGCTGATCAGTTACAATATTGAAGCGTGGTGATTTTATTTTTGCTTCCAATATTGTTTATTGCTATAACGGACCAAAAGCCAGTTATGTTTCGGCTCATAATACGTTCTTACCTCACTTAAATTAATAAAAAATATTAATGTTATTTGACAACAGTAATAACACCATCACAAGTTAGAAAACAAAAAAGTTTGAGATCCCATAATGCTACACCTCAAAATTTCTATTAATTTACATCGTTAGTCCTTCTAATCAGATCAAGCAGAGTTTGTTTCATGACAAAAAAAAAACTTTATAAATAAATACTGAAAATTTGTACTAACAAAACTTAATTAAAGTTCATTTATGAGTGTGGATAAAGGCATCCAGAGATTTGATTGAGGCATCCAAACGATCTTTGGCACCCACCCAATTTGCTGAAGGCACCCACTATTTTAAAAAAAAAAAACCCAAATTACCCCTCTTTCCTTCCTCCTCCCCTATTCCCTCTCCCCTATTCCCCTCTGTCTCTCGTCAGATTTGGTCTATCCCCCTCGTCCTCCTCCATCGCCCTGACCTCCCCTCTTCTTTTTCTCGCGAACCCCTCCCTCCCTCCCCTCCATCACCTACGTCCTCGCCTCCACGCCCGCCTCCCCCTCCACGCCTGCCTCCTCTTTCTGTCTCGTCCCGTCCTGTCCCGCCTCCCCTCCCCTCCCCCTCTCTACGCCCACCTTCTTTTCCCTCCCCTCAGTCCTAGCACAGACAAAGAAACATGATATTTTTATGAGGATCGGTCATGATCGCAGTCTTAATTGTGAGGTTTGCAATCATAATCACAACCCTAGTAAAAGACTTAGATACATGACATTTTTGTGAGAATTACGATCATGATCATAGTTTAATTGTGAGGACTGCGATCTTAGTCACAGTCTGAACAAAGACAAAGAAACATGGCATTTTTGTGACATAGTTCTAATAAAGACTCAAAAACATGAAATTTTTGTGAGGACTTCGATCATTGAGGACTGTGATCATGATAGTAATCCTAATAAAGACAAAGAAACATAACATTTTTGTGAGGACTGCGATCATTATCGCATTCTTAATAAAGACTCAGAAACATGACATTTTTTGAGGACTCTGATCATTGTGAGGACTGTGATTATAGTCGCAGTCCTAATAAAGACTTACATACATGGTATTTTTGTGAGAACTGTGATCATGATCGCAGTCCTCAAGATCGCAGTCCTTGAGGACTGCGATCATGGTCACAATCCTAATAAAGACTCAGAAACATGATGTTTTGTGAGGACTACAACCTAAGTGAAGGGGGGAGGGTGGCAGGGAGTGAGGGAGGAGGGGGTAAGTGAAAGGGGGGTAGGCGGGGAGGGTGAACGGGGCGGGGGAGGACGGGGGTCACTGCGATGGAGGGGGAGGGCGGTGAGAGGAGAGGGGACCGCAGATGGGGGAGAGAGAAGGGAAGCCCATATAATTTTCACCAATAAATAGGGGTATTTTGGACTTTTTCATAAGAGTAAATGTGTCCACTCAAAATATGAGTGAACAGTGATTTTTAGGCACGGTTATTGCCACCTCAAAAAAATGAGAAAGCCCCCCCCACCGCCCAACCAAAAAAAAATTATTCACAAGTGTGCTATATAATTTTTGACCATTTCACCCTCGAGGAAAAACCCAAAGTGCCCCTTCTTCCTCCATCATCTTCTCTCCATCTCCTTTCTCCTCCTCCTTCGGTGAACTTGCTCCCCTTCCCCCCTCCTCCCCCCACTTCGACTGCATCTCCGGTGACCCCCTTTTCCTGCTCCTCCCCCCGCCTCGACTGCATCTTCGGCGACCCCCTCCCACTCCGGCCTTTCCTCCCCCTCGCCGACCCCTTAGCGCCTTCCTCCCTCTCCACCCTCCTCCCCTCCCCCTCCCCGCCCGCCCAAGTCCCCCTCCCTATCTGTTCGGTCAGATTCGGTCAAACAGGGCCACCTCTGTTCGGTCGAATCTGGCCGAATAGAAGGGGAAGGGGGACTTGGGGGGGGGGGAGGGCGCCGGGAGGGGGGATGGGGAGGAGGAGGGAGGCTTTGGGGGGGGGGGTGAGGGGAGGAGGGGGAGATCGGAGGGGAGGAGGAAGGGGCGGGGGATCGCCGGCGAGGGAGGGAGAAGAAGAGGAGAAGAAGAAGAGAGTTGTTTGGATTTTTTTTTTTTTTGGGCCTTTATCTAATTTGGGGGTGCCCAAATCTATGGGAGGCCTTTCTCATTTTTTAGAGTGACAATATCTGCTCCCGTTATTTTTTGATGGTGCCTCAGTCAATTCTCTGAGTGCCTTTATCCACACTCTTCATTTACCAGTCTACTTCTTCTTCTTCTTCTTTTTTTTTTTCCTTTTCTTTTCTTTTTCTTTTTTTCAGACAGACCATTTCTCTACTAGGGTCGGGTTTGGGTATGGAAATCACCGGACGTTAGTTTCGCGTCGGCTTTAAGTACTAAGATCGGGTAACCCGACCCGACCTGATATTATGTTTTAAGGGACACCTCAAAGGTTAACCCACGCTTTCCATTTTGAAATCGCCGTGCAAAATTCTCACTCCCAGCATTCTCTCTCCCTAATCTCGCCCCTTTCTTCTTCTTCTCGTCGAAAATCTCTCCAAAATCTTCAACTCGAGGCGGCCATGAATGGCGATTGAGCTCGGAGGAACTCAACTCGAAGACCCCCTCGGCGGTTCCTCTCTCCTATCTCTCCTCCCCAAAACCCTAGGCGGCGGCCTCTCGCTCTCCCAGATCGATGCCTCTGAGGCCCGAGAACTGGAGTCCATCAAAAGTCTGTTTAAATCCATGGTAAGTAATTTTGAAAAAAGAAGTCTTGAACCTCTTAATTTGGTTTTAAGATGTTCTGAATTTGAACTGGAGTTGGCGCAAATTTGAAGCTTGTAATTTGAAGGTGGATCTTTTGATGAAAACAAGCTCATGGGTTTGGTTTTACTGTTTCCTTTTATGCTTCATTCTCTTTTTATTTTTGCGAAAAATTTAATAGATATATTTTAATGGACATCTAAAAGTTTAGATTTTGTCAACTTGGGATACCTTGCAGCATTTCATGGCACATGTGGTTAGTTTGGGGTTGGGTTATGAGCGAATTTAGTGAAATGTCGGGGTTCTGAGTTCTGTATTAGGATAAATGCTGTACAAATAGGGGAGTTTCAATTGGATTTTCACTAAAAAAATGCTATTGGGTAAAAAAGAATGCACGCTGATACACGCGCCTTAGGTTTTGGTTGATTATTTTTTTTTGTTTTTTTGTTTCACTTCATTCTCTGTACTTGTGGTGTTTAGTTTGGAAATAAGGTCCGTCTTTGTTTCTACTATTAAAGTATTGCTTTTAATTGTGGACGGGTCTTATTTGATGGAAACATAGAAGTTTATTGTGTTAAATTATTAGTATATAACTGCCCTCTGCTCATGTTAAATTGCTAGTTAAAATTTGATATTGATCAAGCTTCCAGCAGTAAATTCAATGATCTGCATGTGTTCTATAGATTGAACTCAGGTATATGGGGAGTTGGATGGATGTGGTAGTGTATTATCACATCAAAAGTACCAATCTGGAAGTTAGCAGAATGCTATGTTCTATGTTCTATATGTAAATTTTATGAAAACGGGATTGTGATTCCCGATTTCACCCAAATGGATGGGAAATTATATGCAACAACATATTCACACTATCATGTCTTCTGACTCTTTTATGAAAAAACTTCAGTGGTTACAGTCTGCCATTTTTTATTGCCCGACTTTAGTATTTATACTCATGTATGTTACTCGGAAGCAGAAGCGTTAACTAACATGCTCCTTTTTGTATAAAACTAGGTAGAAAAAGGATCAACACAGGTTATGCAACAGCCACAAACAATTGCCAAGAGTTATACAAACAACCATACTCTCTGTTCTGAAGATGGGTCCTATGCTGCTAATTGCCAAGATCGTCCCGCAGAGAGAAGACCAGCACTGGGTCGCAAACGGGCTAAGTTCTCTCTGAAGCCTGTTCCCAGGTAAAAACAGGTTCTCTTCATTGTCACATTGTACTATTTTGCTACTTACTGTTGATATTTTAATAGAACACACTGCTTTCTAAACTAAGCTGGTAGGTACGCCCTTAAAAGTTTTGAGGGTAATTGTATTAGTATATGCAAGATAGGTGACATGATGCATGCCTTGACTCAACATGAATGAACCGTCTATTTCATAGAAAATTTATAGCCGGTCTGCATCCAGCAAGACTTGCTGATATTTAATGGTGTTAACTGGCACGCGGTATTGGCATTCTTTGCCATAACCTTCAGCACATATTTTTCCTTGGATGGTATGAAGTGGAACATCTTATAGAAGAATAGTTTATGCAAGATCGAAGAGATCACACATCTTGTGACTATACCATAGGAGATTATATATTTGATAGAATTTTCTACTAATTGGTCTGTGCTTAATGATTTTATTGATCATTGGTCACACTGAGATAGTGGGTATTGAGATAAGATATTTTGCGCATTCTATGTTTATGGGGATAGTTACTCTTCTCTTACCTCCTTTTTTGTCAGATTGAAAACTCACTATTATTATTATTATTTTTGACAGCAATTCTTTGCCAAATATAGACTTTAGCTCTAGCATTGATCATATTGATGATCCGGAGGAATATTTCTCTGCCTTTGAACAGCTTGCAAGTAATCCTCTATACTTGGCACTCGCTCTGTTTACTGTAAAGAGAGGCTGTAGTTGGAAAATTATCATATTGTTAACCTTTAATGTTATTGATTTACAGATGCTGAAAAGGAGTTGAAGAAATTGAGAGGTGATGTCTCTACAGACCCAGTGCAGCATCATCAGCGCCCAACAGCTCATAAGCGTCGTCCTGGACTTCTAGGGTATGCATTATTTTGCTTTAGTATTGGGGTTCAGTTACCTGTAACTGAAAATTATCAATTTCTAATTACAATATTTGAGGGATGGACCACTGTTTTTTTGTTGTATTCTTGGCTTCCATTTACAGGTGTAACCGTGTAACTGCAATTTAAGATTCTCTTTTTGATTTTTAACTCGTGAACTGTGAATATTCTACTTTATGATTTCTCAAAGAGTTTGCATTTATTATGAATTGAATAAGGAGTTGACGTTCCAAGTTTTTGCAAACCATACAACAAAAGTTGAAATTCGAAGATTCAAGGGTCTTAGTTACAACCATTGTCTGGAAAGGAGAAAGTGTGAGGCGAAGCGTTGGATCCCTTTATAAGGTGAGGCATAAGCTTCAAGGCGTGAATTGTAGGCCTGATGATTTTTTTATGTTTTTAGTTTCTAAAACTTATAAATACTATAAAATTTTATGAAATGGTATAATATTCTACAAATGGATAGGATCAGGTCAAGACATTAATCAAGGATAACTCAGGCTTAGTACATAAATAGAAACAATTATGAAATAAGTTGGATGGAGAAGAGTGAAGATCACCTATCGTATTGTCCACATGTTTTACTCAAGACTACATGGCTAAAGAGTTCACATAAAAAGAAATACAGAAAAATGCAAATCATAGAAGAGATGAAAGGAAGCGACTCTTAAGGACAAATGCAATACTTAGTTCTCAAAGAGAGAATTCAACCACAAATTAAAAATGACAAAAAGTTAGAAATTAATCAAAAATTTAAATCACTGCAGTAAAAGTTGATTACAATAGAAAGGTTGAAATATTTACCAAAAAAACACAAGGTAGATGATCACTTACGATAATGAAAGAAAACATAATTGCTTGCATCACTATATGTTGTAGATGTGATAGTGGTTAATGAAGGTAGTGTCTCCTTGGTAGAGAAGAAAAGAATAACAGGTGTGGGGTCTACTCTTTTTTATTTTTAATTTAAGTTCAATTTTTTTTATTTATGTACCCTTTTCCCTTCAAAGCGCGCAATTCAGCACAGAAGCGCTTCATGAGGTGTGAAGCGCACACTTTAGATATGCTTCAAACAATGAGGCGTATGCCTCTTGGGACAAATGGCTTTCTTTTTCGCCTCGAGGCAATTAGCCTTGAAAATGCCTCGAGGCAAGCCTAAAAAAAACCTTTTCAATGGTGGTTACAACTAACCAAATGAAATTAATTGGATTTACAGCTTCATGATTCTCAATTTCATGAATTATATAAAAGTACCCAACTTTCTAACATCTAGTACCAAACAGACAATTGGTTTTATACTATGGTTGGATGTTCAAATACTTGAAAATTTGGGACGAACTTGACATACATACAACAA
This sequence comes from Agave tequilana, assembly GCA_038442645.1. Taxonomy (NCBI): domain Eukaryota; kingdom Viridiplantae; phylum Streptophyta; class Magnoliopsida; order Asparagales; family Asparagaceae; genus Agave; species Agave tequilana. The sequence goes on from JAVJIF010030408.1 coordinate 24,960, forward strand.
GCCACCTTTATAATGACCTATAGTCATAAATGAACTTTGGTTTATTCTTGTTTGTTTTTGGGTTCCTATACTACATTTTTTTTGGGTGAAGAAACATATAATTACCCTATTTCCTCAACATGGATCACATCCTATTTTCTTCTTTAAGGAACACATTTCTTTTGAAAATCTTATATGATTTTACAAAAAGAAAAAGAAGTGTTAAACTACAAAAGACTACACCTTTATTGATTATGAAAAGATTTGAATATAATTACTTAGAAACATAAACAATTATCTCCTTATATAGATCCATACAAAATCAATTCCTTCTCAAATCATGACTTGTAATATTTCTAGAACTTTGTAAGCCTCCAAATGTTATTAGGACTCTATAACTAAACTTATCATTATATATAACATCCCATCTCAAATTCAAGATGGTATGATATCAAGAGTTTATCTAATAAAAAACTAAAAAATAAATATTGAAGCAACTAAAATGCTAAAACAAATACTGATGGACTATTGACGCTAATGCCAAATTGTTGATGCTGATGTTGCTAACTAGACCAAGCTAAGTCTGAGTCGAATTGAAAGCTGAATCAAACACTTATGGGAAAATTGCTCGAAAAGTCAAATATTCATCTCGTAGGAAAGGATTAGGATTTTAGATATCCTCAAATTCAATATAAGAGCAGATTTTTCAGGTCTCTACATTAAGTAGAAGAGGAGGATTTAGAGATCCCCAAACTCAATAGAAGAGGGTTTTAGAGATCTTTGAAATTAGTACAAGAAAAGATTTTAGAAATCCTCAAACTCAGTAAAAATTTTTTCAATTCAAGTTGAATCAAATCAAACAAAGTCATCAGTATGTCCAAAATGCCTAAAAACATCCAGAATCTATACTTTGATAAATCAAAATTAGACTTTGATAAACCAATATATGAGCAGAACAATTTCAGTCGTCATATTACTAAGTTTCCAGCCTGTATATGATAGTACTCGTTAATGAAAAGTAATTCTCTTTTAGATGGGAAGGGGGCTTGGGAAAGGAAGAAGAAAAATAAAAGAATTGGTTGCTCTGATACAATGTTAAACTATGAAGGATTACATCTTTATCGATTATGAAAACAATTAAAAAAAATACAATTACATAGTCATAACCAGTTATCTCCTTATATAGACCTATACAAGAAATCAAATCCTACTCAAATCATATAACTCGTAAGTAACTCGGACTCTATAAGACTTCAAATACTATTAGGACTATAACTAAACTTATTATATCTAACACAAGAAATAAATAAGTAGCCATTTATCTATGAAGCATCGACTTTTGAAATGCAATTTTTCTTTCAAGATTTAAAGTTTTAGTCAATATCGTAGAGGATCATTCTTTTTGCATGTTGATCCAATAACAACACCTTAAAATTAGACTATTTATGTGTTGTACCTGGCTCATATGATACAAGGTGATATTAGACCAACACAGAACTTGAATTACCTAAGTATGAAAAATTTGATATCAGTTAATAAAGTGATTCACTTCTGTTGGCCTGTTTAAACAAAAAAATAAACATTGACAGCTCTTTCACTAATTTTAGGAAAGTTTTAGTTAATTATTTTTTTTTTTAAATGACACCGGTGCTGAATTTGACGATCTTTGAAACTGCCATTCTGCCAAAACACGCCAAAATATCCGAAATTAGTGGTACTGATACATAAAAAAGCCACTGGGTAGAGAGACCTTAGTGTTTGTCAGTAGTATTAAGGTTTCTGATACTATTTTGTGCCTGTGTTAGTTGAATTGAAGGCAATCATTTGGTATGCAACTATGTTGGCAACTTCCTTATAATATTATGAATGATACTATTAAAGTAGCCAAGAGAACCTAGTCTCTCTCTCTCTCTCTCTCTCTCTAACTGTATTTCTATTATGAGCTATAACTTTATGTTTTGCGGGGCCACCTGAACACAGGTATCACTTGGTAACACTCAACATTGCTGAGTAACATGTTTAACACCTTTGATGATCACCAGATTAAATTTAAAGTTCAAACCAACAACTGACATCAAATAACTCTTCTGGGGAAGCTATCTTAACATATAGATATTACAATATGCTGGGTTGCAATTGCGTGATCGACATAAATGTACTAGGAAAAACTTTGCTTGTATCTTATATGGTATGTGCAGCTAGGATTCAATATTACAAGGAAAATTTGATCGGCTGCTGCATGGAACTTTTCTATCTTGTTCAGGTGCATCTGTATCTTGGTAAACCCACAATCTGGAAAATAAAATCACTATGCTAAAGTATGACCAAAGCTTGGCAGAGATACATTGTTTTGGGAACTCTAACATGCCTGACATTAGCTAATAAATGCTCAAGATTTAGTCTGATGTATCCAAGGTTGCATTTGTTAAGCTGAAATAAATGAGCTATGAAGTACATTACATTGATCTATTCTCTCTTGTGATATCAGGAAGACTGCTAGTTATAAACATCACAGTTCAGCTTATGCTGATACATCTGAGAACTTGGTGGAATCACAAGAAGAACATCTCGATAGAACAATACTCAGTTCATCAAACACTTCAATTGATACAAGGTCATTTAATTTATTCCATCCAGAACCAGTTGAAGAACCTGGCACTTCACAAGCTAAGAGTACAGACAGTAAACTCCAAGATGCTACTGAAAGTGAAGGTTCTGTGAGCTCCTTTACATCAGGTGTTTAATTTTTTTCCTTTATTGTTTTAATTAAATGCTTAATACTTCTTTACAGGTTCCGTTGTTGAAAAGGAGAAAAAGTTAGTAATTTCTTAGAAAAGCTCTTGTATTCATTTAAAGATTTTGATGGAGATGAAGGTAAAGCTTTTCTGCGAGAGAGCTTGCAGATGAAGTCAATTGATACAGGCAAGGTACGGCTTCCTGACTTGGGAAATATTCAGCTAAGCCAGCATAGTTTGTCAAAAAGTAGAGCTGAGTTGAAGAGTTCTCAGACTGCACGATACTTAACAAAGAGCCCGCTAGTGGCAATATCCACTTTGCAAAGACGTGTTTCACTCAAAGATCCACTGAAAGATCTATACTCTGTATTCCCAAATGATGATGCACCTTGCTCTGAAGACTCTTCTCTCAGTAAAAGCACCGGCAAAGTATCTCTTTCCCCAGTGGATGTTGGTAATCATGATATCAGTAATCTTCTTTCTGCTGGTGCTTCTTCTCCAGTCGTGGAAAATGGCACCAGGTTGGGTTTTGAAGATGATATCTGCGCACCAGTTGGTGTAGATAGATCCATTGACAATGATATCATAGCAAAAGAAAAGTCTAGAAAGCATCCTTTGCTTGAAAGAAGTGAAAATCCTGATTCCAATGGAGTTGTTAATGACAAGGGCAACATTTCTGTTGGATGTGATGAAATGCAAGAGGCAAATGCTTATGCTTTGCGAGCACAAGATTGTATTGATCAGGTATCTTGTTTTGTTTTTTTGGCAGATGTTTGGGTGTAATTATGTACAAAATAATCCTGTCATCTAATTTTGTTAATTTGGCATATGTTTATGGTAATGATATACAAATTGATCCTCTCATCGATGAGCAGCCATATGCTGCGGTTGAAAGTCTGATTTTAAGCTGTAGCAATCAACCTAGCACACGAGAGATCTTAGATCATCCCTCTCAGTTGCTTGGAGAAAACACAAATTGCGACCCTGATGCAGGTGACAAAGACAAAGATGTATCTGGTGGTTTTGATGATGGTTTGCAAGTGGAGGCAAGTAGTTTTGATGCTTTATGATTACAAGGTTACATTGAGTCTATACGATTTTGATATTTTTTTGTTTATGTCCCAGGTTGACAATATGCAACAGGATCTTTCAATCATGAATGAGCTGGTTACTGGTGCCAATCAAACTAGAACAGAGAGCCTGGCTAGCCCACCTAGCAGAAACATCGGTGGGAACTGTACCAGTTCTAGGGCCAATTTTGAAAATGGTTCCTCTGGACTTGATGACATGTCTCATTCTGAGGCAGGTTTCCTGGATGCAATTATAAAATTGGAATTATGTTAAGATTCAAAATAATAATAATAAATAAATAAATAAAATCTCAAAATCGCTTTCTCTGTGGCAAGTTTCAGGGAGGTGGTGTGGTGCATGAAAAGGTGACAAATGCTGTTGCGACTTCCAAAGGTATATGTTCCTATACTCTATTTAGCAAAGTTCCCAGCTTTCGATATAGCACAACATATACTAAACCGGTTTTATATGACTGCCTCGAGTTAAATGCAGTTCAACAAATTTATAAAATAGCAACTCTAGCAAAATTCATCAGAAAATCGTTTGATCCTATTATAGATTTATAGGTATTCCTTGTAATAATTTTACTGGAGTCAAGTTAATTTGAATTTTTTAAGGGATTAAGACTTCTTGCGCTCAATAAAACATGTATCCATAATCTCTACTATCTGTTCTTTTCCTTCTTTAGCGTAATGCTACAGCTTGTTTACGAGATAACTAGTGTTTTACTGCAAGATATACATGGGGTGTCATAGACTCATACAACAGAACTTTCCTTAGGGTTGGGCTACATATGTGTCTATCTGTAAATGTGCATACATACATATGCATATAATGATACACATACATTTATGTGTATGGCTAAATACGTTTCTAATTGTAAATATATATACATACTTATGCATATAATAGATGGGCGCGTGTGCGTGCGTGTGTAATAGATATATGTAATTTTGTATGGGTGTGCACGCGCGCGCTTGTGTACTCTTGTTCCCACGTGTGCGGGGGCGTGTGCGTGTGCGGGGGCGTGTGGGCGTGTGTGGGCTTCTGCGGGCGTGGGCGTGTGGGTGCGCGCGTGCTTGTGTGTCCTCTTGCGCCGTTTACATTGGCAAACACACACACACACACATCAAGGGACAGACAGAAATTAGTTGAAAAATATGAAGTTTACCAAAAGGTCATAAGATTTTGTATCTTATGCAGTTTCTTAAAGTTATTGACATGTTATAAGTGTCCACCATCCAAGCAGGTGTTTATAATATTCAGCACATGTTTTGTTCTCTTAATTCCTTTCCAGACAATAAATAATTGTAATAATCTAGTCTTGTTAAATGATTTATCTTATTGCAATCCATAATGAATTAAAAACAACGTAAATGTAGTTAGATGACAGCTGACAGAGTCTTCATGGGTTCTATAATCTTGTCTTGCACTTACGCTCCCCTCCTTGTGTTTCTGTAGAAGTTTGGACTGAATGCAGCGCTAATTTCACTCTGATATGTGAGAAAAGCTTTTTGAGCTTATCTTACTTTTCCATTCATTTTATGTTATATTTTCATCAGTAAGATAACTTGTGAGCATTAGATAAAGCAAGGAGACTATGTGAAGTGCAAACTATAAACCAGAAATACCACATGTCCAATTAACTTATTTATTTATATGTTCTTCGAGTCACTTAAAACTTGCTTTATATGTAATATCTAGCTTATTGATCAACACCTGCTGAGAGAGAAGACACAGTTACATAGGTATATACTCTGAATCCAAACTGGATACTCATAGCTAGTACATATAGAAATTGCTATAGGAATCAAATCTCCGCCAATGCTAAATCCCTTGAATCCCATAATTTTGGTATGTTTTTAGGAGAATGAAATTGACTAATCAGTATGCATAACATGCCTGGTTCATTATAAATAGTAATATACTAACGAAAAAGAAAATTGTAGAAGTTTGGTTGAATTCTAGGAAGATTAGCATGCAATTTTATAAATATTATGGGCAAATGGGTTACATCAATTTAAAAAACATTGAATGCGATGACATTAAGGAATCCCAACTTTTTGGAAGTTTTGTTTGGGATAGAAAGATTTCTGCTGGAGTCGGTCTGAAACATATAATTCAGTTAACTTTAGGCACTTCTGCAAAAAAAACCTTAAAACTAGGTAAACTGGATATAAATTGACTTTGTCCTATAAAATTAGAGAGAATTATCTAATTCTAGGTTCATGGTATATTAAAAGATAGATGACCCAGACATAGTCCAAAAAATATTAAAATTTAAGTATTTTAGGGAATATTTTTTTTAGGTCTTAAAGTTTCATTTTGAGCAAGTCTGACGATCAGCATGCCTTAAATAATTTTTGTCAGTAAGGTTCCTGTTTACCATGTAGATGACCCAACCCAAGTCTAGCCATCTTGAATAGTGAGGGCTTATCAGTTAACCTAGGTGAATCTCTAGTACTCATGCTTTTCAGGACTTGAATGCATTCTTGGGCCTGTGCGTGCACTGGCTTGTGGTAGCTGCATGTATATTTGGACCAGTGAATCTGTTGGCATTGGTGCACATACTTGGCCTGTGATGTGGACATTTCTTTAGGATTGTGATTCTATATCAGGAGGCGTCGTCGCACTCTTTCAGTTTGGTTCGATTAGAGCTAGGAAATTCAAGCTACATTTCTTTTTTCCTTTTATTGTAATTTTTATTTGGTTGTTTCTTTTAGTTCCATATCGGTTGTCATGGAATATCTCTGTTGATGTAAGCCTATTTAAGGTCAAAACTGGTATTGTTATTTTCAGTTTTGGGAATGAATTAAAATTGTTTTTGAAGCTTTGCAGCCTGTGTGCTTTGGGTGAGAAACTCTAGAGAGAGAATCCCGCCCGTCATATTGGTATCAGAGCTATCCTGAATTCTTTCCCAAAAAAAAAATCCACAGCAAACTTTCTCCTCCAAAAAAATTAAAACCCTACTTTTTCTTCTCTCCTTTTCTGAGAAAGTTTGAAATTATAAAACCCTAATTTCTCTCCCTGTTCACAAAGCCCGCCGTCTATTTTCTTCCCCTCCCTCTCTCCTCTCTTCACCTCTCTCCATCTCGCCCAACATCCGCTGCCACCAAGCACGAAATCACAGATCAGCGCATCCTCCTCTGGATCGACGAGCTATCCTCTCCCAATGCATCCTCCTCAGAGCAGGCATCTCTCCCAGATCCATGTCCTCATCTGGATCGACGAGCCCGTCCACTTCCAACGAAGAAATCTCTGATCTCTACCACAGTGAGATATCTTCCGCCATTGTCGGGCTTCATCGTCATCTAGAATCCTACCCCGCTGCCTCTTCGGGTGTTGTCAGATCCCGCCACCAAACCAAGATCTCCGCCAACGGTCTACCAAGATCTGATAAGATCTCCGTCAACGCCTTCAGATTTGCCTTCGAGTGCATCTTCATCGACGTCGCCACCTCATTTTCGACTTCCCACCATCTTCTTTTCTCTTTGTTTGCCGTCGCCAGAGATCGGCCACGCCAACACCTTCACCGGAGCCCTTGCCATCTCCACCTGGTCGTCAATACGTCCCTCACTGAAGGCCTTCGTCGCCGCAGACAACCAGCACCTCTCTTCAGAGAGCCATCGATCTTCAAAAAGGAGAACGGAGACATCGAATTTGAAAGGCTTCTCCTCTCCAATCTCGATCTCACTTTGTCTTCGACCTTTGATCAACCGCAAGATTCTGAATCAACTCTGGTTTGGACAGGATCAGATTTGGGTTTTGACTTGGGAGTTCTGATTCTGAAGTATGATTTGAACTTCACACGCACAGTAGCCACAACAGCTTCGATTTGGAATTTTTGAGTTGGGTGTGATCGCAGAATTTCAGGATTCTGATTTGCGTCGTGATCTGAATCTGACGACAATCCACTTCGACCCATTTGACACAGTATTGGATTCAGTAGCAGTAAAGATCCACGTTCACCACTGTATTTTCAGTCGACAGGAGTTTCATATCAACTATCCAGGTAATCTGATTAGGTATAAATTTCTTTGAATTGAAATTTTGGATGCCACTTTGTTTCTTTCATCATACTTTCATCGATTATCTGCCATCCATAAATAGTGAGTGTGTGAATCTGCTTGGCTCTTATTTGTGACATCTTTATATTAATTTAGGGACTGCTGATATATAATGGACAATCAACAGTTGCATAGAATTAATATTTTATAAAATATTGAGGTCTAAATTGTAAATCCTTTTTTACAACACAGTCTCTATTTTACACTCTTGAGCTTACTAGCAAATTCATTCGCCTTATTGTGCGCTTTACTTTACTGAATCGTTACTGATCCTCTGCATCATCCTGCACGATTGCATTAGAGTTTGTTAGTGGCATATAGAAATTAATAGATTGCATTCATTATCATCTATATATATATATATAAAGAACATCATAAATTCAGCATTTAGATAATAATAAAAAAAGAAGAAAATAGTAATTAACGGTGCATGCGTACTCGTAGTGGTAGAGTTTACGATCCTGTAGAGCCCAATATAGATATGCATCCCAATGCTTCTTCGTCTGGTATCACCTCACCAACAGATTACATGACTCTTGAAATTCTTAAAACTCTTAAGCAAATTAAGGCCCAAATGAACACCTTAGGTCAGAGAATGGATAGGTTGGAAGTGAAACTTCATGATGGAGCTCGTAATGAAGAGCGTCAACTCAATAATCGTCAAGAGGAGAGGATAAACAGAAATTACAATCGATATGATGAGGATGAACGATACTTGAAGAACATCAAAGTGGACGTATCAAATTTTGACGGCCGCTTGGACCCACAATATTACCTTGATTGGGTAATGAGTCTAGAGCGTTATTTCAAGTAGTATGAGATGTCCCAAGAGCGGCAAGTCCGTTTCGCTGTCATGAAACTGGTGGGACAAGCTGGATAATATTGATCAAATGTTGAAAGACTGATAGCACTACGGAGGTAAGAACCGATTCAGATTTGGGATGAGATGAAGGCCAAGTTAAGCCAGAAGTATCTCCCCATTACTTTTCAGGATCAACTGTTAGACAAATGAAGTAGGCTAACACAAGGAACTCGCTCTGCTACTAAATACATTGAGAAATTTGATGAGTTTTTGACCCGATGCAACGAGTTCGTCGATGAATCTCTAACGGTAACCCTCTCTAGGTTCAGGTCTGACCTTCGTGATAATCTCCATAGGGAACTCTTTGCAAGAGGTGTTAGTGATTTGGAACACGCCTATCAGATAGTTCGGGACTTAGATGTGTCTCGAGAATCTTACTATCAACGAGGTTCAGATTACAAGAGCCAAGGCGCTAGAACCACCTCTGGACAGTCCCAGCTCAAACCCAATCCTAACAGTTCGGCTCCGACGGGAGATCTCAAGGGTAAAGGCCCAGTCGAGGGCGTGCCACGAACCAACCCCCGCACCCAATGCTTTAAATGTCAAGGTTATGGGCACGTAGAAAAGTTCTGCCCAAGTAAATTCAGAACCCTTTTTCTAAATGATCAATCAGATGAGGTGCAGGACGAACCTCAAAAGGACATTGTATTCGTAAGGAATGCGAGCAGTGATTCTGAGAATGACTTGGAACACGAAGAAGTTCTTAGTACTATCAGACATGTTGCTATCGTTCGATGTACTCTCGCTCAACCTAAGGATATGGTTGACTGGCGAAGAACCTGGATCTTCCACACATAGATAAAGATTGGTGAAAAAATTATAAATCATTATCGATAGTGGAAGTTGTATAAATGCGGTGTCATCCAGTTTGATTTCAAAGATAGGGTTAAAAACGGTCTCTCACCCTAGTCCGTACAAAGTTATCTGGATTAACACAGCATCGATGGAGGTGAACGAACGATGTCTTGTACCTGTGCAATTTACCACCTATAAGGATAAAATTTGTTGTGATGTAATAACTATGGATGCAGGATATGTGATTCTTGGTCGACCTTGGTTATTTGATATGGACGTGACTTTGTGGGAAAAGTCCAACACTTGTACTTTCAACTATAAAGGGCAACAGATCAAACTAATTTCGAGTCAACCCAGATCCAAATAAGAGAAAAAGCCAGTGGATACGAGAAAAGAGAAGAATCTCAACTTAATCAGCCCTAAAGAAATTGAACAAGAAGTGATTAGTAGGGCACAAGTCATCGTTTTGATTGCTCGGGAAGTAGCGAAAGAATCTCATGAGACAATTCTTCCTGAAGTGGCCTCTATTATCATGAAGTTTGCTGATGCGTTTCCTAACGATCCCTGATCAACTGCCACCGATGCGGAACATTCAACGTGCAATTGATCTAGTTCCGGGAGCCACTTTACCCAACTTGCCGCGCTATCGGATGAACCTGATGGAACATGCTGAATTACAAAGGCAAGTTGAAGAGTTATTGAGCAGAGAGTTCATACGCGAGAGTTTGAGCCCTCGCGCGGTCCCGGCACTGTTAACACCGAAGAAAGATGGAACATGGCGTATATGTGTAGACAGCCGTGCTATCAATAAAATAATGATAAAATACCGTTTTTCAATTCCTAGGTTGGATGATATGCTTGACATGATGACCGATGCTACTATCTTTTTAAAAATAGATTCGAAGAGTGGTTACCACCAAATTCGAATTCGGTCCGGAGATGAATGGAAAACGGCCTTTAAAAGATGGGCTGTATGAGTGGATGATCATACCGTTCGGCTTGTCGAATGCTCCAAGCACTTTTATGAGAATGATGATAGAAGTATTGCGACCCTTTATCGGAAAGTTCGTAGTCGTATATTTTGATGACATCCTCATTTATAGCAAATCAACGGAGCAACATTTGGACCACCTCACGCAGGTCTGTGTAGTTTTGAGAAAGGAGAGTTTATATGCCAACCCTAAGAAATGTACCTTTCTTACCGACCAAGTCATTTTCTTAGGAGTGGTTATTTCTTCACAAGGCGTCTTTGCAGATCCCGATAAAATTAAAGGTATCGTGGAATTGTCAGAACCACACAATATTCGAGAAGTGAGGAGTTTTCATGAGTTAGCCACTTTCTACAGACATTTTATTCGAAACTTTAGTATCATCATGGCCCCGATCACCGATTATTTAAAAAGGGGGGAATTTGAATGGACTAAGGCTGCTGCCAAGGCGTTTTGGGAAATCAAAGAGAGAATGACAGAAGGAGTTAAGAGGCTTTCAGATTTTACGAAAGTTTTTGAAATTACTTGTGATGCCTCAGGCGTTGGGATAGGTGTGTTTTGAGTCAGGAAAAGCATCCTGTTGCCTATTTTAGGGAAAAGTAATGATGCAAGGTAACGATACTCCACCTACGATAAGGAGTTCTATGCGGTAATGCAAGCTCTGCGTTACTTGCGCCATTACTTGTTACCGCAAGAATTCGTCATTTACTCAGAACATGAAGCCCTTAATATCTCAACTCCCAAAAGAAGTTGAATTCGAGGCATGGTAGGTGGGTAAAATTCCTTTAAGATTACACCTATGTCCTTAAGCATAAGGCCGGAGTAGAAATATGGTCGCTGATGCTCTTAGCCGTCGTCGCGCCTTACTTTCTGTCATGAGTACTGAAATGGTTGGTTTCGAGAAGATCAAAGACACTTATGAGTCATGTCCTGATTTTAGAAATATATGCACTGTCTTAAGGGATAGTTTGACTCATGAGATTGATGGTTTTCTTCTGCAAGACGGATATTTGTTCCGCTCACGTTTATTGTGTATCTCTCGCACCTCATTGAGAGATTACACGCTAGGGGTCTTGCTGGACACTTCGGGCGAAATAAAACAATCGAAGCTGAGAGCATCGTTTTATATTGGCCGAGCTTAAAAAGAGATGTTGCAAGGCTTGTTAGTCAATGTCGTACATGTTAACTCGCCAAGTAACGAAAACAGAACACTGGTCTCTATACTCCCCTACCAGTTTCAAACTGTCCTTGACAAGATGTCAGTATGGATTTCGTGCTGGGTCTACCAAAACAACAAGAAAGCATGATTCCATACTTGTGGTTGTAGACTGTTTTTTCAAGATGGATCACTTTTTGTCATGTTCCAAAACATCGAATGCATCTTGGGTTGCTATAATTTACTTTGATGAAGTTGTTAGGCTACATGGGCTACCCAAAATAATTGTCTCAGACAGGATGTTAAATTCACGAGTTACTTTTGAAAAATCTTGTGCATAAAATGAGAACTAAACTTCAGTTTTCTACTGCCTTTTACCCACAAACTGATAGACAAACTGAAATAGTTAATAGAAGTCTTGGTAATCTGCTACGATGTCTAGTGGGTGAAATCTTAGAGCATGAGATCTTATTTTACCTACTGCTGAGTTTGCATACAACAGTTCTGTCAATAGAACCATAGGGATGAGTCCATTTGAGGTAGTGCATGATTATCAACCTAGGCAACCTATAGATTTAATTCCCATGACACCCCATCATATTAGGATGTCTGAGTCAGCTGCATCATTTGCATCACACATTCATGACTTGCATAAGGAGATCAACAATCAAATTCAGAAAAATAATGCAAAATATAAAGCTTATGCAGATTTACACAAAAAAAAAACACATGAGTTTAACGTAGGAGATTACGTGATGGTTCGGATTCGACCGGAACGGTATCCTCCTGGTACTGTGAAGAAATTGCATACACGTAGTGTGGGACCATTCAAAATTTTGAAAAAAATTAATTCAAATGCATATATAGTAGATCTCTCACCAGATTTTGGTATTAGTCCCTCTTTTAATATTGAAGATCTGATTGCTTATAAAGGGCCAAAATTTTCTCCTGATAATCCTTTATTGGATGAGCCTTCCCATGAGCCAATTTCTGAGAGACCTTTATTAACTCCTGTTCCCCAAATACATCCCACCCATATGGCAGAACAGATTGATGAAATTATTGATGATCAGATTGTCTCTACTAGAGATGGTGATTTCCATAGATTTTTAGTTCGTTGGAAAGGATTACCTGACTCTGATAATACTTGGGTTAATTGAGAGGAACTCGAGAAACTCCAACAGTTGGACTCTGATCGTTTGGAGCATTATGAGAGCCGAGGAGGTTCACATTCGACAGAGTCGAGTTTTCCCCAACTCCGAGGGAATGATGGGGACATCTCTCCAGGATTGTGATTCTACACCAGGAGGCGTCGTCGCACTCTTCCAGTTTGGTTCGATTAGAGCTGAGGAATTCAAGCTACATTTCTTTTTCCCTTTTATTGTAATTTTTATTTGGTTATTTTTTTTAGTCCCATATCGGTTGTCATGGGCTATATCTATTGATGTAGGCCTATTTAAGGCCAAGTCTGGTATTGTTATTTTCAGTTTTGAGAATGAATTAAAATTATTTTTGAAGCTTTGCAGACTGTGTGCTTTGGGTGAGAAACCTTAGGGAGAGAATCCTGCCCAGTTCCATGGTTCACAGTCGCGGTCTCGGCCGCCGACTCAGCGGGCACTGAGACGGATCGGTCTCGGCGACTCGGATCGGTCTCGGGCGATACACGCAAAACGCTACATATAAATCTCAAAAAATTCTGAAAAAATCACGACAAATCTTAAAAAAAATGTAGACATTCACATTCATGTATCACATGTCTAAAACATATCACCTAGCACACTAAACATAAAGCGAAAGCATAAATACACGCGTCGTCGATAGAAGCATATCAAAATACATGCACAATATAGTAAATTGCACAAACTACATTCATAAATACATGCTAATGTAGTTATTTTCACATTGAATTGCGATGAAGTACAAAATCATCATCATAATCATCTCTGCGGTAAGTAGATAAATCGATATTAGTGCTCATGTATCTCTCAAGTTGTGGTCTATAGTCATGGACATATGTCACCATAATGTTGGCCTGATGTCAAGCTCAACATTTGTATATGACCTTCAAGACTATAAGTTCCTCCATCAGCACTATTGTTGTTCTCATTATCACCGCCGCCATCACCGCCGCCATCACCGCCATCATTGTCATCATTATCATCACCAACTTCACCATCATCACTACTAGAACTGGATAAAACCCTCACATCTTTACCACCGCCATCGTCATCTGCTTCTCTTATACCTCGGAGGGGGAGAGGGGGGAGAGATCGGAACAGACATAGAGATGGAGGGGGAGGGGAAAGAAACGGAGAGAGACGAAAGATAGAAAGGGAGAGAAAGAGAGCGGGTGAGAGAGGGAGGGGGAGAGAGAAACGGAGGGAGGGGGAGGGAAAAAGACGGGAGATGGAAAGGGGGAGAGGGAGAGAGAGCGGGTGAGAGAGGGAGGGGAGAGAGAGAGAACAGAGCGAGGAAGAGGGAAAGAGACAGAGGGAGTAACATCACCTGGGGCTGGGGAGGAGCAACCGACGACGATCGGGCGGCGGCGAAGTCCAGATCTTAGCGGCGCCGATCGGGCAGCGGCGGCGATCTCCAGAGCTGAGCGAGAGAGATAATTTTCTTTTTTTCTTTCTTTTTTTTCTTTGTACCCATTCGTCACGGGTGAATATACGTTTCGAGCCGACTCGGCCGAGAATCGGAGTCGACTCGGCCGAGTCACGACCGATTCGGCCGAGTCGACCGAGTCAACTCCGATTCTCGGCCGAGTCGGTCTCCTCTGAGTTGAGTCGACCGACTCGTGACTCGGACTCGTCTCGGAGCGCGCCGAAACGGATACGACTCGGCCGACTCGTCTCCGACTCGGCCGAGTCTTTGAACCATGCCCAGTTCCCCATCAGCCTGTTTGTTTGTTTTCGGACTTTTGGACACACAAATGGAAGATACCCCAGGGAGAAAGGAATTTTAGACCTTTCAATTTCCTTTATTTTCTAGTCTAGGGACTTTTGGAGGTTTATTCCTTCCACTTGTACTATTCAACGAATATGGTTGGTCTCCATTCTTATTCATCCATCAACATCATCATCCAGGTTGTTTCTGATCAAAATGGGGCCCGCTATGGAAAAAGACCAAAAACAATGATGCGTCTTAAAGAATTGACAATTTAATTGACAGTTTTTTCTGTTTGACACCAACCCTTTATAATGGTGGAATCTCTAATCAAGGTACCTATGAGCTAGCAAGGGCTATCCCATAAATCCTTGATGGTCAGCTGGTGCATAGGTACACCTACACATTATCATCAACTTTAAGCTCGTGACAAGGAGAAATCATCCAAATTTTATTAGATAATGAAACAAGAAAAAACATAGACAGTGAAAGTAATACATGGCTTGTGTAATGGGTCAAGCCTTTCTACTGCTTAGCATTGTGTAAACCATGAAGCCAACGCCAAATCGATTAATGTTGGGTATGCAACGACCATAAAATTTAGGCCAGCCTTTACATGTAGCTTACTTGACTTTGAGATTTTCTAATAGCTGACATATTTTCGTGGGATCGGGCTTGGACCATGATGATGAATGATGATGATAGCTAGGTGGAGCAACTTACAGTGCAAAAATTTTGTTGCATAATAAAGAGCAATATGACTGTGAGCTCACTTTGTGCTGGTTAAGGATGGCACGCCGCACAAGTTCTTTTATGTCCTCGATGCTCGAGTGCTAGAATAACTGATGGGACAAGCAATTGTAAGGTTATTAGAACAATCAAGAAAAGCATTACCAACAAAGCCTTTATCCCAATTTTTTGCATAGGCTATATTAATGTTTTTTTCCTCTTCTCATTCAGCTCTCTTAATGGCAACCTCCCCTGTTAAAATTTACAAAATTTGCCTCCTTTCTGGATATTTCAATCCATGCTCATTTAGGTTTCCTGCTATTCTTCTCTCTCCATTGACTATGAGGAATGTTTAAACTGGGAGTCATACAATATCAATGACAGTTAAAATGATGAAATGTCAAAATACTCCTTTTTTTGTTGACACAGCTCTCCTTGACATGTTAGTGTTTCCCCCTTAAAATGATGTTGCTAATTTCATCTTTCAGTGTACTGTAATTGAGTTGGTGATAATTAGTATTCTACTAATGTTCCTAGAAGGCATAGGTTTTGATCTGTCTATGCTGTAAACAATATGAGCCACTTAGTATGTTTTGAATTCTGCATACCTTGATGGTTAAGTTTGTGTTTTTTACTTGTTAGTTCTAATGTATTTCCTTCTGTTTTGGACAGACATCTCATGTCCTCCAGAAGCAACTGTTCTTACAGATCAGCATTTAGAAACCATACACTCCTTACCAGAGGAAAATAATGAGGTTTGCCGCATTATATGTTTTTAAACTTTGCTATGCTGTGGAAGTTAGTTTCTAGACTGATTCCCTGTTTCTATACACACTATTTTAAATGTTGGCCGCATATCTTGACATGATTTGTTAATCGACATCTCGTTTTGTCCATTTAATGTCATGAAATGAAGTTATATATAGTTTTATTCTTTCTAGTTAATGCTGCAACATTGTCATTGTTGTCCAACTTATTGCTTGATGTATTGTCTGGCGTAGCAAATTGCACAAGAATTCTAATAGCTTTGTCATTATTCATTCATTGATTTGTTTGTTCTTTATGTTTATAACTTTATGTGAGCGGATCGTTTTTTCATTATTTGTTCCGTTGCATAACATGAATTTGCCTCCCAACGCCTCTACATTTAGGTTATACTGTTTATTAGATGACAATTAGGACACTATATTATGTTGGATTTATCAATGCTAATATTATATAAGATATGTATCCTTCATCCTCTATGGTGCCCACATTTACTTCGTGTCTTGACATATTGCCTTACATCCTCCATCCGACATGGAATCCCTCTTTCCGCCTGAAAATTTCTCCAGGCATTGAAAGCATTTGTGTTGTATCGATTGCTTTGACATTCAGGCTTGAACCATTTATTGCTTGACATTTGTAAGGTTGTTAATATTATATAAGATTTGTATCCTTCATCCTCTATAGTGCCCACAAGTCGGGTCTTGACTTCTCACCCTACATCCTCTATCTGACATGGAACCCCTCTGACCGCCATGAAAATCTCTCAGCCATCGAATTGCTCTAGCATTTGTGTTGCATCGATTGCTTTGACATTCAGGCATGAACCATTTATTGCTTGACATTTTAAGGTGCATCTAGTGCACTGTGAAATAAGACTATTACATTAAATGGTTGAACAGTTACTAATGCATGAACCATGGATTTACTTTGACGTTTTGAAAGTGCATTTAGTGAACTGTGAAGGAAGGCCATTATGGAAGTAATCTAAATACACATCAAATGGTTAGAAAAACTACCAAAGGCAGGTGGGTGCGATGGTCAAAGCATGGCTTTCGTAAGTTGTTGACCTTGAGTTCATCCGAATGGAGTTCCCAAAGGAATTTTTTTATGATTGGGGGGAACACACCACATGCCCAAGGGATTGGGCAGGTTCTCTAAGAGGCCTGATACCCTTGGCAGCACAAAGAAAAAAGGTACAAGACGAGGGATAGAAAGTTGTTAACTCCTCTTCCAAATGATTTGATTTAATTTTTTGGTGCTCCTTTGTTAGGTATAATTTTTAGTTTTATTCCTCGATTAAATTGGGCTAAGCATATAAACCTGGTAGAGAAGGGATGATCTAATATTTCTGCATGTCTCATTAGAACCTTATTCTTCTTGATACATTGTGCTCTGTACAATGTTCTTGTCCCTTTCTTGTTCAAAGTTTCTCTAATTTCCTCCAATCGTGTTCGGAATTGATAATCCAAATGGGACAAATTAAGTTATTCAAGGTGCATAAACTATTTACTTCAGCCTATTGCTAAGGTTAAATGTAAGAGGCTTCATGCCCGGAGGCTGCAGGGAACATTGAAGAGCTTATTCTTCTTAATACATTGTGCTATGTACAATGTTCTTGTCCTTTTCTTGTTCAAAGTTCTCTAATTTCCTCCCATCGTGTTCGGGACTGATAATCAAATGGGACAAGTTTAAGTGATCTAAGGTGCATAAACTATTTACTCCAGCCTATTGCTAAGGTTAAACGCAAGAGAGGCTTCATGCGCGGAGGCTGCAGGGCATATTGAAGAGCTTAACAAGTATATCATCAAAGTTTGATATTTTGTGCAAGTCATTGGGCTTTTAGTATGTTTCCTTCCATCTTGTGGTGCATAGAGGATTACTAGACAGATCTTTTCAAGGCTTTCAATGTGGGAGAACTAATCTATAGGAGACTGGCTGTTTACTTGGTATGCCTCGTCATATTTGGCTATCTACTGAGTTGTGTGAGCGCGTGCGTGTGACTTTCAATGTAGGAGAAGTAATCTGCTGCAGATTAGCTTTTTACTTGTTATGATTAATCATATTTGGCTGTCTATTGAGTTTTTTTTCTTTGGGGGTGGGGGTTGTTGCTGTGCATGGGTGTGTCTGCCGGGTGCGCACGGGTGTGTGGCTGGTTGATGGTTGATGCATGATGAGGGCGGATGATGAGAAGTTGAAACATGGTAACTGAAAAGATCAGAACTTATCATTTGATTCAATTATTTTCCATTTCAAAGTAACAAACAGGACACCTGCTATTGTTTCCCTCCTTGGGTTTCGCTTGGACCTGAGACCTAATTGTTATGGGCTTCGCTGTATATTTCAACATTCTCTACTGTTGTATGAGCACATGCTGGGTAAAACTCATACATGTTATTGGATTTGTTTTGAAGTCGTTATTCTTTCTAAATTTGTTGATATAGGAAAATCAAACAGCACCAGGACCACCTCCAAACAAAGCAGGGAAACACAAAGCAACTCCACAAACGCGAAATAAGAAAAAGTCTATTTTAGGAAAGCAAATTCTAGCAGGTTCATCCACAACCATGCCTCATTTGAACTTTGTTTGACTACTAAGATTATAGTGTTGTACTTTTCTACTCATATTTTTGTTTTCTTTTTGTATTAGGATCACCTCCAAATGAAGGAAGGAAACAAAAAGCACTACCACGTAATAAGAAAAAATCAACTTCCGGGAGGCGAAGTCTAGCAGGTCAGGTTTATATACAATCACACCTCATTTAAACTTTTTTAACTACTAGATTCTAAGTTTCGTACTTTCTACTTTTCTCTTTCCATTTTCAGGTGCGGGTATGATATGGGAAGATGGTAGAAGGAAAAGCTCCAGACACAGATTTAGACCTTTGGAGCATTGGCGAGGGGAGAGACTCTTGTATGGACGCATCCATGAGAGTGAGTATCAGTCTGCGTCCATCAGATGCAAGTTAATATATACACGTTATTTCTTTTGCAATTTAATATATCAGTCTTTTCTGGAGAAAAGGCTGTCTCCATAGCGTGCGTGAGACTGAAGCTATTAACCTATCTTGCATGACTGCAAGGGGCTCCACCACTAGTGAGTGAATGGGATTCAAACCTCATAACTTATTTCATGCCTGCAAGAGGCTCTATCACTGGTAGAGCAGCAGTATTGATGTCGCTATTAACTATTAGCAGCAAGATCACATCACATAAACAAGATTTTCCTTGCCATCAGGGTCTAACCTTATCCGGGACTGATTGTGAACTTCGAGAGTAACATGCTTTTCTTTCTTACTTGTCAATCATCTTTTGTTGTTGCAATGTTATGAAAGATATTTCCTTCTTGCTCAGCTCTCTCATAAAGAGTGCAAGTCCTAACCTTACCTCTCTAAGTTTCTATTTTTTCTGCATGATCAAAACTTTAGATCTCTCATGTGTTTGCAAATGAAATTACTTCTTATTCTTGCGAGATTAAGGTTCCTAATTATTGTGGGAATTGCAATTAAGGAAAATCATACAAATCCCCAGAATATCTCTTAAC
Organism: Agave tequilana; assembly: GCA_038442645.1. Taxonomy (NCBI): domain Eukaryota; kingdom Viridiplantae; phylum Streptophyta; class Magnoliopsida; order Asparagales; family Asparagaceae; genus Agave; species Agave tequilana. Next base: position 44,538 of record JAVJIF010030408.1, read on the forward strand.
TAATTATTCATCAAATTCCTAAATTCTGGAGTGGAATTTCGTACTCTAAGTTGGATCTCGAGTGACAGGACGGTGCGGCTGATATCTATATGTCGTATTGTTTAAAAATAGCTAGGATGGTCCTTTGAGTAGGTAGATCATCCCGAAGGCAAGTGGGACAGAGATTGTGACGGATGGGATGTTTTTGGATTCTTTTGCTCGTACTCGATGTGAGCCTCTTGGATTAGGGGGAAGGATGGTTTTATTAATCTTTTTTATAGTTAGCCTATCCTCTCTTCTGAGTACTAGTATGTACAGGTGTAGCAGGTGGTAGTTGTTAGGTTTGGGATTTGGCCTAATCTAACATGCTATTTCGTGAAGCTGAGCTGAGGTCACAATGACCTGCTTTAGCTTAAGTTGTTAAAAGGCAAGAAATCAGATAGGTGAAATTAGTTGGTATTAAAATATTTCACTTTAAAAGCCATTATTTTGGCTATAATGCTGATGATCATTTGAATTACGGATCTTGATAGTTGGCTCCTGAATTTTCATCCAATTGAGGGGTTCAGGGGTTCAAATCCCAGTAGGATGGAATACTTTTTTCCGAAACAATATTACATATAACTAGTATAAGTTAGAGGGCAGTGAGCGCACGTTGGGAAGCGAACAAAAGTTTTCAAAAAAGAAAAAAAAGTGATAGCTGATCAACATGTTTCATTATAAGTTTCAAATGCTTATTTTGAACTGATTAACAATATTAATGTTTAGTAATTTAGTATTTAAAGAGCTTAATTCTAATATGAAAATTTAAAAATGTTGATCATAAAATATAGAAAGGAATTTATCAAGAAAACCCTTTTGCCATGCCCATTCAAGAAAATCTGTATCTCAAGGAAAAGTCTTAAACTAAAGTACTTTTTGTGGTTTAGGATAGGTCTTTTTGGACCAACTCAAATCATAAGAAGAACCGGATAAGTTTTTGAACCTTAGCCGTGATAGGATTTTCTAGTACTTGCCCGTTTGTTCAGGGAGAAAGAAAAGGATAGTTTCAAATTTAGCTAGTATGTAATAATCCACAACTATCAAGCATTTGTAAAGATTAGCATTAGGTACAGAGATTATATATCTCCAAGTTTATGGTCTTGCTTTTTGAACCTCAAAATCAAACTGATTAATCATTTGTGAAAAAGGGATAACTATTAATATTTCTAATTTTTCATCATCAATTGATAACGATATTATGCTATTAAGTAATTTAATAACATGCTAAGTTATTGATACTAAAAATTTTATGTTTGTTTCGAGATTTATAGTGTTGAAACGAAAAAAATATTGTAGAAAATTAGGGGAAAAAATCTTGTAGGGAGAACCTGATATCGAATCTTAAATACTAGAATACAAAGAGTATGAAGGAAAAAAATACAAAGAGTTTGTAAGTAACAAAAAGGTAACCTTTTGCAATAATCTAACCATATAATACACGTCATAATGCTTTGGGAATAAGCCATTAGAGTCCCCTGAAGCTAACACACTACTATCTTTGCATTAGTGCATTTTAGTATGTTAATGAACCACAAGATAGGTGTCTCATTTTATGGAATAACCAAAATCATGAGCGCGAAAACTGGAGCAAGTTTCAAAATCTTGGTTTCAGTATCTGTCGTAGATCTTTGGCATCGGTATTGACAATATCAAAAATTATCGGCCATTTTTTCTCAGTTTTATTGGCAATATTGATATTTTCTCGGTTGTATCAACAATGTAGGTATCAATTATACATATTTTGTGCTGGGTGATATTTCAAAATAGGCTGAAGCCTTCTTGAGGAAATTTCACAAGCTTCAATCTTAATCAAGTAACTTTTGAGACCATTCATCGTCAAAACCGTGTGTCAATAAAATTTATACTCTAGTCTTTTTGGTGACATATTCAAGAATATTTTTCACAAAGAATAAACTAAATGCAATTTAATCAAAGAAAAGTATTTAATAATTGCAATAAGAGATTCAAGATAAGCATAGTTTTACGAAAACCATCTCCATTTTAGGAGAATGAAATTTTCCAGAGAAGCCACACATATCACAAGTCTAACAATTGATGTGGGTAGCTTTAGTAAGCAATATGATAGCAACTTAAGAAGAAAACCAAAAAAATTCATGAAACTTAAGTGAAATAGAAAATTAGAAACTTTTCAACACCTTTATTATGAAAACAATAGGTGAAAAGGTTGAATTTCTCTCATATGGCCTTAATAGAGAGCTACCTCTTTAGCAAAAACCTTCTTTAATTAGGAGAATGGTATTCCAAGAGGACCCAGATATGTTGCATTTAGTCACTAAATTTGTTAGGAAGTAGTTGTTGAAGATTTCTGAGCACAATTAATGTGGATAGTTGCAAGAGAACAAAAAGAAGCAGCAAATAACATAGATGAATCTAAGCGAAATAGAAACCTTTTGACATCTTTTCCGGAAATGTAAAAAAAGTTTGAGTTTCTTTCCTGCCGAGATCATAACCTTTCGAGGACTACCTCTATAATAATCTCATTCCCATTTGCTTGGTACATTCAAGTCTCATGTTCAGTGAACTCATCGTAGCATGTGAGTGACAAAATCTTCCTAATCATGTACTTCTTAAGAATATCAACAGTAAAGGGGAGTTATATTAAAATAAAGTAGAATAAAATTGGTATTTGGTATAAAGATTTTAATGTCATATGTTTGCCAACAATTGGCAAATATCAGATTATCACCAATTTTCTTTTTGCATAAAAAAGATTTTAGAGATTCAGATATTATTGGTTTTTGCATCACCATTTTTTTGTTTGTTAAGAGCTTAATCCCTCCTGATTCACTTAAATTTCTTATGCGTAAAACGAAGGTTTTAATTTTCTTTAGTTTTGGCCTTAAGAAAACATCTTTCAATATTGGACATTGGACATATAATAGTTCCAAATCAAATCTATTTTAGAAGTAAGATCTTGTCTCATGGTAGCCTTCTCGAATGCCCTTATGAAACTTTCATTATTGGGTTAGCCAATACACTTCACATGTTCTAGCGGTTCAATGATATCACATCAAAATACTATGCTTGTCCTACCAACTGAACTTAGTTGACACAATATGAAACTTGTGAGAGTTGTGGGTTTGAATCAACCTATCACCGAAAAGGGATAGGATTTTTGTATTAAATATACGGGTGCACTATAGGGCATATTATGCAATGACTTAAGTTACAACACAGAGGTGAATGTGGTTTGTGGATGCTTATTGTGATCCACATGAGCGGCAAGAGGACCACTAGGGTTTTCTAAACTATAATTCTCCCATTTAGGGGATCAAAGTAGTTTCTTTCCTCCCTGTGGAAGTTCCCTCTCTTGTCTTTGGGTTGCCTCCTCCTCCCCTTAGTCTTCCTCCTCTTTTAAAAAAATGCTTATCCTTTTTTATGTCAATTATGTGAAACAAATTTGGGAAATTATATATGCATAGTAATCGTAGTCTACTACGATTTAAGATCCATCAATAAAAAGGGATGAGATGCTATCATGCTATAGGTCAAGAATAGAAAGAGAAACACGTATACTGGTTCTTATTCTTCAACAAAAATTAAATCACTTGGGAACTATTATAACAAGTAGAAGCAAAGATATAAATGATCATTATTTAAACAAATCCAAAACCTTTTGCAAAAGTCAATCTTGAACAAGACACAGAAAGAAGAAAACCATCCAATGTAACTAATATGGGTCTATTTCCCTAACAAAGCCAATACAAATCAAATTTTTTAAGAAATCCTTGTTGGCCTTTAAATAGAAATCACTTGCTCATTTCTTTATTAAATTTGCATCAAGGAGAAGGATGAGAGTTTGCAGAATCATTACATGTAAAAGTTGTAATGATGGCGGAGGCGAATCAAATCTAAAGAACTTAGAAACACCCCTAAAATATAAAGGAGAGCTAAATATCTGGATCAAAGGCATTCTCAAGGTGGTGATGGACATGGGGTTGGGTTTGGATCCCGGTTTGGGTCCCGTTCTCGGCTCTCGCCTGGAGAGGAGAGTGTTTGGTTAAGGGAGCTCTATAGAAGAGAGCATGAAAGGAGAGAAATGTCACTTGTTGTAGAAGCTACAAAGGAGAAGAGAAAAATTAGTGAGATGCATAAGCATGTGGGAGAAAAATATCAGAGCAAAAGTGTACAGGAGATTTGAGGAATTTGGCTGTAAAAGATTAATCATATGTTTAAATTAAACATAACCAATGGTTAGGATGAGATTCTCCCTGGACAGAAACCACTTTTTTTTAGGTACTTTTGTAGGAGTAGGGGATATGTTTTCTTCGTTAAGTATCAGTAGTAACTAATAACATGTATAGCAAATGGATATTGAATTATTCAAATATTTGAAATATCAAATTGCAGCTATTGCTGCCATTACATTACAACCATTGTAAGTAAATGACACACTAAATATTGCAATTATTTTTAAGAGATAACGTGAATACTATAGGTGCGACAAAACTGTTATTATCAGTTAATTTTGCTTTATGGTTACTAGAATGAGCTTTTAGATATATAACCCCTAAATCTTACCTATTCAGAAACTTCCCCCCAAATAATTGATATTACCAATTCACTCCTCAAGTCATTTGGTTTTTTAGAAATTTAACCCCCTACCCCCCCACCCCCCCCCCCCCCCGCTGTTACTGTTTAAAAATTAAAATTGATGTTTAAGATACCTAATAATTAATAAAAATGACTAATGTACCCTTCCTCCTCTAATTCACACCAAATCCTAACTTACTAAAAATAAAAATTGGATTGAGAGAAACTTTAGAGGACTATTGGATTTTTTAGAGAGGGGTGGGGACAAGAATTTGGGTAGGTTAAGATGAACAATATAAGAACAATAAAGATGAAGAGGGGTGAAGAAGAAGAAATGAGAAAGGCATAATAGGTAAACACTCTTATCATGTCCAAAATCTAATTAGAGGGGTAGTTTTTAACAGACACAAAAGATTTGTGTAAATGTATAATATCAATGATATGGGGGTAAACTTCTAAGTAGGTAATATTCAGGGGGTATATTTTTAAAAAACCCTATTAGAATTTGTGGAGGTTAGTGTACTGCAGGATTGGGGATCTGTCTGAGTGATCATGCTATCATGTTTCTAAACTTTAAAACTACTTTCACATTACCCAACTATTCCTTTGCCCACCTGGATATCTGCAATCAAGTTCCATTTGATGCATGTCAAATCTCCATCCTAATTTTTTCAGTTCCTCAAATCTTTTTCATTATTATTATTATTATTATTATTATTATTATTATTTACAGTTTTCACTTGGTAAATATTAATCTTTGATGATTGTTTGAATTATATGTTGCAGGCCTGGCAACAGTCATTGGAGTGAAGTATGTATCTCCAGGGAAAGATACTGTGAAGGTGGAATCATATGTTTCTGAAGAATATGCAGATCTTGTGGCTCAAGTAGCTCGGTGACCTTGAATGCTGCTGGTCTTGTATTTCTTAATGTAATGCATAGTCTTCATGTAGATTACTCCCGTCATACCCAGCGACGTAGTTCGCTCTGGCAGTTGGCAACTTCCTTTCACTGGTTGTGCCGTCTTCTTCCAGCTGAACTTGGCCGACTGAGTCTCCTCAGGTGAATGATTGTTAACAGTTGAACAAAATATGTACAGCACAAGTTATCAAATGACAGCAAAGTAGCTCGTAGATCTGAATCACTTTATCAAGTGATTAATTAACATTTGAGTGTCTCTCTGTATGATAGCATATTGGACTTCTTGTGGATATTTTCTACTGATTGTTGAGCGTTGAGTAGGTTCAGAAGCTTGGGTCTGCATAGTATTTCACACAGGTAAAGCAGTTTCTGTTTTCTTTTTCTGGTTCTTCTTTCTTTTAGGTAAGCAGCGATTTTTCCCCCTGAGGGTACATATAACATTTATGGTGGCTATGCATGTTAGAGTGATCCTTAGCCGTATCAATATAAAAACCCAACCCACCCACAACACAGCAGCAGCAGCAGCTGAAGCAGCAGGGGGATGAGGGAGTGGGAGCTCGCTGTGCGTGTGGGGTTGTGGTCGGCCAAAATTGGTCATGGTCGAATTGGTATTATTCTTTTGCTAAGCAATGAAGTTGAGAATCATGATATCATGGGTTCGATTCAACTGTTTTGATTTTGTAACTGAGATGTCAAATTTGAATTTTAGATTTGCTGTATGGTTAGAAGCTGAATATCCATAGCTTTTTAGACGGTGTAATTGTATGTTTATTGTGTCAGAAAATCACGAGCTTTTCTTGTTCTTATTTCTTATTTTTTTTGAAGCATAAGTAAACGGAGTCGAGATTTGAAGCTGAGATTCCTCACAATCCATTCTCACTCTTTTACCAGTGAACTAGGTCTTACTGGCTGAAATCATGGAATTTATTTCACATGTTTTATAGAATATCATGGAGTATAACATTTTTCTAGGGGGGAAAAAAAAAGATAGAAAGAGGAAAATGCAATCCACAGGGAAATTTAGATTGAAAAAACTTAAAGGGTATAATATGCAAATTGAACTTTTAAAGGGTGTACATCTGCTAAAAAAAATACCTTGCAAGGGTGTCCTGACAAATTCTCTTCGGCTTTTATAGCTACCATACCATATCACGCAATCCAGAAGAGCAGCAGAGGTGCTTTAATGGCGGCATCTCTCATCTCCCCTTCTTCCTCTCTCTCCAACTTCCCCTCAAATCTCCCCAAAATTAGGTATAATTTCCACCTCTCTCTCTCTCTCTCTCTCTCTCTCTCTCTCTCTCTCCTCTCTCTATCTATCTATAATTTTCTCTGTAAAATTTTTTTGCAGGGAAAATCAGCTGGGTTCATCAAGAAGAAGAGAATGTGCTCGTTTTTCGAAGAAGACCCATGTCGTTGTATCCTCCTCTTCGGTGCCCATTTCAGCGAAAAGCATTCAGAGAAGGGATTTGGTCCTATTTGGCATCTCAACTTCTGCTGCTCTTTTGTTCCCATCTCATGGTAATTAAATTAAATAAAAAAATTCATTGTATTATTCTTTTGTCATATTCTGCTCTGGATTCCGGGCATACGCTTGCTATCTCTTATAATGTTTACATGTCATGTTAGTACTCGGTAGGGTGTGGGGTTCTTAAAGAGAAAGATATAAATTTTCTAGTCAATTTCAAACATTCTAGCATGGGAAGCATGATAAGCTTGAATTGGAAGATAGTTTGCGTTGTTACGATTGGAAATGTTACGAATTTTGAAGTGATCGATTAGTGATTTTGATTACTACTGTGAGAGAGGGAGGGAGAGTAAACTAGCATACCGTTGATAGCGGTGGAAAACCGACCGATCGGCCGCTGTTGAGCGGCGAAGAAGGAGGGGGAGGAAGAAGGGGAGAGAAGGAGGGGGGAGGTGAGAGAGAAAGTAGAAGGAGGGGTCTCTCTCTCGCAGATGAAGATGAACAGACGGACGAACGGACAAAGTTTCTATAGGAATCACGAGAGAAAATCTCCCTTCGATTGGTTTTGATTATGTTTTAGTAGAGGGAAACTCACATTAGGCCTTCCGTTCCCTCCTACATTCTACTCCATCCTCACTAATGATATTGTGCAATTCATCCGGCGTGAACTCTGTCGAATATTCTACTGACAAGCCCTTATCTCCCAATCCCGCGAAGAAGTCCGTGCCTTAGTTACCTTCCCTCATGACATGCAATGCCTTAAACCCCTCAATCAGCCTTTTTACAGTGAAGATTTCCGTGACTAGAGCATTGCTATGCCCAGCAGAGGCATACCTATTGAATCCCTTGATAACCCTTAGGGATTCTCCCTCAACTCAAGCCAAACATGCCCGGCTCCAAGCTCCGTCACAGCACATTGAAGTCCTCTACATGCACCCATAGTCTTAGCGACAGGCACTAGGACCCCGTGAGAGGATTTCCCAAGAAGTCGATGATAACAAAACCTTATGAAAGTGCTTCATCGTAGTATTTGTAATATCTTCTTTATGTTCTGTTAATCATGGTTAAATTTAATGTATTAATCTATGTTTTCTTACACCTTATATTTATTTAGTTTGGCATCTAAACATGCCATGCCATATTGTTTCTGTAATTCTTTTTGTAGATTTACATGCGGAGATTGAGGTGGATAAAGATGTGAAAATGGCTCTAAATGTGGATGACATAAATGCATATTCTTTTCTATACCCTCTTGAGCTGCCTGCAAAGAAATTTACCTTCAAATGGTAATTCCTATGATGTTCATTCAGCTTCTAATACTTTTTCTTAAACTAATTTTTTATTAGTTCTGTTAAAAATCTTGATAAGTTAGCTTGAAAATGCAATAAATAAGTTGTCCGGAAGAAGATAAGGTTTCCAACACACACAACCAACAGATCTTGTGCCCGAATTTGTAATCTGTAAGTGTCAAAACATTGTGATTGAACACGGCAGTTCAAATTTAAGTTCTAGCAATATAGTGATATTTGCAAATGGTATGAACTCAGAAGGATGGCTTGCTCTGTTGTTACCTGGAAATTTTGACCCAACCAATAATACTCAATCACTGTAATGTGATTTCTTTTGCTCTTCCGTTTTTATTATATCATAGATATGCATTCGTTTCCTTATAGAAAATATCATTATTTTGCCTATTTGTTAGACTTTTCCCCAGTTAAGGGACTTTAAATGGCTTCCTTGTGACCAATAAAGAAAGACTTGTCCTACGAGCTGGCTGGCCTCCTAAGGCCTTTAACAAGGTCCATTCTTGATATAGTTGGCTTGGCACCACTTCATGGAGAGTTGCTATCAGGTTGGGAGCTTGTTGCAAAACTCTGGTAAACTCTTTCTAGCTCGTGCTTTGAGTCATGCTTCATTGACGACCTTATTTTGATATAAAAGATTTAGAAAACTAAAGTAAATTTTGTCCCAAGGCTACCTATTGAATTTGAAATATACAGTCAAGAATAGTGCCAGCAAGTGCTTGGTTAGGTGATTCATTTGTAGGGTTTGTTTCTCAGCAAGATATCATATCCTCATCTAATTCTCTGTGTACCTTAATCTCCTTCAGTTCTTAAGAGTCCAGTGTCAAATGGTGTGTTCTCTATTGCAGTATTGTACAAACAGTTAACTGTATCTTTCTCTCATACAAACATTCAATTGTATCTCTCTTAACTAAGACGATCTAATTGGCTAATTGTTATTCTTTTGGATTGTCCCAAGTCTTTGCATATTCCACGGTCATTTTCAGTTCTTTTGGCCTTTAAAACCTGTCACTTGAAAGCTAATTGGAAACTGTTTAAGTCTACAACTTATGTTTCTTTGCATTTGTCTCAGTTACCATACGTGGTCACTGGTCTAGTTATACATCTCAGCTTAGGAAGATTTCACATTTTTGGTACACATACTCCTGTAAAGTCCACTGACGGCCTTCATCTCTATATACTCGCTAGTACCAAGCAACACCTTCTTGAGGACGTGGTTGGCCTTATTCCTGTTTTTTAAATATTGGTACTTCCAGATTATCTGCATCTATGTATTGTCTACATGTCACACAACCTAATTCCAGTAAGTTTTTTTATTTTTTATTCCATAGCATATATACTGAATAAATTCTATCCACATCTAATATTTATAAAATTTTTTTAAGGGTGGAATCGAGAAAACCAGAACGATATTCATCTGCTGCACCACTAGCCCGTAAGTTGTGTTCTTAATTATTTCTAAACTATGGATTATATATGTTTTTTGGGGGAAGCTGTTAGTAATGTTCAAATAACTTCCTTAAGAAAACCACTTAACTTTATATGAAGCATACTTGGGCGTCCGATTATTTATCATTTAAGAGAATATTCCAGAGTTAATGAACATGTGCATGTTGAACAGCTAATGCACGACAGCGCATAGTGTCAGAGCGTGTTGACATCATCAATAACCTTGTCATCTCTGTTTCGGTAACTTTGATGTAACTATGCAAGCTCCTATGAATAGCTTAAGAAATTCAGTTCATGTGAAATGGAATCCTGCAGGATCATTTATTCCTGTAATGCTGACATTGAAGGAAGCACCTGAGGGGTGTAAAAAACTAAGAAGTTATTTACATGACCTCTTTCTCTGCACCCCTCAGGTGCTTCTCTTCGAGGCTGTGAGGATTACTTTAGCCATCCCATGATAATATTCTCTTTGATTTAATATAAATATCTATATAGTTCTAGCTTAGTGATTTCAATTTTCTTCATATAGATTGGTCCTCCCAATTCTCGTTTTTTGACTTCAAGTGACAAGAGCACATGGAAGGCAAAAGATGTTGCTGATTCTGTTCTATCTGACAAGTCTGCACTGGTACTAGATTGCTTCATCACTTCCCCTAACAAAAAGTAGAATTTTCTGAAATAGTCCAGCTATTATATTATGTTTTTATTGCAGCCTGTAAGCACAGACCAGCGCATGATTGAGAGTTCTGTTCTTGATGCACATTCTAGTATGGTGAGTTCATAGTTTTGTATTAAATTTATTTTGGATACGTTCCCTGACCTGTCCACTTAATAATCAATTTATGTGAACCTTGGTCATTTTATTTTTATAGGTTGATGGTGAACCTTACTGGTATTATGAGTATCTTGTTCGAAAATCACCTACACAATCTGTAAGTTTCCTGCTTTATACTTCCAAAGTGAATTTTTCAATAAGAAATAGGAATATCTGACTTCTTGACAATATAATTCTGCGGAATTGTAAACAACACAAAATTATGGATTTTCATAGTTCTCCCCATGTTTCTTGGTTAAATTTCATCATTTGCTTTCTTATTCATAAGTTTGGAGAGAGATTTGAACATCTTCTTGATCCCTGTATCAGATGCAAGGATCAAACCTTTACCGGCATAACGTGGCTTCAACTGCAGAGCGAGATGGTATTAACATGATATCGACAAATTATTTTAAAGTGCAGTGCTTATTTATTCTTACCATTGGGCTTTCTTAAAGGGAAGGCTTGTATCCACACTGGTTCACACCCTTGAACCATTCTAGCAGACTCTTGATGATATGGCTTTGAAGTGCATTATTGGTCTGGATTTCTGAATGATGATACTTTTTGCAGGATATCTGTATTCTTTAAATGCTTCGACTCTCAGCAAGCAGTGGGATTACGTAAGACCTTTTACTATTCTACCATCTTTTTTATACAATGATCGAATAATTCTTGCATGACCCCACATAATTGACAACAAAGTGCCAAAATTTAGTTGTCTTTCTAATATGCACTGAATTATCTGCTATGTCAAGTTTGGTTGAGTTGGCTTGTCAAAGTGACAAGCATCACTGAAGAAGGAAGACCAGAAGAATGACATAAATTCCTTTTTAAGTTACTGCAACTTATTTTTGTTGGTCCCTTGAAGAGCGCTAGAATGGAGAAAGAAAGGAGAGGAAACAAATGAACAATTAGCGAAGAAGTTGTTTGTCCTCGCCTGGCTATTAAATGAAAGGAAATGGGACAAACGTAGCGATACTCTGACCTATTTTCTTGAGAAAAGAGAGTGACTTATAGCTTGCTTAGAACTTGGTAAATGATGATGCATGTGGCTATCTCTTGATGAGGAGTCTAATTGTTGCATTTGTTTGTGCAGATGGGACCATTCTTACAGAAAACTGTGGCATCATTCCGTCTGCTTCCTCCAACAGAAAATTACGTCCCTCCATACAAGGACCCGTGGAGATTTTGGTGATGAGAGTATATCTTCAATTGGCATGAAAGTCCATTTTTTGTAAAATGTTCGTCACAAGTGACCCGCAAAAAGAGTTCATTTTTGAAAATTGTCATTATAAACGACTCCTTGGAGTCGTCCTTCAGTTCTGTTCATTTTGTGCTAATGGATTCAAGTTATTCAAGGGCTTTCATTAAGATCAATAACTTGTGCTTGTTTTGGTTGTTAATGTATATATGATGCTGTTGAAAAGTTTGAGACAGGTTTGCTCCTGTTGAAAAAAGTTTATACTTTCAGCATCTCCCTCGACTTCACTGTATAAGCATATATGTATGGATCGATCTTGAAAGAAAATCACATAAAATTGCTGGCTTTGTCTCGCTAGTTTATTCTCTCCCAGAATGAGTCAGCATTTTTGGAAATGGAACAGTTCATTATCATGGCAAGCTCAGCAGTACCATGTACTTTTTAATGGTTGCACGCTGCATATTTTCATTCTTATTTGAAAGAATAATTTTGGAGTTGTCTGGATGCATTGAATCAAACATACCATGATTCCAGTTTGTGCCACACCAAGACTACAATACAGATACCAAAAACTGAGAGCTGATTTTCTGCTGTCCTTGTTAAATCTGGATGGAGATATAGATACAGTAAACAATTGATATACATATGATTCCTTCTAGCATTTGCACACAATGGATTGTACACTACTGATATGCACAGTTCATGTAACCAACACAGAAAAGTTCAATGCTACCATCTTCCAAGATTTTAATGGGTACGATTGTCAGGATTTTGCGCACAAATGGCCCTAAAAGTTCGTGGAGATTTTAGTAGAAAAATAATTTCCCAAATTCCGGCAAACAACTTTACCAGTCACTTCTGATCATCGAGATCCTTACAAAAAATTTCAAAGAGGTCAATGCCGGGAAAACTTTTTGAAGAGTTTTCAGATATAAATATTAAGTAAAAGTTCAGGAGCCTGCAAGACTGATATGGAAATTTTAGGCACTAGTTTCTACAAATTGGTTATCAAGCCCAATGAGATCTTGAGATACAACTGGGACGAATCCATCTTCAGCACTCTGATTGCTTAGTTCTGCAATGGTTCCCCCTACTTGTGTCCCACGGTTCTCGTGGATCAGCAGATTTCTCCGAATGCGTTTATTCAGTCCTCTCGATCACCTTATCTTGATGCATTGATTGCAAGCTGTTTTCTTAAGATGGCTTTACTGGATGTATTTCTTTCGGTGAAAACTGTGGTTTAGACACATCTTTAGCTGATCATTCAACCGTATGCAATTATCTGCACAAAACCAAGACATTCTTACTCTTTACCACAGAAAAGAAAGAAAGAAAAAAGAAAAAAAAGGAGGTCAGCGTATCATATTACATAGTATGTAAAAAATTATGTCACTGCTACCACATCGTAGCAGCAAAACCCTAAAACCGATATACCAGCTGATAAATCGGCCAATACGGATGATATATAGAACACTGCAGATACCTTGCAGCCATTTTGTATTAAAACAGCAATTTATTTTCTATTAATCAGCAGATTCCACCTACCATCCCATGCAGCTTCTAAGCTGCCAGACTGTACATTGTCCTCTCCATATACTCCCCTAACCACACGAAAAAAGGGGTTTTGGCGGGGAGGGGGTGGGGGGTGGGGGGGGGGGGGGGGGGGGGGGGGTTTGGTCTGTGTGTCTGACTTGCATACACAAGGATGCACAGGTGCATGCACCTACACAAGTGGCTCACAGTCAAACTATTGTGGCCTGCTCAGAGTTAGAGCCACATCCATGCATTTATTTACATGCACACATTTATTTTGCTTTGCAAACCTAGTGAATCCACCAAAAACTTTATGTAGAGAAAATATTGTGTAACCATCAAAAGATTGACTTGACGAAAATATTTGGTTTCCCAACACTTCTCAAGAACTGCAAAGCAGCAGCACTAATGTATATAAGCAATGGGATTGCCGACAGTGGGAGAACTTGAACCCATTGGTTACTGTAGTTTACACAGGTACCACAATCAAACAACAATTGAAAGTAATAGAAGGCAAGTTAAACTAATTTTTTTCCCCTTAATTCACCTTAATGAAGTGATGAGGTCAGGAGCAATTCACACTCCTTAAACTCTGCAGCAACTCTAAGTAACCACAGTCATCAGGACTAATATACCTGGAAATAGAAAATTAAAAGGTAAGACATGAGGAAGTGAAAGCATATTGTGAAATTTCATTTAGATATATATAATAAAAGGTTAAATATTGACCACTTTCCGCCTGCATTTCGTATCTTAATCTTTGTTAGATAGACTAATTAATTATAGCTTCCTCAAATAAACCTAAATAAAAAGGTAAGAAAAAAGTGTTACGTACCCATGACGAAAGAGGAAATCGATAATGACAAGGGAGCAATTTGGCTTATAGAAATCTGTCCTCCTAATAATATTTGCAACATGAGCCAATGGCACCAATCTGAAGCTATCAACCTCTCCATCTGCAGAAGTGGTTTAAGCTAGACAGTAAAAAGAATTCTGACAAGCATATGCAAGGAGATTATTCAGCTAAATTGAGACAAAATGCCAATACCCCTCAGAAATAAAATGCTAAAACAAAATGAGCAAGGAAACATATAAAAATGTGAAAAGGCAAATTCTTGATTAAAAAAGCAAATCCAAATATTTTATCCCTTCACAATATTTCTTTTTGACATACCTCTTTAATTAATTCTCTTTTATAATTAATTAAATATTTTCGCAGGTCAACCATTTCCGGTAAAAGACTAGCAACAGTTGTAGTCATAACCATTAGTAATAGGTCTTATTAGTGAGGGTTAAGCTGATAATTTTTTTTCTGATAAAACCTTTTGTGGTGGATATCAATTCCGTTGACTAGTACAATTGTGGTGGACAGGATTGGTGAAAAATACCTTCTTAATGCAAACCAAGGGAAGAAAATGTATCTTTCTATATTTTCAGAAACATTTCTGTTTTATCCTCATAGTTTGCACAAGTGCCAGCCTGTTTCAAGACTACAGTGATTACAAATGTTGGTTTCATCAAATAATAAGAGGCATACTTATGTACAGAATGAATCTGTAAACACAGAACACACTATGCGGATTGCTTAAGAAAATGTGAGTAAATATTTAGAAAGGCGCAAAACTAGAAATATAATGAAAATATATAATTCAAAACGGTAAAATTCACATTGAAGATAATTTTGTATCAACAAGACTTGCCTTCATTCTTAGGGGAAAAATCAGCCGGGAGTTTTAGATCATAGCAGAAGAGCACATCTCTCTTGTACTTGTATCCTTCTATGTCCATGTACGATAATGCTCCAACTGGGATTGCACTGTCAGTACAAGCATATTTTAATAACAATCAACATATCTACCAAAAAGAAAAGGGAAGTTGGAATAAATAAACTTTAGCTGACGTGGATGAGCCACACAATGAAAGAGAGATATCAAATTCATACAAATGACAATTCTTGCTATACTCATACTATAGCTGACATTCATGGTCTAGACATGTCCAGCGGAGTCTGATGACACCTAGGAGTGATAGGATCATATTTGAGAAAGGATCCAAAAGGTAAGACCATAACGAACATGGCTTGAGCATAGAAACAAGATACGGTGATTGTGAATTTAACGAAGGCAATAATGAGATACTTAACAAGTGCAAAATTCTTGGCCAAGAAAACTATGGAGAGCAAAGACATAACAGGTGAAGACATAAAAGGCTGAACATGAAGAGAACATCAAACATTTCAATAAAAATAGCAACATCAAGTCCTATTCACATTAAACATAGAATCAACTTTGTTTAGTTCTCGTTATCACATGAAGTTCAACGTATTCTATAATCAAAAGGGGACTTCCACAGACCCATAAAATTTCATACCCTCCAGAATCAAAAAGAAAATTTTAATCTCAGAGAGCTAAGTATTGACCATGACAACAAACCTTAGTGAATACAATAAAGTTAACTCACAAGCAGTCATGGTGGATAACAAGATAGCATACTACACATAAAGGTCTTTCAAATGGAATTTGAGCAGGAATGTGAGAATCATAACGCTGTGATTACTCACAGATAAACTGGCTCGGTTGCAAGGTTACCACCCACACAAACGCTGAGCTGTGTAGCACAAGTAATTACAGTTTTACAAAATGACTATACTGAGATCTGACGCAACGGACTATAATGTCACCTGAAGGGTAATCTAAAATACAAGTTAAACTAGAAGAAAAATGTCAATTGTCCATCCAGCAATATGTACCAATACTGCAGTTCTTCCCCTTAATAAACATAATGAATGGAGAAGAGTGAATTTAATAAGTGAAATATGTGTGTGTGTGTGTGAGAGAGAGAGAGAGAGAGAGAGAGAGAGAGAGAGAGTTGTGTCGTTCCGGAAGGACTCGAGCCCCAATCCTTTCCACTCAAATACAATCGTACATCATTCGAATACAAGATTCATTCCGTTGAAGTTGATCTATATTATTTCAAGTATCTATAAAAATCAAGTATTTTAAATACTTTTTGCCCATGCATCAAGTAGGAAAAAAGCGAACAGCCTAAATAGTGAGTTGGTTAGTTTAATGGTGTAGAATATTTGGAAACCTAACAAAAATTAATTTGTAGATTTTTAAATGTTTAGATCATGATCAAATGGCCGGATAGAGAATTTCTATGTCAAAAGACATAGATCTAACCAACTCACTACTTTCGACCGTCCATTTTGCGCCACTTGATGGATGAGCAAAAAGTATTCAAAAAACTTGATTTTTTATTTTTAGTTACTTTAAATAATATAGATCAACTTCAATGGAGTGGATCTTGTATTTGAATGTCGGATGTTGGTATTTGAGTAAAAAGAATTCGGGCTCAAATCTTTCAAAACTACACAAGTCTATATATATAAAGAGAGACTTGTGTCATTCTAGAAGGATTCGAGGCTGAATCCTTCCCACTCAAATACAATCCTACATCCGAATGCAAGATCCACTCCGTTGAAGTTGATCTACATTATTTCAATTAACTAAAAATTAAAAATCATGTATTTTAAATACTTTTTACCCATCCATCAAGTAGGCGCAAAATGAACAGCCAAAAATAGTAATGTTGGCCCAAAGGCCTATCGCTCTAGTTTCGATGATGATTAACTCATGTAGTTATAGTACTAATGATCTTGTGTTTAATTAGTTTCAGATATGTGATCAAGACCTTAGTAGGTGTTTAGCTTCAACAAAGAATTTAAAATTAAGTTTTGAAGCTAGCACGTGTTAATTCAAGAGCTCGCGCATCAAGATTGCATCAAGTACTCTAGAGGAGTCTAGCTCATTGGATCAAGTTTTGGACCAAGTTAAGAAAGAAGAAGAAGATTTTCAAGTGAAGATTTTCAAAAGACTTGTGTCATGTTTGTAAGTGTTAAGATTTTGTTTTAGATAAAATGTAAAGGATAGATTAGTTGGTGGATTGCTCAAGTTTATGTACACTCACACAAAAGATTTATGTGTTTTCATAAAAGAGTTTTTGTTTTAGAAAAATACCATTTTGATTTTTAAGCTTAAAAATATACATGTGTTTTATCAAAACTTATTGTCAAAAACATAGATATTTCAACATATATGTGTAGTGGATCATATCCATACACACTAAGCTTTAAAAGTGTTTAGAATATCTTGTTTTTGGATTTGGAGAAGTTTTGAAAAAATCAATTTGGAAAAATACAGATTTTTGTTTAAGCCAAAATTTCTATATTACAAAAATAGTTCAAAATGTTTGTAATGTGTTTTGATTTTTAATCAAAACATGTTTGTATATCAAAGTATATCAATGAACTCATTTTTGTAGAATTTATGAGATTTTATGGGATTTTATTGAAGGTAAAAAGATAAGTTTTTAATCCCTTAAAAATGTTGGACTGGCCTTCTGTCGGTCGACCGAGCCAGAAGTCGGTCGACCACTCCGGTCGACTGATGTGTACAAACGTGCACAGCATGAGCCGGTCGACCGCTGAGAGTCTCTGCTCTCTGTGAATGGCCCCGGTCGACCGCTAGGTCTTTGCCCAGTTTTCGGTCGACCGGCCGGTCGACCGAGCTTCCTAACGGTTAGAAATCCGATCGTTGGTGGTCGACCGGGCGGACCGACAACAGAATTTTCCTGCTGTGTTGTCCCCAACGGCTCGTTTTTGGAGGCCTATATATTGGGGACCCCTTGGGCTTTTTTCTATAAGATTTCAAGAGAGTTTTGGGGCTAGTTTTTCCTACCTATCTCAGTGATTTTCTCCACATATTTTAGAGCCAATATTTCCAAATCAAAAGGAGAGTTTATCAAGAGGTTTTCAAAAGTGATTCTTTGAGTTTTTCAACACCAAATCAATCCTAGTTTTTCTCACACATACTTGAGCTTTCCATTGCTATATCAATTCTATAGGAGAGTTGTTGTGAGAGTGTTTTTAGGTGATCAAAGTGATTAGATCACCAAAGTGTTCATTCTTGTATTTGAGGAGGCGGACTTGCGGGTTCGCGTTGTTTCGAGTTCTAGTGGGAGCTCGGTGTAGAGGTGTGACCTCGGCAAGCTAGTGTACTTGCGTGTGTTTGTTCTTGCGGGAACAAGTGAGGGGACTAGTGAGTCCAAGAGTTCTAATGTGAACTCCTTATAGGTGTTGCGGCACCGAGTGATCCGGTGGGATCGATTTTAGTGGAAATTCTTCATAGTGTTGAAGGCGGGGACGTAAAGCAAAGGTGCTCGAACCTCGAAATAAATCTCCCGTATTTGCGATTGCACTATCTCTATCTCTCACTTGTGTTTATATTTTGCATGCTTATATTGCTTTTATGTTTATATGCTTAATATATCCTGTGCTATATTGATATATACTTGGGATTGTTTGCTCACACTTGTATTCAACCAAGAGAGCCATAGTGACAAATCAACTCTTATCTAGAGGAATCTTGAGGAGATAGTTTAGAGCCCTTCACCGGGAATTCAGCTATACTCTTGTGTTATACCTTGTGTGTTTAGCTCAATAGTTTTTAGTTTGCATAAATAGTTTTAATTCCGCATTAATTCATCATTAGATTAGCTAGTCACCTATTCACTCCCCTCTAGGTGATTTCAATTGGTATCAGAGCTTGGTGCTCTTGATTTGGGTCTAACAACCTAGAGTTAAAGATCCTCATTTTAGCTAATCACAATATTTGTACACACACATGGATTTCATGTCACCTCCCATGTTTGACATTCTTAACATCCAAACTTGAAAAGTTAAGATGTCCATGTACCTCAAAGTCTTAGGAATTCATGTTTATCTTGCTACCATTAAGGATTCATACTTTAGTAATAGAAAGTATCTTGAGGCTAACTCAAAAGTCATCCATGCTTTAAAGTCAACCCTAAATGATGAATATTTATCTAGGGTTTCTAACTTTGATTCGGCTTTTGTAGTATGGAACACTATAGTCTCCCTTGGCGAACAAAAGCAATACTATGCGGGGAGTGACTCGGATGATGGAAGCGATGCTTCCAACTTGAGCTACATGGTCAAAGGGGATAACCCCCTTGAGGTAAACTCCGATTCCGAGCTTGATGAGGATGTTGACATGTCATATGATGATCTTGCATCATTTTGTCAACAACTTCTTAAAAATATGATTTGCTCAAAAAGGACCATAAAAGATTGAAAAGTAAATATGAGTCTATTTCAAAAGAAAAAGATTCTTTTCAAAATAAACTTGAAAATATTTCAAAAGAAAATGAATGTTTGAAAAATGAGAATATTTCCTTGTTTTCTAAACTAAATGATATTTGTGAAGGAAATAATGCTTTGAAGAATAAAATTAATTTGGTGAAAAAAGAAAAAGAAATTGCTTTACAAGAAAAACAACTCTTTGAAAAGAAAAATTATTTCAAAAGAAAAGGAAAATATTTCTAAAAAGAAAAAGAGTGTTGATTCTCATTCTCACCATACCTTTCATGTCACCATTGATAAAAATGAGATTCAAGTTTTGAAAAATAGAATAAATTGTTTGAGCTCAACTTTGAGCAATTGTGCATTCAATCATTCTAAATTGGAATCCTTGTTTCAAAAGAAACAAGCTCCACATGTTCATGCACATCACTTACGGCATACATATACACACTTTGCACATCATGATCATACTCATTCTCATGTGCATGCTAGAGTGTACAAATGTACACATTGTGACCGCAAAGGCTGTTTAGCAAAGTTTTGTTTTGATAAGTTAAATTCTATAAATTTTGCTAATAAAAATGTTTGGGTTCCGAATAATGCTAACCGCCGTGGACCCAAAAGAAAAATGGGTACCAAAATCCCCACCACTTGTGTTTGATGTAGGTGTGGGCTCTCACATGACGTGAGAGGGTTGGTGCCTTAGTGGTGGTTGCATGGGCTTGATGGATACTACAAATTGATGCATCACTATCAAGGAAGTTTGGTGGGAGGACCACCATATTTTGGAGACTTAGAGATTAGTGCATATGGTTTGGTAACTATCTCTAAACTCTTGTTTTAGTTTACATGCCTTTACATTTGATGATTTTTAGCATGTTTTAGCTTTGTGTTAAAATAATCATGTTTTGTACTTCATGTGGTGAATACTTATTTAGATGTAGTTTTGATTAAAACTTGTGTTTATACATGTACAATTAGTGAGCAACTTTTGATTCTTATATGTTTGTACTTCATTACTCATTTGTACTCATTACATGTACATGTATAACCTAATTTTGATGAGTCCCTCATTTACACTTGTTTTGCCGATCTTTGTGCATGTTTTGCTTCATGTATATGTTACGCTTGTCTAAAACTAATAAATATACATGAATACCCTTGAGTCACTTGCCTTCATGCAAATTACATTATGGACTCGTTTGTGTTTAGGATATGTATGTATATTGTTAGTTTTGATAAAACATACATATACCTTGAAGTTTATTTAAATTTGATGAAAAATAAATTTTTATGATTTTCATGTTTTTGATAAAAGAAATTCATGTTTATTTTGAGCCTTATTGATCATTTTCATGAAAATGCTATTCACATGATTCTTGTGCACTCACATTTTATTTGTTTACTCATGACATTATTTTCATGAGAATTTTTGAGATTTATAGATTTCGAGTGTCAACTCTTGTGTTTTTAGCATATTTCATAGGATATATGATTTGTTTTCTTTTTTGAAGGATCTTTAACTAGTTTTTCAAAAATTACTTTAAACTATTTATTTATTCTTCAATTGGTAGAGTTTTCAAACTATGCTAAAATATTTTCAAACTCTTACTTTTGAAAACCGCTACCAACCAAAGGGCGGATGGTTGAGCGACCATACCTTGTATGCCTAAATTGAAAATCTTTTTAACATGTGCATGAATAAGGTGGTTAGTTATGAGTAATATACATGATCTTCATGATATTTCACTTTTATATACTCATACATGTTTTCTATATATGTATGCTTCTAAATTTCAATAATATCAATTTCAATTGGTATTTTCATTTTCATACATATATATGTTTTGATTGTGCTTGATTTACAATATCCTTACATGGTTTAAGCACAAATTATGTTTATGCTAAGCATGACTAATTTTTAAATGTTAATTGGTATCTTAACGAGCTTATGCATCATTTTCAATTGATATTTCAATTGATATCAAAATATACTTCATATTTTACCTTTTAATTGATATAAAAAATTTACAATATACTTCAATTGGTATCAATATGTTTCAATTTCAATTTGGTATCAAAATTTCCGATTTCGATTTCAATTGGTATCAAAAATCTACTTTTGGTATCTTAAAATTTTGTTTATTTACAAGTGGTACCAACTTTTGTTTTGTCAACTACAATTTTATTTCATTCACATCAAATTTGTTTTATTGACTTAAGAAATTTCAAAATATTGTTTTCAAGAAATTTTAAAATTTTGCTTTAAGTATTATCAAAATTTTGTTTCAAAATTTATTGATATATATTTTCTATATGCAAGGGGAGCTTAACATCTCCTCTATATATAAATTCATGTTGAGTGTATCTCACTTTGAGGAGCTTGACATCTCTTCTTTATGTGATACACGTGTGAAGGGGGAGCTTAACATCTTTACTTATGCATTATATATTATGCTTTATGTGAGTTAAGATTTTGTCATCTCTTTTTTATGTAATGCATGTATGCAGGGGAGTTAACTTCACGTCTCTCTCTTCATGAATGTATATCGCATATATATCTTTATTGTTTGATTTGCTTTAACCCTTTGTTGATGAATTGACAAAAAGGGAGAGAGGTATTTTGTGAGTTTATATATGCATGTTTCTTTCATCTCCTTATTTTTATACATAAAGGGGGAGAAGGATTTTGGGTTTTGATATATACATGTTTCTGCATATATATGTTTTGGTTTTTGACAAAAAGGGGGAGAAGTATTTAATGCGTTTATGCATGTTTATCTCCTTTATGCATACATGTTTGTTTAGTTTTATGCACTTTATTGAATATCTTATTGTTTATTGATATGCATGAGTTAAAGGGGAGCTTCTATGAAGCTTAACTTTAATCCATGCATATATAACTCCATGAGTTTTGTCATCATCAAAAAGGGGGAGATTGTTGGCCTAAAGGCCTATCGCTCTAATTTTAATGATGATTAACTCATGCAGTTATAGTACTAATGATCTTGTGTTTAATTAGTCTCAGATATGTGATCAAGATCTTACTAGGTGTTTAACTTCAACAAAGTATTTAAAGTCAAGTTTTGAAGCTATCACGTGTTGATTCAAGAGCTCGAGCATCAAGATTGCATGAAGTACTCTAGAGAAGTCTAGCTCATTGGATCAATGTTTGGACCAAGTCAAGAAAGAAGAAGATTTTCAAGTGAAGATTTTCAAAAGACTTGTGTCATGTTTGTAAATATTAAGATTTTGTTTTTAGATAAAATGTAAAGGATAGATTAGTCGGTAGATTGCTCAAATTCATATACACTCACACACAAGATTCATATGTGTTTTCATAAAAGAGTTTTGTTTTAGAAAAATACCATTTTGGTTTTTAAGCTTAAAAATATACATGTGTTTTATCAAAACTTATTTTAGAGCTTATTGTCAAAAATATAGATATTTCATCATATATGTGTAGTGGATCATATCCATACACACTAAGCTTTAAAAGTGTTTAGAATATCTTGTTTTTGGATTTGGAGAAGTTTTGAAAAAAATCAATCTGGAAAAATACAGATTTTTGTTTAAGCCAAAATTTCTATATTACAAAAATAGTTCAAAATGTTTGTAATGTGTTTTGATTTTTAATCAAAACATGTTTGTATATCAAAGTATATCAATGAACTCATTTTTGTAGAATTTATGAGATTTTATTGAAGATAAAAAGACAAGTTTTTAATCCCTGAAAAATGTTGGACTGGCCTTCTGTTGGTCAACCGGACGGTCGACCGAGCCAGAAGTCGGTCGACCGCTCCGGTCGACTGATGTGCACAAACGTGCACAGCATGGGCCGGTCGACCGTCGACTAACAGAGAGTCTCTGCTCTCTGTAAATGGCCCCGGTCGACCGGGCGGTCTTTGCCCAGTTTTTGGTCGACCGGCCGGTCGACTGAGCTTCCCAACGGTCGGAAATCCGACCGTTGGTGGTCAACCGGGCGGTCGACCGACAGCCGGATTTTCCTGTTGTGTTGTCCCCAACGGCTAGTTTTTGGAGGCCTACATATTAGGGACCCCTTGGGCTTTTTTCTATAAGATTTCAAGAGAGTTTTTACGCTAGTTTTTCCTACCTATCTCAGTGGTTTTCTCTATATGTTTTAGAGCCAATATTTCCAAATCAAAAGGAGAGTTTATCAAGAAGTTTTCAAAAGTGATTCTTTGAGTTTTCACCACCAAATCAATCCTAGTTTTTCTCACACATATTTGAGCTTTCATTACTATATCAATCCTATAGGAGAGTTGTTGTGAGAGTGTTTGTAGGTGATCAAAGTGTTTAGATCACCAAAGTGTTCATTCTTGCATTTGAGAAGGCGGACTTACGGGTTAGCGTTGTTTCGAGTTCTAGTGGGAGCTCGGCGTAGAGGTGCGGCCTCGGCAAGCTAGTGTGCTTGCGTGTGTTTGTTCTTGCGGGAACAAGTGAGGGGACTAGTGAGTCCAAGAGTTCTAGTGTGAACTCCTTGTAGGTATTGCGGCACCGAGTGATCCGGTGAGATCGATTCTGGTGGAAATCCTTCATAGTGTTGAAGACGAAGACGTAGAGTAAGGGTGCTCGAACCTCGAAACAAATCTCCCATATTTGCGATTGCTCTCTTTATCTCTCACTTGTGTTTATATCTTGCATGCTTATATTGCTTTTATCTTTATATGCTTGATATCTCTTGTGCCATATTGATATATGCTTGGGATTGTTTGCTCACACTTGTATTCAACCAAGAGAGCCATAGTGGCACCTCAACTCTTATCTAAAGGAATCTTGAGGAGATAGTCCAGAGCCCTTCGCCGGAAATTCGGCTACACTTTTGTGTTATATCTTGTGTATTTAGCTCAATAGTTTTTAGTTTGCATAAATAATTTTAATCCCGCATTTATTTATCATTAGATTAGCTAGTCACCTATTCACCCCCCTCTAGGTGATTTCAGTGAGTTTGTTAGTTTAACGGTATAAAATATTTGAAATCTAACCAAAATTGGTCTATGAGGGTTTTTAAATGTTTAGATCACGACGATATGGTCGGATTGAGAATTTGTATGTCTAAAGATATAGATCTAAGCAATATGCTATTTTCGGCCGTCCATTTTGCGCCTACTTGAGGGATGGGAAAAAAGTATTCAAAATACATGATTTTTTTATTTTTAATTACTCGAAATAATATAGATCAACTTCAACGGAGTGGATATTGCATTCGAATGCGTAGGGTTGTATTTGAGTTATACTCGACTATCACATCTACTATTTCACTACTACCCTCATAAGAAGGGTGACCCTTATCAATAACCAGTCTGTCAGAACCAACTAATATGTCTTCAATTATACTAGCAGTTTTAGAAGGACGAGGACATCCTCAATAACCTTCGAGTCGTCGACATTATCATTAAATACAGTACTAACATGTCGACTCTTTGAGGGGTACTGATAATCATAGTGTTCATATCCCTCACATTTAGAACAATGAGCCTTAGCATTGACTAACCTTTTGAAAATCAAGTCTATTTTTAAAGCAATATCAAAAGCCTCTTCACCCCAAACAAATCTAGTTATAGTTTGAGAACGATGCTCTCTCACGTCACTATAACGGGTTAAGTCCTCAAATATGACTATGTAATCATTTTTTGACATATGACCATGATGGAAGTTGTGTAACTGGTCTAAGAGGTGGTTCGTATAATATTGACTAGTCATGATGACTACAAATGCAGAATAAGGTAAACAAGCAGATGGAGTAGAGAATCCTAGACTCAAGTAATCTAAATGTATGCACTAAGTAAAAATAAAAATATCCTAAAATTTAAGTTCTAAATATAAAGAAAATGCACTCTCAAAATGATGAAAAGTGACACTGATGCAACTATTAGATAGAAGCAAACATCAATTCAACCAACATATTATCGCAATTCAAATAGTAGTTGTAAGTAATTTAACAGTTAACAATTCAGTTCAATTTAGGATATCACCTGAAGAGTGAGTCGTTCACACCAAAACGCGAATCTTAGGAGAAATACCACAACCGAGGGCTGAAAATCACGCTCGTGATCCTAGAACAGCAGTAGTATGAGTTGGGAGAAGGTTGCCTCGAAAATAGCGGGAATCAGATTCGAAACTGGCACGAAATAACTGCATAACTGCTACTAGTCTGACTCAGTTTAAAGCTGAGTTGACTCCGCTAAGTTAACTCAGCACTGGGTTGCTAAGTCTGGACCGAGTCAGCTCCGTGGTCGACTGGCTGGCTCCGGGTCAGAGTCGGTTCTGATTCTGAAAACGCAGATTTGGTCAGATTTGACTTCAGGTCTGATTTAAACAGATTCAAACCCAACCTAACTCAAACTACACCAAAACTGAAGCCGAGAGGGTGGCGACGAGGAGATTACGAGGCAGCAGCCATGACAAGGAGAAAATTTGACGAAGATGGCGCAAATCTGGTCAAAGGCATCGGTTGACGTCGTAGGTGATGAAGGTTGCGGCATGAGAGATGGAGATCTGGTGCCGGCGTGGAATCGACGACGATGAAGTAGGTCACAGTGGAGATATGGGGCCAGTGACAGAGAAGGTTGCAGAGGTGATTATCAAGTAAATCTCAACGAGAGATGGCGTCGACAGGCTGTGCTGACGAAGATGACGACGGCAGCTGCCGAAATTGGTGACGACAATTGATGAAGAAGACGATGACGACGACTGAGGAAAAAGAGATGACGGTGCTGAGTGGTGACGTTTGTGGCGGCGCGGGTGGAGGCTAGCAGCGACGAATTCCGATGTGGATCTCGTCAGCGAGATATAAGGTTCTCGTCGGCGAGGTTTCGGCAACAACGAGGGCGGCGTTGGATCTGAGCTTAGCGGTGAACTTGGTGGTAAAGGGGGAGGTGGGTTTGAAGGCGGCGACGGTGGGTGCTTAACACCGGCGAGAGTAAGAGGGGTGGAGGTGAGGCAGGGGGAGGCGATCGGAGGCAGCGATAGTGGTTAGGGTTTTGGGATTATGGGTGGAGGGAAAAAGCAGATTAACAAGGACTGTTGGAATTTTTTAGGAATTTTCGAACTAAATTTTGGGGAACTTTGCTACAATGTTTTTTGGAAACAAATCTGGGTTTGATCTTTTTTGTACTTTTTTTGACTTTTTTAAACTAGGGTTTGAGAGAGGTTAAAGGTTTTAAGCGATAGAGAAGAAAATTTTGAGGGGATTGGAACACGGCTTTGATACCAAATTGATGTAATACGGGATTACAATCACCTTCAAATCAAAAGAAATTAGGGTTTCGTGAAGAAGAAATAAAAAAGAGAATTAGGGTTTAAGAAAGAAGGATAAATTTAGATTTCGCACCCCTTACACCATGAGCTTCACACCCCTTACATCACAGACTTCACACTCCAATCTCAAGAAACTCAAGAGCTCAAAAAATTTTAACTGAAAATTTTTAATTCATCATTGTCTACTGAATAAAGAAGTCTGGGCCTATTTATAGGCCTTACAAAAGAACACTTCTACGATATAACCGATGTGGTACTAAACACTTACATAAAAGAAAACAACTAAACTCAAAAAATAACTAAGGCATAAGATAACTAGCGAACTAAGTGATGTCCTCTTCAGTATGTTTCCTCGATTTCTTAGTATCTCATGCATCATGATTGTTTTGATAATTTAATCAGAAAGTGGTTGTCTACAAGACTGCTTAATTAGTATCACTATTTGGCTGCTCCCCGTTCCCTCTCGAAACTTTAGAAAGTTGCTCACAAGTCATAAAGAAGATTAACAATACAACAACAACTAAGCCATTTGTCCCAAGTATTTGGGGTAGGCTACATGAACCAAAAGAGAATTACGCCAGATCGGGCACATGGATCAGCTTTCTCCACTCATTCCTATCGAGCAATATGCTTTTATTAAGACCTTTAGCCTTCATTAAGATTAACAATACAGTAATGAGAAATTTATCTAATCGCTGCAATTAGAGTAAGAATGATTATTGAACATAAGCATTATTCTTCCAATGCACTATTCACGTATTTGAAATCAAACCATGTTAAAAATATCCTCTGGGAATTTGCTTGTGAGTTTGTGAAATGGTAGCATACTTAGAAGAAATAGATCTTGGAATTCCTGCTTCTTCTTCACATTCCTTCACAAGATTCTCTTTACAGCTGATTCCATGCGGCTGAATATAAAAAAGTTGAAAAAAGACCATGAGTTTGATAGAATTTATTGAACTTATTTACCAAATAAATAAAAAATGTGAATAGGTTGCATAATTGCATTTTCAAAGAAGTTCATAAAATGAAACATCTGCTGCCTGAAATCACTTTATCATGATTCACAGAAAATAAAAAAACAAAACCTTGTTTCAATGGTTATAAAAATGTCAGAGCAAAACGAAGTGATGAAAAGCTGCTGCTAAAGCAAAAGAGGAACATGAAGAGAGTTGGCGAGAATAGTAACATGTGACAGGGAGGTCACAAGTCCAAGGCATGCCTCCACCAAATATGGTCAAACATCTTCCCTATACTGGGTAGGGAAGAGTTTTTTTTTTTTTTTTTTTTGGTTTGGGTTTGTTTACACCAGCTTATGTTTAAAAACAAAGCTGCGCTAAAGCCCCATTTTATTTCTTTAGAGGAAAGCTGCTAAAGGTTATATATTCAGCAGAAAGTCCACCCTTTTATGTTATCACTCACACACACCAGCAGGAAACTGCCAAGAGAATAACATGTCAAGCATCGTTGAACATATGAACTTAGATTAACAACTTAATTTCACAAGTCGACAGCTAAATTAGTGAAAGCTGATCAGTTCTGAATTCTATTAACCTCTACCCTATTCAGATTTATATTTCATAGCTAAATTATATTAAAGGGCGGAGACTTCATTAGAAAATGGGAATAAATAATACAAAGATGTGATTGACATGCAACATGATTACAAATCCATGCGGCATCTCCTTGTACCCCCTTCTTCTAAAATAAAAAGAATCACCTATCTTGCATCTCAGTACATGGTCAATCGCACGTGTCTTAGAAATAAGGATGGAGCTTGCCTTCAATGAAGAAATCCTTTGTGCTTAAAGTCTTATAAACAAAAAGATTTTGGCACCAAAAAATGATAACAAATCCAATACTGAGTGATCATGATCATCTCAGCCTTTTCCCACCAAATCGGCTTTGGCTATGGAGTGCAACCCGAAGTCAAGAAAGATCCATAAAGATTAACCAAGTGCTCTACAATCAGTGCATCACACATTCACTTCTAAAACACATTTATATACAAATAGATAAAATAACTCGTAAGTGTGTTGGACAAGATTTCCAAAGAAAATAACACCAAAACATCCATTGATAGCCAGAAGACAGTTATTATATTTAAGGCAAGCGAGCACTATTTGACCCTGATAAGATCTGCATTCAAAATGAAGTTCCTAAAACTTGAAATATTAAAGAAAATAAAAGAAATAAGGTGTCATGTTTTCACACTTTTACATATTACGAAGAGACAAAAAGCTCATCCTATATAACAGCTTTCTCTCATAGAGAAATGTTTCTACGAAGATGTTTGGAAATATCTTATAAACCCATTAGTACTTATTAGAGAGATCTATAACAAATAGTGCTCAGCATGTTTTATTCAAAAAAAAGCCGGAATTGATAGGAAGTGACCAAACCCTAAAGAAAAGCATAGGAAGCAGCTTGGAAAAAATGCAGAGAGAAAGAAGAGACTAATAACCATATTATATTTAATTTTCTTTCATTTTGTCTCATCCAAATACATATTTCAGGAACACAAATTTGTATATGCAAGAAGCAAACATTAGTGCTACATACCAGGCCACCAGAAGCAAGGTGATCAAGCATGCCAGGATAAGTTGGTTTCGTATCACTTCTCTTCCCGATCCAAATAAATTTTCGTCCATTGCTATCTACATACCCATTCATTTGGATACCATAAACCTGTCATGGAATAGAAAGAGATTGAACAGCAGGTTCTTCTTTTCCACTAACAAATTGATGGGGACTGTAATTGAAGCCCACAAATAAGAAAAATGCATATAGAAAACAGCAATCCATAAGTATCAGTGAAACATGAGCGTTAGATATACAACATGAAAATAGCCAAGCATGCATCAAAATCGACAAAATGTCAAATAATGGCAAGGAAATAAATGGTAAATATTAATTTAATTATGCACAATAACAATCAATTCTTAGTGAAGAACTAAAGGTCAAACACAACAGTTTCCCTGATTTGGATCGTCTAGCTTCTAAATTTGCAATCTACCTGCCTGAAACCTTTTATCTCAAATACCAGTTATACAACCAGCAAATGTGAAGCAACACTCACATGAAAGAAATTAAGAACCTATCATAAAATACACAAACATTTTTAATTGGCTCTATTAAGTTTTCATAAGCTGCACTTTCTCAGTTTCGTAATCCCTATTATAATAAAAACCATTAAGCATACAGAACATAGGGAAGTTAAATACTTAAATATATAGTCATAGTACAGTTTCATTTCTTAGAATCACAACATATTATATAATTACGTTCTTAGAATCACGCACAAGGTTCTCTCTTGTTGTAACATATTATATTGGTAATTGTTCATTCTCAATTCATAGACCCACCCCCCCCCCCCCCCCACCCCCACCCCCCACCCAAAAAAAAAAATGTGAATAAAGTATCATTACCAGATGAACTATGAGATTTTGAAAAAGTATAACAAACCTTTATGCCAAAATAAGGAGCAGCTGCACGTTCTAGAGAGAAGAATGCAGGCATCCCGAATGATGATGTCACAGGGTACAGCTGATTGTGATCAACGTAATCAAATGTTAGTTATGAAAACAAGAAGCAGCAATAGGTTTAGTAATTTTCTCAAGTCGTCATCACCATCACAAAAACTCAAAGCACGCAAGCTTAGGGATATTAGTACTTAGGAAAAATGCCTTGTTATCATGATATCCACTTAGAATTCATTTCAAAATGTTCTAACAGCAATTTGTAATGAAAAAAGCACTTATTAACTGAAGAGAAAAAAAAATCTTTGCCATAACACCGGTAGCAATAGCTGTCCTGATTCAGAAGAAGGTGGACAATTGGCGTATAGACCTACTAATACGCATGTTCATCAATATCTCCTAGTATTTCATGTAATAAAAAAACTTATTGTAGGAGATTAGACAAGTGTTATAGGTTTAAAGGTAACCAAGTTGCCAAAACAAGATTAAACTTCAAATGGAAGGCAATAACAATTAGTACCTCATTGCGAATGCCTGGAATGAGTTTTCCTAAATGCTTGATGACATCTCCAACCGCTTTAGTTCTCTCCTCTGGAGTTTCAAGTGATGAGTGAAGTGTGACATGGCCACCCACAACACTAAAGACATCCTCAAACTTCCTCAAATGGTTAATAAAGCTGAGTCATGTATAATTGCCATGTTAGATGGGGATAAACAATTTTAAAACAATATTACTGAGATACAATTTTTTTCCTTGGGTACAGGTGTTAAGATATTTGTATAACAATTTTCATCTAAATATCTAGAAGAGCCAAGATGCCAGCAAATTTCTTTGTGGGCATGAGAATGATGCAACTATATGGTTTGGGAGTCACTAGCCCAACGCTCACTAATGGGTAGCCTAGTACCTAAGAAAGCTAGACAATAAAACCTATTCAGTAATGAGAATAACAAAATATGCTAAGTGTTAGGGTTCAACTTTTATATCCCATGCTTGAAACTGTACTCACAGATATGAAGTACAACTGAGCTTGGTCACATGATGGTGAAAGTAAAAACTAAGGTCTACTCCCTACCATGAGATGAAAGAGTCCTTAATATGAAATGAATCTAGAGAATGATAACTCTTGTGAAATTTGATCACTCATAACTAGCTAAAACTGACTTTAGGGTAATATTAGAAAAGATTTTTCTTTCTTTCCTTTTCTTTTTGTGAATATTTCTTTTTCTTTCACTTTATTTTTTTTTATTTCTTCCTACCTTTATTCACGATTTTGTGGGTAGATCAACTACAAATTGTTACGAGATAACACTCGTCCACTAGGGTGACCTAGAGGTTTAACAGATCGTTGCACATGCTAATGGCAACCGCAATTCCTGCGAAAGTGAGTTAGTATTTCCCTGTTTTACTAGATTAGTTTAGATTTTAAGTTTATCTTTTTCCTCAAGGACCAGCAAAAGATACGTAATGAGATATTCTGTTGAACACAAATTTCATACACTTTTACTTACCCATATTTATTAATTTTGTATCTAAAATAATGCTATTCGAGTCCTTTTAATTAATTTTGCAGAATACAGGTTAACTGCGATATTCTAAAAGAGAGCATGGTTTAATGCAATAAATGAGTCAAAGAAAAGCTTATAACTCAGAGTCATAATCAAGGCAGATTGAAGCCAACACTTCAAGGAGGGAAGCCCAACAATGAATGAAAGAAGCTATATATCTCTCTAATTTAGATTTGGATAGTAGAGAAACATCTTCATATCTTATTCGAAATGAGTTTGCAATGTTGTTTTAATTTTATCAAGCAGTTGCAACTATAAAGATGCAGTTAAGATCCTAAAAATCAAGCAGTTGTAACTTTAAGAGATACAATTATGATCCTAGCAAATAAGTTGTTGTAACTATAGAAGATGTAGTTGAGATCTTAACAAACAATTGTAACAAAATCTCAGCAAAAATAGGGGAGAGAGGCTTGAGCTAAAGGTGTCACTTGTATCCTCCAAAGCCTGAGTGAAAGCTTGATGCTACAAAAGAAGAGTTTGGATCATTTATAATAGAGTTAAATATCAATATTTTTTTTAAAATAATGTTTTCTTCCTCTTCATTCTATTTTATTTTTTTAAGCATCGTGTGTAACTAAATATAATATCTAGGGTAGGATAAAACTAAATTAAAGAATGCTTAAGTAGCTAGTAACTCACGTCATGTTGTGCTCATCACTATGATTTTGTTAGATTAAATATCTAAATAATTGTTAAATCATCAAAATCTTTGATAAATTAAAAGTGAGTAGTATCACTCTAGTTTATGCTTAGAGAAAATGATTAGGGCCGTTGAAATTATTGTTTAGTTTAACTTAATTATGTTTTAAAAAAACAGTATCTTACTTGCCTACATAACTCATGAATAGATAGGTTATGATGATCACATATAATCTCATCGGTCACATATATTGCATACATATTGTCACATTTTCATACTTGTTATCTAAATAAATCATATTAATAAGTCCTATTGTTCTTTATAAAATGCAGGCCCATTGTTAAAGGATAGGCCAGAGAAACGAGCCTAAAAGCCCATTTAATTCAGAATAAATTCGAAATTAGGGAATCGGGGCAGATCTGGGCAAATCATCGAGGTTGAAAACCAGTTGAAATGAATCTTCTCAAATCAAGCGGTTGAAGCCAACAAATCAAAGATCGTTTTGTCAAATCCGGGAGCTGCAACAGTAAATCTAGCAAGATAAAAGGAAGCACATATCCACGCCAACCATCGCTCCATCCGCGGCTTTGGCCGCGGTCCGCGGCTTGTTGGTGGAGATAAGGGGAGCGTTTGCTCCCCTTATCTCCTCACTCCCTTCCCTCTAGGTTCTTACCTATAAAAGGCAGGGTTTTGTACTGAAAAATTAGCGAGGACTAGGATTAAATTTCTTGCTCATTTTTAAGGTTTAGGCTCTTTGTTAGATAGTGTAGAGAAGTTGTATCTTTGTTCTTTAATTTGTAGTTTAGTCCAAATACCAGTGAGAGAGAGAAATTGAGTGATTGTAATCTGAAGATTGAAGTGACATCAATAAAGGATCAAGCTTTCTCCTTTTCCACTCCAATTCACGGGTATGTCTTGTGTTATTTTCGTGTCTAGTTTGTATTATTCATGAGTAGCTAAACTTGTTTTCTGGGCTCACTATCGTCCCTCTCTTCGATCCCTCTTCTTTTTGAATGATTTTCATGAAAAAGACCCAATGAATCATTTGAATGCCTAAACTAAAGCCTTTCTTCTTTGAAAGTGTTCTTGAAGGCACATGAGGATGGGTTTGGATTTTTAAACTTCTACTTCTTTTAAAAACGTCTCTTGAACTTGTTTTTATCTCATACTTGAACTTGATGATTTAACATTCAAATTCAAGACGATTTCTTAAAGAAAAGAATTAACTTTTCCAACCATCTTATGTGCTTTGCTTAAAACTTTCTAAAATCAATTTTAAGTTTTTGCCTATGATCAAGTTGAGACACTAAGGATTTCAATAGAAGAACACATCGTTGAGTAGTGAGATAGTGAGCCCAGATTTTCTTCTTTATTAAAAATAACAAATCACTTTTCAAAGCTTTTTAAATCACTTTTTCCAAAGCCTTCTCCAAATTTACAATTTTTCTTCTAATCATTTCCCTTCTCTCCATTCTCTTTTTCAACTTAGAAGAAAGACACCAATTTCATTCTTTGTTACTTAACAAAAACACCGAAAAGCTTCTATCGCATTCCTCCTCGTGGACACGACCCTTAGCCTGAAGCTACATGGTAAATCCCTGCTCTTTCATTTTACAATCATAATCTATATCCTTTTTGTAACTAAGTAAAAAGTAAAAATATTAGTGCTTCCATGCCTTATCTTCTGATTTTGTTAACACTTAGCCGTGGTATAAATTATGATATTTTGAGAGGGCGTGAACTAGCTACTTAATTTTTTCATGCTTAGTGGATTTTTTCCGAGATTGTTTTCTTATTAATATTTTCTTAAGGGTCTGTTTGGTCGTCATAATTGATCGTAATTCGTAAGTCGTAATTGGTAAATTCTTTTATAGTTGTAAATGAGTTGCATGCATGTAAGTTTTACGGTGTTTGGTTGGTAATATAAAGTTGTAAATGAAAAAGTGTATTGTGCTTTACGGTGTTTAATTGTCATAATGCGTAAGTCGTAAGTGAAAAAATTGACCACAAAATTAACTATTTGGTGATTTAAAATTTTTTAATATTGCAAATAAATACTAAAAATGCTAAATATTAAAAAATTAATATTAATATAAAAAATAATATAAATTTGCATGACCATAAATTAACTGTAAGTGGGCTGTAAGTGAGTGATAATTGGGTTGCAAGTGAGTGGTAATTGAGTTGCGTTAGTCTTTTACGAATTACGGTCCAAACAAACATTGTAGTTGTAATTGGGTTGTAAATCATTTACGAATTACGGCCTTTTACGACTTTTACGTCTAAACAAACAGCCCCTAAAAGAAGTGATAATCAACCATCTTCTAACTTTATTTTTTAATTTGCCTGGATAATTTCTAAAGTCACAAAAGAATATCTCCCTGTGAATCAACCTGTATTTGTCCATATTTCACCGTACGTCGTGCACTTGTGGTTTAATTTAATTTCTCACAAACACTTAGCACATAATTGCTCCAATTCTATGTGGATTGGACTTCATCACATTTCTGTCGGAAAGTAGACAATTGGAATTCAGGACCCATTCTATAATGAAACAATTGAAATTTCGTGATATCTTCCAATTAGTGTATGAGAACCATGGAATTGCAATCCAAATCACATATTTACTTGAGTTGCTGAAATCCACTTAATTCCAATTCCTACGCTTGATTGGAGTCTTGGATGTAACTAGAATTTTGCAATTCCTTTGCACAGGTTGTATAAAAATGTTGAGATCATCTTCTCGTCACTAAAGTTGAGTTGCCTTCCTAATGATAAATTTAGATTTCTTTCAAATTTAAATGCTCATATAGACAATGTAGGAAAAACCAAAAGCATGGCAGCCAAGAAGCACAAATGTAATGAAGAAGAAAGGGATTCAGAGACAAACTTATCGAAGCATGAATAATCATTGTATTTAGGATAGCTTTTGCCACCCAAAGGTGCACCAGGTTCGCGCCGATCTAACTTCAAGAGATACAATGAGAAGTCTTGTTTGTAGCCCTCGCATTGTGCACTCAGCGTCTAGGCTTGCTGTAGCGAGTACCGCCTTTGCCCGGAGAGAAGAAGATCGTGGAGAAACTTAGAAACTCTTACTGAGAAAGAAATATGAGGGAGAGAAGAGATTCTCTTTTGCTGTGTATTTTCTGAAAGGAGAAGGCCTCTGTATTTATAGCCTCCAGAACTGGAAGGAGCGTCCCGTTGAAACCTCCTTATCAAAACAATCGCAGATATACGAATGTGGATTGTTGCGCACGCACCTGACTCGTGACCATGCCTGCGATCTCATCTCGCGGATCTCACGATCGTGGCAGCAAAAAGAAAAAGAAAATCATTATTTAAAAAATTAATACTTAAGTGGCAAAACTTAGATTAATGCGGGCACACTCGCAAGGTTCCAATCCCAGATTTGCAACCCCTCCCGCTGCGCGTGCGGAGCACATGCGCACGCACCCGGTTAAAGCATTTTCGGTTCGAGCCCAGGGTCCCCTGGGGGGGGGTTTGCACGCGTGTATATACAACCCTACACTAAATCTCAAGTGGAGGGATGCACATGTTCCATTATAAACCCAATAAGGTTTGTATTCTATCCCATCTGGGACTAAATTACATTGTCTTCAAGTGTTCACTCTACTACTCAAAATCAAAATTTAGATTAAAAAATCCAACATGCATGCAGTACTTTGACTAATTAATGAGTTTTATAAAGATGAGCACATTATTACTTTTCAGAAGACATATAAATATCAATATCAACAATTTTCAACATCACTGTATCTCTTGTTGTGAATCCAGATCACCGCATATAATATGTTCAGATATGAATATGGAAAAGGTAGTAGGTATATGCCAACATGTAGACTTTTTCCTATTTTGTCCTAAAGACATTACTTAATACATAAACAAATACAAAAAGAACAACATTATTCCAAATTTAAGGTTAGCCAGTGAAATTGGGGAAAATCTCCAATTGCCTTACTCTAAAGGGTGAGTTCCAATTCGAGGAAGCTATTGTGAGCCTCTTTCTACACTGTAAATCAGCAAACATCCTATTTTTCTGTCCTATCTCATATTTCTCTTGTTCACACCATACCTCTATTTATACGACTCTTACCCAAAGTCCTCTCTCTCTCTCTCTCTCTCTCCCTCTCTCCCCCCCCCCCCCTCCTCTCTCTCTCTCACACACACACACATCCAAACCCCTTTCTCTCTCAACAAATCTGATATTGTAGTTTTCAATTTTGGAATCCAAAAAGATATTAAAGTTTGTATTTTTAAAATTCTTTTGATTGAAATTAAACTTTTTGCAAGGTTTGTTGACTTTTATTCATTTATTACAACATTTGTCATTGCCATTGTGGTATAATCATTAATTCCAAGTAAAGAATGTATGCTATTTTTAATCTTATAATTCTCATAATTTGTGTTCCATGCTTTCCAATTTCAGACTTTTTGATAAATACTGTAGCTCTGAGTTTTAAATATTGTGAAATGTTGCATGTTTTTCATGTGAAAATTGCAATTACAAGTTGGACAAATAATCCCACTACTGGATAATATAGGATAGACAGTGAAATATGCTACCTTAAAAAAAAACATAAAATTTTCAAATAAATAAATAAGCTAATCATCCATCCACCGCAAGATTTTATCAACAAATTTTAATGAGATAAAATAAAATGCAATAAAAAGACTTACCCATTGTGTATGTATCCAACAATCTGATCCTCAACCACAAAAGGGACGAACTCCGACTTCAACTCCTGCTCAAATCATCATCATCAAGAACCCGAGCGGAAACCTTACCGGATCCGGGGAAAGGAAACGGGTCCAGAGAGCTTACCGCTCCGCGATTGCAGTTTCGGACTTTCTGGAAGAACCCGCTAAGATCCGAGGATCCGCTGTCGTCGGCGATTCGGAGAACATCTTCCCACTGGACGCTTTTGATCGGCGATGCGGATGCGGAAGCGAAACGGATCGGATACGACAACGAAAGTTTCGGATTTCGGATCCGGAGACGGAGGAGACGAGGGGAACATCGGAGAGACGAGATGGCAGCGGGAGAACAGTCGCAGGCCATTGCGGATAAGAAGCGAATTCTCGGGGTCTGCTGTAGGAAGGGGAAATGTTTGGTCTTTTTTTCAGTAGGTACCTGATTTTTTCTTTATTATTATGCTTGTCTGCCTAAAATTTTAAAAATGTTAACAAAAATCCAAAACGATGGCTGCTCACCTCCGTCAAAACCTAACTTCACTGTGCACCATTAATAAGTTTACTATGCGCTGATGTAAGCGATGACGCAAGCGACTGCATAGTGCCCCCAAGGTTTTCCTATAAATAGGCCCTTCCTGGTTCATTTCAATGTACACACAAATTCAGAAATCAATAAGAATTCCTACTTCTACTCTGCCTCTAAAATTCTCTGCTTTGGTGTTATATTCTCGGAGTTTTTACAACACGTTATCAGCACGATCACTCTAGTCTGTCCCCAACCTCTGCCTCCGTC
This sequence comes from Agave tequilana, assembly GCA_038442645.1. Taxonomy (NCBI): domain Eukaryota; kingdom Viridiplantae; phylum Streptophyta; class Magnoliopsida; order Asparagales; family Asparagaceae; genus Agave; species Agave tequilana. The sequence continues at coordinate 82,441 of JAVJIF010030408.1, forward strand.
AGCTCAGGGAAAAAGCCTACCACGTCAAATTTCTGCCTCCATTAGCTTAAGGTAAAACTTGTCACGAGCCTCTGCTTCCACTGCTCAAGGAAGAGTCCTATCACAAGTCCCAGCTTCTACCTCTACAATCTCAAGGTAAAATTGGCAAGTTACTATACTTATGATATTCGTATAACACCACTACTATAATAAAAGGAGGCTCTGCCACCTATTTATAGAAATGTGATGTGATTGCGAAAACTGAATTATTATACTAATTATATTCATATAACATCATTACTATAATGAAAGGAGGCTCTGCCACCTATTTATAGTAAAGTGATGTGACTATGATATCTTTACTAACATCTAACTTGATGCTTGCGTGGATTAAACCCCAAGCTTCTAACATTATATATTTTATTATTCTACTATTATATCTGGACAAACACCCACTGAAAGGTTTACCGAGTAGCGTGGTGTGCCAATATTTATTTCAATAATTACTGCTTTATTAATTATGCCTGCAAAACACCCACCAAGTAGAGTGGCGTGCATATATTATAGCTCATAAATATATATAGTATAATGCTTTTATTTTACCATTTCCTTAATTACAATATTTAATTATATAAAATCTAAATTGTTTTTCCTCTCTCCCCCCCAACGGCTATAAACCCAACGGCTATATCCCCCAACGGCTAAAACCCCAACGGCTATAAACGGCTATTTTTCATCCTATAAATTGGTGAATTCTAAACCACATAACTCACTCCTCAATCTCTCTTCATTCTCAAAATTTTCATCATCTCTAGAAGTTTTGCGTTCGAGTTTTTCGCAAGATGCTTAGTCCAGCTTTGATGTTTCTTATTGTCGTCATCATCATCAACACTTCTATCGTTTTTCTTGGAGACATGGATCCAAGTGAATTGTACCCGTATTTTTTTATTTTAATGTTCACTTTTCCTCTTCTGCTTATAGCTATTTTGGTTGACATGCAAATTTTCTTTGAGAAATAAAAATGTTGTGATTCTAATTATTTTTATATTTTGTTATAGTTATCACCATGTCAAACTTTGCAAAGCTTGAGTTCATTCCACTTGATATCACGGGGAGAAATTATATGTCTTGGGTTATTGATATTGAGATACATCTTGAGTCAATGGGTCTCACTGAGAACATTAAAGAAATAAATTCTACGTCGTCACAAGATAAGGCAAAGGCGACAATCTTTATCCGCAGACATCTTGATGAAAGTCTAAAGTGTGAATATCTCACTGTTAGAGACCCAAGTGCTTTATGGAAAAACCTCAAAGAAAGGTTTGATCATCAAAAGGAAGTTGTACTCCCTGCCACTCGTGATGAATGGAATGCTTTGCGCTTTCAAGACTTTAAGAAAGTTAGCGACTACAACTCTGCAATGTTCAGAATAGTATCCCAGTTGAAATTCTGTGGAGTAGATATCACAGATGAAGAAATGTTGGAGAAGACTTACTCCACATTTCATGCATCCAACATAACACTGCAACAATAATATAGGTTGCGTGGTTTTAAGAAATATTCTGAACTAATTTCATCTCTTCTCGTGGCAGAGAAAAATAATGAACTTTTGATCAAAAATCATCAGTCCCGTCCTACTAGTTCAGCAGCATTTCCAGAAGCAAATGTTGCATTTTCTAAAAATTATGGACGAGGATATAATTATGGACGCGGCCGTGGACGTGGTCGTGGTCGTGGCCGTGGACGTGGCCGTGGACGCGGTCGAAGTGGTTTTTACAACCCTTCACAGAATAACGCGATCCACAAGAAGCATCATGTGGAAAGACATGAAAAAGGAAAAGATGTTCGTGAAAGTTCTCTTCGGAATCCTGAAGATTCCTGTTATAAATGTGGCTCCAAAGGACACTGGGCTAGAGTGTGCCGAACACCGGAGCACCTTTGCAAGCTCTACAAAACATCCTTGAAAGGAAAAGAGAAAGAAGTGAATTTCACTGAACATGATGATCCTATGGATGATTCAACTCATCTTGATGCTTCGGATTTTACTGATGATTTTGTTGATCTTCCAATCCATCGTGATATTGGTGATAATTAGATATATGATCATACTTTGTTATTTGTAATTTTCAAATTTATCTTTGAATGAAATATTTCCCTTATAATAATATGTTTCAAATTTTATTCTTACCAATTATTTATTTTTGCATGAAGCTTGATATGGATTATTCTAATGATGAAGTCAAGACCAAAACTGGAGAGATTTGCATACCGGATAGCGGTACAACACATACTATTCTCAAACATAAAAGGTACTTCTCTGAATTAAAACCAACAAAGACAATCATCAATACAATATCAGGTCCTGTAGACTTGATTGAAGGGACTGGTAAAGCCAGCTTTATATTGCCAAATGGAACAAAGTTTTTCATAAAAGATGCTTTGTTTTCACCAAAATCTAAAAGAAATTTGTTGAGTTTTAATGATATATATCTTCATGGATATGATACTCAGTCTGCAACTGAAGAAAATATGAAGTATATGTATCTTACTACTTATGTATCAGGAAAGAAGTGCATACTAGAAAAACTACCAAAGCTTTCCTCAGGATTGCATTATACATATATAAATATGATAGAATCACATATGGTAGTTAAAGAAGATACAGAGACAGTAACTCTGTGGCAGATCGTTTAGGTCATCCTGGTTCAATGATGATGCGAAGAATTATTGAGAATTCACATGGACATACATTAAAGGGCCAGAAGATCCTTCAAGTTAGTAAGATTCCATGTGAAGCTTGTTCTCTAGGAAAATTAATTATGAGACCGTCACCAGCTAAAATAAAAACAGAATCACCTACATTTCTTGAACGTATCCAAGGTGATATCTGTGGGCCTATACACCCATTGTGTGGACCATTTAGATATTTTATGGTATTGATAGATGCCTCTAGTAGATGGTCACACGTTTGTTTATTGTCAACTCGCAATGTGGTATTTGCGAGATTTCTTGCTCAGATAATTAGATTAAGGGCACAATTTCCTGATTATACAATCAAGAGAGTTAGACTTGACAATGCTGGTGAGTTTACGTCTCAGGCGTTTAATGATTATTGTATGTCTATTGGAATAGTTGTTGAACATCCTGTTGCCCATGTACATACACAAAATAGTTTGGCTGAGTCGCTGATTAAACGCCTCCAACTTATTGCTAGACCATTAATAATGAGAACAAAGCTTCCTATTTCTATATGGGGTCATGCAGTTTTACATGCTGCAGCATTAATTCGCATCAGACCAAGTGCATATCATGAATACTCCCCTCTACAATTAGCATTTGGTCAAGAACTAAATATTTCCCATCTTAGAATTTTTGGTTGTGCGGTATATGTACCAATTTCTCCACCACAACGTACAAAGATGGGTCCTCAAAGGAGACTGGGAATATATGTCGGCTATGAATCTCCTTCTATTATAAGATATCTTGAGCCTAAAACCGGCGATGTTTTTACGGCTCGGTTTGCCGATTGCCACTTCAATGAGGCAATTTTCCCAGCATTAGGGGGAGAAAAGAAACAGCTGGAGAAGGAGATTACATGGAGTGAACCATCCTTATTGCATCTTGATCCTCACACAAGACAATGTGAGACAGAAGTGCAAAAGATTATGCACTTACAAGAAATAGCAAATCAATTGCCAGATGCGTTCACTGATACAAAAAGAGTGACTAAATCATATATACCAGCTGTAAATGCTCCTGCTCGGATTGAAATCCCAAAATGACAACCCGAAAATGAAGTCACTCATGAGTCTAAGACACGCCTGAAGCGTGGTAGACCAATCGGTTCCAAAGATAAAAATCCTCGAAAAAGAAAAGGAGCAGATAAGCACGATGACCCCAATGTGCAAGAATGTGTTCCAGAAGAAACACAAAATAAGCAAGAATGTGTTCCAGAAGTAACACAAGATAAGACAAATCAAGAGATGAAAGATCATGAAGATATAGAAAATCATGAAATCTCTATTGATTATGTCAATACAGGAGGATTATGGAATCGCAATAAGATGGAAAATATAGATGCAATATTTTCCTATTCCGTAGCATGTGATATTGTTAACGGAAGTGAGGATCCTGAACCAAGATCCGTCACTGAATGCCAAAATAGACCTGATTGGACAAAGTGGAAAGACGCTATACAGGCTGAATTGAGTTCGCTTAATAAGCGCAAAGTATTTGGGCCTATTATCCTCACGCCTGAAGCCGTGAGGCCAGTAGGATACAAATGGGTCTTTGTACGAAAACGCAACGAGAAAAACGAGATTGTGAGGTATAAAGCTCGACTTGTTGCTCAAGGTTTTTCGCAAAGACCTGGAATTGATTATGAAGAAACATATTCTCCAGTGATGGATGCAATTACGTTTAGATATTTAATCAGCCTAGCAGTTTCTAAAAATTTAGAAATGCGTCTTATGAATGTTGTTACAGCTTATTTATATGGGTCGCTTGATAGCGATATTTATATGAAAATCCCTGAAGGATTTAAAATGCCTGAAGCATTAAGCTCAAAACCCAAAGAATTATATTCGATCAAATTGCAAAGATCATTATATGGGTTAAAACAATCAGGGCGCATGTGGTATAATCGCTTAAGCGAGTATTTATTAAAAGAAGGATATGTAAATAATCCTATATGCCCATGTGTTTTTATAAAGAAAACAACATCCGGATTCATTATCATTGCTGTATATGTTGATGATTTAAATATTATTGGGACTCACAAAGAGATCCTAGAAGCAATGATATATTTAAAAAATGAATTTGAAATGAAAGACCTTGGAAAAATCAAATATTGTATTGGTTTACAGATTGAGCACTTGCAAAGTGGCATACTTTTGCATCAATCAAATTACACTGAAAAGGTCTTAAAACGCTTTAACATGGATAAAGCAAACCCTTTGAGCACTCCAATGGTTGTTAGATCATTGAATGTGGAAAAAGATCCATTTCGCCCTCGCGAAGATAATGAAGAGGTTCTTGGCCCTGAAGTACCATACCTAAGTGCAATCGGAGCTCTTATGTATCTAGCTAATTGTACCCGACCAGATATAGCATTTGCTACTAATTTATTAGCAAGATTTAGCTCATCTCCTACACGGAGACATTGGAATGGTATTAAACATGTATTTCGTTATCTTCGAGGAACAACTAATTTTGGTTTGTTTTATTCCAGAGGATCAAAACAAGAAATAACTGGTTATGCAGATGCAGGTTATTTGTCAGATCCACATAAAGCCAAGTCTCAAACAGGATATGTGTTCACATGTGGAGGTGCAGCGATCTCTTGGCGTTCACAAAAGCAGACACTTATTGCCACTTCTTCTAATCATGCTGAAGTCATAGCACTCCATGAAGCAAGCCGAGAATGTGTATGGCTAAGGTCTGTAACTCAACACATCCAAGAAACTTGTGGATTACCAGTCAACAGAGATCCAACAATACTGTTTGAAGACAATGCTGCATGCGTCGCTCAAATGAAGGAAGGATTCATCAAAAGCGACCGTACCAAGCATATACCCCCGAAGTTCTTCTCATTCAGCCAAGAGCTTGAAAAGGATAAGCAAATTACTATTCAGTATATCCGATCAAGTGATAATGTGGCAGATCTCTTTACAAAGGCACTTCCCCCTCCAACTTTCAGAAAGCTTATTCATGATATTGGGATGCGTCATAAGCGAGATTTATGAAGAAGAACTACTCATGTCAACTTGAGGGGGAGCTTACGTGGCTGCACTCTTTTTCCCTTACTATGGTTTTGTCCCACAGGGTTTTCCTGGTAAGGTTTTTAACGAGGCAGCATAGAACACGTATACAGAAATGATGTACTCTTTTTCCCTTCGCTATGGTTTTGTCCCACTGGGTTTTCCTAGCAAGGTTTTTAATGAGACATCATGTATGGTGGACAGCCAAGGGGGAGTGTTAACAAAAATCCAAAACGATGGCTGCTCACCTCCGTCAAAACCTAACTTCACTGTGCACCATTAATAAGTTTACTATGCGCTGATGTAAGCGATGACGCAAGCGACTGCATAGTGCCCCCAAGGTTTTCCTATAAATAGGCCCTTCCTGGTTCATTTCAATGTACACAAAAATTCAGAAATCAATAAGAATTCCTACTTCTACTCTGCCTCTAAAATTCTCTGCTTTGGTGTTATATTCTCGGAGTTTTTACAACAAAAAAAGAAAAGAAAGGGCTTTTAAAAAAAAACATTTTTAATATTTAATTCAAAGAAAAGACCTGTTCAATTTATTTACAAATAATCGACTTCAGATTGGTCACGTCGGCGCTGGGCGCTTCTGTGTCGCTAACGTGACACTGAGCGGCTGCAGGTTAGTTATTTTTAGGTTCGCATTTTGACAAACTCAGACCCAAATTTATATATAATTTATACTCAATTTTAACGAACTCAAACATAAAAGTAGATAAAGTTTTCATCCGGATTCTTCAAAATCAAATGTATATTTTTCTCTACAACTGATTTAATACTTCTCCCTATAGTTAATTTTAAATTTAAATTTATCAAACAAGTGGAAATACCTCAGCTGTGAGAGTGTCAGACTGAAGATCTCCATACTTGTCATATTAACATTTTTTCTTTTAAATTTTATTAAAACGTTTGCATATAGACCACTATACAACTTCAAACCCTTAATAGTTTGCAAATAAACCCATATACAATTGGCCCATGTAAGATCAACACATTATTCTTGCAATCGACCTACATATGAAACTGATCATACAAAAGAAATCAAGAATATTAGAATTTAATCATTTAAATTTTCTTTGAGACAGTTACATTCCCGGCATATGGACTCGGGCACAATTACTGCTTTACAGAGTACACCAAACCGCTTGAAATAAATAAGCCAAATCTGTCACCTCACTTTATATGAGTGTTTGGTTGCAAGAAAGTGGGCAGATATTGGTGAAGTATAATTGCTCACTTTCTTATCTATTCAAATATTGGGGAAAAAAATAAGAAAATTCTTTTTCCTTTTTTTTTTTCTCTTTTACACAATCATTTCCTCATTTTCAGAGTGCTATAATTAATTTTAGGGTCAAGTAAATCTCATTTGTAAAATGTAGTAGCATAAAACAGTTAATTTTTTGATAATGTAAATCTCACTTGATTTCTAATTACAGTCTATTTTTTATTTTTCTTAATTAATTTTTATTTTAATATTATCTTCTGGTCAATTTTGTGATCAACTTTTTCACTTTCATTTCCACATTACCATCCAAATACCGGAAAAGACATAACATTTTTTAAACTACACTTTCCAATAACATCAAAACACCGAAAAACTTACTAACCAATTCTCAAATTCTAAAAAAAACTATTACCACTTCCTCACTTCCTCCCTTAACCAAACAGGCCTTACACAATCTTTGCAAAAAAAAAAAAAAAGCAATGGTAACAAACTCAACCGCCATAAATGAAAATGTAAAAGAGGAAGAAATGAAATAGACAGTTAATGGACCAGCAACCAGAATCTGCAGAAATCTGTAATAAGAAATATTAAAGTCTGTATGTGTGTGTGTGTGTGTCTATATATATATATATATATATATATATATATATATATATATATATATATATATATATATATATATATATGGGGTTACTGTACCTCAGCCGGCAGGCTGAGAGAGTTTCTCAGCCGGCGGGACGTGGCTGAATATATGCCACAGATCGGCCGCAGAGTGTACGCGCCAAAAAAAACAAAAAAGATCCCGCCTAAACAATCGTGAAACAAATTGACAAAAATACCCCTTTTTAATTCTAAACTGGAATAAAGTCATCAACAAACAAAATTTCAGTTGAATATATCTATAGTTATAAAATTTATAATTTTACTACGTCGAAAAATATAATTAAAAAAAATTTTGGATCAACATAATGTAAAATAAGCAGAAGCATTTAAAATTTAAAAAACATGCCATGATCGCAGACTTAATACAATATAACTTTCAATTTTATATGACAACTGCGACACAGTCGCAATCACTAGTCGCAGTCATAGTATAACAAAACTTTTTTATATAACGTCTGCGACCCTAGTCGCATTCTATCGTACAGCAATGCGACCTCCTTCAGTACTGCGACCAAAGTCGCAATCTTCTTTCGCATGCCTTATGTATTAAATGAAAGTAATTAATATTCTCTCTACCTTGATACAACAACAGTCTAGAAAAAAGAGATGCAATAATGTTAATATCGATAAAGGAAAGATGTGCACCATACGTAATCTAAAGATATAGGCAAATAATTCTATAAAAAGTTAATTTGTACTTCAAGTATTAAACCTCTGGCAAAAAGAAACTCTCCGGATTCTCCCGCAATAAATCTTCAATTAAATATTTATTTTTTTTTACAACTTCCTACCATACTCAACCCTCACCTGTAACAATTATTATTACTATTCATGTTCTTCCACAATATTGACCTTTATATAATGCTTGTAACTAATATATTATCTCATATCTGAAAACTATATTTTTGCTCTTCCTTTTCAATTTGATTTCAAAAAACTTTCAAAAAACAATTCATTTTTGAATCATGTCTTCCCCATCTTCTTCCTCTGAACACTTGGATTTCAACTTCAATCGTTCCCCCACCGGTCCTTTTTCTTCAGGATATTCTAGTGAATCTGATACCAGTCTGGACTTCACTCCTTTTGACTATCTCACTACATCAAATAATGTATTAACTGATCCTCCTATTCATGAGTATAATGAAGATTTCATGTGGGTTAGTGAGGAAGACATTATTCCTCTGCCACTTGACGGAGACATGCTTGATGAAAGCATGTCCTCTGATGCTGTAGGCTCGATTTCTCGCAACGGGTCAGACGAAGAGCTTGATAGAGACGATCCATTCTGGGAGTTTATCGGTGAAACAAAAAAACCTCAAAAACAGGAAGATGATGAGGAAATAAGTGATGAACAGGAAGAGCAGAAGAATGAAGACGACGAATCTGCTTATGATGGTGATAATGACGAGGATAAGGATTTCCTGATCTTCTGATATTCAACCTTATTTTGTCTTCTTTTAAAAAGCTTTTAATTCTATTTTTTTTGTAAGGTCTCTTTCTCACTATATTAACTTATAAGCTCTTTTAATTACATATCAAACTGCGACTGCTGTTCTTAAACACTGCGACCATAGTCGCAGTGCTACTACGCAAGCAATAAGTAAAAATAATTCATACTTTATAAGCAAAACATATAAAAACATACGTAAACTGCGACTATAGAATCAGTACTTATTCACTGTTATTACATTTAACTTAGCCAAAAAAAAATCATCAAGAAATATGCAGTCGAGGGTACTGCGACCATAGTCGCAGTCCATGATCGCATACTATATGTAAAAACCAATTTAATAGTTCATAGGAGGATCAGAAAACAGTAAGAAATGAAGGATGGATCAGACAACAGTCAGAAATGAAGAACAAAAAATATAAAATAATATGTAAACTGCGATTATACTATCACTCTCGTTAATACTGCGACCATAGTCGTGGTAGTGCGACCATAGTCACAGTCCATGAACGCATACCATATGTAAAAACCAATTTAATAGTTCATAGGAGGATCAGACAACAGTCAGAAATGAAGGATGGATCAGACAACAGTCAGAAATGAAGAACAAAAAATATAAAATAATACGTAAACTGCGATTATACTATCTCTCTCGTTAATACTGTGACCATAATCGCGGTAGTGCAACCATAGTCGCAGTCCATGATCGCATACTATATGTAAAAACCAATTTAATAGTTCATAGGAGGATCAGACAACAGTTAGAAATGAAGAACAAAAAAAATATAGAATAATACGTAAACTGCGATTATACTATCGCTCTCGTTAAGTACTACGACCATAGTCGCAGTCCTTGATCGTATTATACATTACATGCGAAAAAAAGTAAACTGCGACTATATTAAAAATTATTAAATATCAAATCAGATAAAAAAATTAAAGAAGCATTCAAATTAGTTTCGTGATTTAATAAAAAATGTTGGCAGTTTGGCCGCAGTTATAAACGATAATTGTCACAAAAATTGAATAACGTCATAAAATATAAAAATATAATAAACTATACATATCCACTGTCTTTTACCGACAGAGTAGCTTTTCATAAGGGGTATCTAGTAATTTAACTTCTTCCTATAAGCGGGCCGCAAGTTAGTGGCGTGACAAATCTTGAGCCACGTCACCGCAGGCTGACAGAGTTCTCTCAGCTGCAGGCTGATATACATTTTTCTATATATATATATATATATATATATATATATATATATATATATATATATATATATATATATATATATATAGAGAGAGAGAGAGAGAGAGAGAGAGAAAAATGTATATCAGCCCGCGGGCTGAGAGTACTCTCTCAGCCTGCGGTGACGTGGCTCAATTTGTCACCTCACTGACTTGCGGCCCGCTTTTAAGTAGAAGTTAAATTACCAAATACCCCTTATGATAACTTTTCCTTATTGTTTATTATTATTTTCCCCCCTTTTATTTTTGCCGCTCTTTATATGATATAAATTACTTTTCGCCCTATTTCTTTACCTCTTTTTTTAAAGATCTAGTTTCTCCTTTTCAGCCTGCGATAAAATTTTTTTTGAAAATATAAAATCTTTTCAGATCAATTTTTTCAGCCTGCGATAAAATTCTACTTTATAGTTTAATTTTTTTGTATATAATGTAGTCAGACTCTTTGGTCGCATTGTACATTTAAACTGCGACCTTAGTCAAAGTCTTTGGTCGCAGTGTACATGTTGAAATGCGACCAAGGTCGCAGTGTTGTTATTGATAAAGATGGCCAGCAACTGCAATCTAGGGTTGCATTACATGGACTGCGACTTTGGTCGCAGTACGTTAAGTAATTAATTTTTTTGAATATAATGTAGTCAGAGTCTTTGGTCGCATTGTACATTTAAACTGCGACCTTAGCCAAAGTCTTTTGTCGCAGTGTACATGGTTAAATGCGACCAAGGTCGCAGTGTTTGTTATTGATAAAGATGGCCAGCAACTGCAATCTAGGGTTGCATTACATGGACTGCGACTTTGGTCGCAGTACGTTAAGTAAGTGTTGTTTTATTAAGTGTTGTTTTTTGGATTAAGTCATTTTTTGAATCTAAATGAAAAATGAAAAGTTGTCTGTTGTCTGATGCGACTTGGAGTCAGTCCGTGAGACGCGACCTGTCATAAAGATTTTATGAGATCTTTTAACGTCAAGTCTATGTTGACGAACCCCGCACCATTCGTTGTTTCCCGAAGCGGTTGTCTACGCGTCGGTTCTTCATTGGGTTTAGGCGTTAATGTCTTTTAATGCCAAACCGGCGCTGGCGGTTGGAGACCATTAATGCCGACGATTCTGATTAATGAACCATTAATTATGGTTATTATGGGCTGCCTATAAATAGGACTCACCCTCTCCCTTTAACAGCCCATAATTAGACTGTTTTCTTTCGAGAGCAATTGCTCTGAGAATTTCCGCCTTCTTCAGAGTCTCTAACAGGGGCCTGCCTCCATGGATGAAGATGACCCTACGGACGAACTTGATCGATGTTCGTCCACAAGGGAAGAAGTCATAGACCTCATCGTCCACAAGGGAAGAAGTCATGGTCCTCGTCGTTCACAAGGGAAGAAGTCATGATCCCTGACGAGGACTTAAGCCTCACCGAGATCTGCTCTGACTTGATGCACCAGTCAAGCTTGCTGGTAACGGATGGTCAGAGTGGGTATGGCGGCGGGGGATGTGGTGGATATAGTGGTGGGTAGCATTCCCTGTGAGGTCTCAAAACCTCCTCTCTTACCCCAGAAGTGACATCGAGGAAACTCCATGCTCACTGGATAACCTTCTGGTGAAGAGATGTTCATAAACGAAAGATCGTATCCCGTCACTTTGGAGGGTCAGTTGGAATCGGAGGATTCTGCTACCACGAGACCTCCAGGAGAAGATTGCTCTTAGTAGTCAACAAGGGCTCTTCTTGGCTCTTTTGATGTTTTTGTCTTCTTGGCTACTTTGATGTTTAGTCTTCTTTGTAACACTCAATCTTATTGATTCTGCTACCACCAGACCTCAAGAAGAAGATTGCTCTTAGTCAACAAGGGATTTTTTGATGTGTAGTCTTCTTGGCTACTTTGATGTTTAGTCTTCTTTGTAACACTCAATCTTATTGATTCTGCTGCCACCAGACCTCAAGAAGAAGATTGCTCTTAGTCAACAAGGGATTTTTTTGATGTTTAGTCTTCTTTTGTACTGTTGTATTTGTAACACTCAATCTTATTGTATAAGAGATCGTTTTGTATCATTTGCACATGCCTGGAGATAAATGCCTGGACATAAATAAAAAGCATATTTGTTTTTTTAATAAACTACGAACTTGTTCGCAGCCATGCATTGCAAACAAAACAACTATGACCATAGATGACACTGCGACCAAGCTCGCATAAGATACATTGCAAACAGTAACTACTGCGACCAGGGTCGACACTGTGACCAAAATCTGCGACTAAGCAACTGCTGCGGTGACGTGTCACCTCGTCGCAGTGTTGTTGTTGATTAAGACTAAAGACCAGCAATAGCGACCAAGATTGCAGATTATTTTTTTAAGACTGCGGCCATCAACTGCGACCAATGTCGCAGTGTTGTTGTTCATTATTTATAAAGACCACCAACTGCGACCAAGATCGCAGTGATGTTGATTAAGAGTAAAGACCAGCAACTGCGACCAAGGTCGCTGTGTATTTTATTAAGACTAAACACCAACAACTGCGATCAAGGTCGCAGTTTATTTTATTAAGACTACGGTCGTTTATTTTATTAAGACTACGGTCAGAAACTGCGACCAAGGTAGCAGTGTTGTTGTTGATTAAGACTAAAGTCCAGCAACTGCGACCAAGGTCGCAGTGTATTTATTAAGTCTGCGTCCAGCAACTGCAACCAATGTCGCAACCTTTCATTTTAAAAATTTATAAGGGTGAAGTAATATAATTATTAACTGCGACCAAGGTCGCAGTATATTCGTTTAGCGTAAAATATTTAAAATGAAGGTTTGTAACAATTGTACAGCATTTTCAACCAAGACATAGTATAAAAAATGTAATTCACACAATTAACTTTAGAAAACAGATTTATATATATTTAAAAAAATAAAATACAATTTTTTTAAACTTCTAATTCTCGTCATCACCATCGTAATGAGAATATTTTTTTAAACTTCTAATCCTCGTCATCACCATCGTAATGAGAAAGAAGTTTGCGACTTTGGTCGCAGTACTGAAGGAGGTCGCATTGCTATACGATAGCATGTTTCCTCCGGTATTCTTTATTCTGTATTAAGTATGCGACCATGGAATATTTTTTTACTTTTCAATGTTAGAAGTCGCTGTCGTCATATAAAAGGGGTATTTTTATCAATTTGTTTCACGATTGTTTAGGCGGGGTTTTTTTGATTTTTTTGGCGCCCACACTCTGCGACTGATGTGTGGCATATATTCAGCCACGTCCCGCAGGCTGAGAAACTCTCTCAGCCCGCAGGCTGAGGTACAGTAAGCCCATATATATATATATATATATATATATATATATATATATATATATATATATATATATAAGGGTTACTGTACCTTAGACGTCAACTGAGAGAGTTTCTCAGTCGGTATGACGTGGCTTCATATTAGCCGCAGAGAGGTCAAAAATTTAGGCGGTAAAAAGAGACCCTCAATCACTTTTTGTTGCCCAATGACTAAAATACCCTCAGCTTCACTTTTAACTTGGCTACAACTGTTCCTCCACTAAAAAAATTACAGATCTGAAAATTTTGAGTTTTTTCAAATAAAAAAATTACAGATCATGATTACTAAAATTTAGAAAAATAATTTATTTTAAAAGAATACAACCATGATCGCATTAATGTTCAGGTTTTCTTTTAAAGATGTTTTAATCACAATAAAAATCTATTATTGCGAATTGAAACAGTTTATTTTATTTTTTTGTTTTCTGAAACTGCAATCAAAGTCGCAGTTTCTGAAAAAAATTGGATTTAAATTTTTTAGTATCATTTTCACTTTTTTAGATTTAATTTTGTTTTACATTGCGACCTTTGGTCGCAGTATTGCAGCCTTTTTTTTATTTTTTCGATTAGGGTCGCAGTATTTTTTTCAACCTTTCTAAGCTAATAGGATACTGCGACCGCGGTCGCAGTCTTATGAAATAAGAGTCGCAGTCAATTGAAGCAGCAACAATAATCTTGTAAGTTAATTAATTAAGATGATTAGAAGATTGCGACTTCAGTCGTAGTCTTATGTAACAACAGTCTCTTTGAGAATGTTTTGTTTGATAACAATGCGACCTTAGTCATAGTATTTTTTATTAAGTAATCTAAATAGGATACTGCGACCATGGTCACGTTCTTATGAAACAAGAGAAATAGTCAGTTGAAACAGTGAACAAGATCTCGAAAAGTAAGTAATTAAGATGGTTAGAAAACTGCGACCGAAGATTGCGACATTGGTCGCAGTCTTATGTAACCTTGATCATAGTATTTTTTATAAAGTAATCTAAATAGGATACTGCGACCGTGGTCGCATTCTTATGAAACAAGAGACAGTCAATTGAAGCAGTGAACAATGTCTCGAAAGTTAAGTAATTAAGATTATTAGAAAACTGTGACCGAAGACTACGACATTGGTCGCAGTCTTATGTAATAGCAGTCTTTTTGAAAAGTTTTGTTTGATAACACTGCGACCTTGGTCGCAGTATTTTATAACTTATTTTTCATTTTTGTGACCAAGGTCGTGGTCTATTTATTAATAAATTTTAATTGGACTGCGACTTTGGTCGCTGTCTTGTAAAATAAATGATTTGAAGATGAAATTTTATACTGCGACTATGATCACAAAATTCAATTTTATCTGACAATTTATTATTATGAATGTGACCAAAGTCGCAGTCCTGATGAAAAGAACAGCTTTTAAAATATTTTTTCCCACGACTTCAGTTGAATCTCTGACAGATTGGTTATATGTTTATGTGTATTTTACTTGTCTTTCAGATTTTAAATCGAATGGCCAACATTTCTGATAATGAAAAATTTCAGATAAGCCTTCCTTTAAAAGAAGAAAAAGAAGAAGAAGAAGAGAAGAATCACGATGAAAATATTGAAGCTGACATCTCGAGGAAACATGAACCTGTCAAAATAGGTGATGGAGATCTAGGTTTGTAACTAAAAATTAATTTATGATCCCGCTCTCGCTTTTTTAGAACGACATTCTTTACAAGTCAAACAATCTAGATCTGACAACGTGAGGAGACACATAGAGAGTGACATATAAAAGGAGAGAAAAAATAATAATAAAGAATATAAACTAATACATCATCCCAAGAAAAAGACAAACAATAGGGACTTTTAGTAATTTCAACTATTTTCAAAAGCAGGGCGTCATTTTAGATTGTTGAATTATGTGGCTCATAATGTTCACATCACCGCAAACTGAGAGGGACTCTCAGCTGTCCGCTGATATACATATTTCTGCTATATATATATATATATATATATATATATATATATATATATATATATATATATATATATATATAGAGAGAGAGAGAGAGAGAGAGAGAAATGTATATCAGCCGACGGCTGAGAGACCCACTCAGCGTGCGGTGATGTGGCACATTATTAGTCACACTAGAAAGGACGCCCCGCCTATTGAAACAGTTGAAATTACTAAATACTCCTAGGGTAAAAGACAGTAGATCTGTATAGTTTATTATTTTTTTTATATTTCTGACGTTAGTCGATATTGTCACAATTATCTTTTATAACTGCGGCCAAACTGCCACCAATTTTTATCAAATCACGAAACTAATTTGAATGCTTCTTTATTAATTTTTTTGTTATCTGATTTGAAATTTACTGATTTTTAATATAGTCGCAGTTTATTTTTTTCACATGTAATGTATAAATTATTATTTTTTTACATATTGAATTCGGACAAGGACTGCGACTATGATCGCAGTGCTTAACGAGAGCAAGTCACTTTTTTTTACTTGGTTAAATGTAATAACGGTGACTAATAACTGATAGTATAATCGCAGTTTACGTATTATTTTATATATTTGTTCTTCACTGTGACTGTTGTCTGAGCCGCCTATGAACTATTAAATTGGTTTTTACATATAGCATGCGATCAAGGACTGCGACTATGGTCGCAGTACTCACGACAGCATTTTTTTGGATAATTTTTTTTGCTAAGTTAAATGTAATAACGGTGATTAAGGACTGATACTATAGTCGCAGTTTACGTATGGTTTTATATGTTTGCTCTTCACTGTAACTGTTGTCTCAGCCGCCTATAAACTACGATTTTTTTTACTTATTGCATGCGAAGTAGGACTGCGACTATGGTCGCAGTGTTTAAGAACAGCAGTCGCAGTTTTCTAATTTGTGATATATAGTAAAATATACAGTGAAATATACTGATTTGAGAGTATTGCGATCATGTTCGTAGTATTATTTGTTTATATAGTTTAATTTTGGACTGCGACCATGGTAGCTGTTTATAACTTTATTTAATATAAAACGATCAAACTGTTTATGACTGGACAGCGACCATGGTCGAGTTTCATATGTAATTATTATATGAGTACTGCGACCATTATCGCAGATAAGATGCAGAAATAAAAACTATACGGCATACTTTATATGTAATTTAAAATATTAAAGATTATTTTACGGATAGAAGTAAATTTTATTTATAACATAATATGGTCAGAAAGAGACCTTACAAAAAAAGAGCATTAAAAGCTGTTAACAGAAGACAAAATAACGTTGAATATCAGAAAATCAGGAAATCCAAATCCTCGTCGTCATCACCATCATAAGCAGATTCATCGTCTTCATTCTCCTCGTCTTCCTGTTCATCACTTATTTCCTCATCGTCTTCCTGTTTTTGGGGGTTTTTTGGTTTATCGATAAACTCCCAGAATGGATCGTCTCTATCAAGCTCTTCGTCCGATCCGTTACGAGAAAGCGAGCCTCCAGCATCAGAGGACATGCTTTCATCAAGCATGTCTCCGTCAAGTGGCAGAGGAATAATTTCCTCCTCACTAACCCACATGAAAACTTCATCATTCTCATGAAGAGGGGGATCAGTTAAAATATTATTTAATGTAGTGAGATAGTTAAAAGGAGTGAAGTCCAGACTGGTATCAGATTCACTAGAATACCCTATAGAATGAGGACAGATGGGGAAATGATTGAAGTTGAAATCTGAGTGTTCAGAGGAAGAAGATGGGAAAGACATGATTCAAGAATGAATTATTTTCTGGAAGTTTTTTAAAATCAAATTGAAAAGGAAGAGTAAAAATATAGTTTTTAGATATGAGATAATGTATTAGTTATAAGCACTATATAAAGATCAATAATGTGAAAGAACATGAATAGTAATAATAATTGTTATAGGTGACGGTTGAGTATTAGAAGAAGTGATAAAAAATAAATATTTAATTGAAGAGTTATGGCGGGAGAATCCGAAGAGTTCCTTTTTGTCCAGAGGTTTACTACGTGAAGTACAAATTAACTTTTTATATAATGTTTTTCCTATATCTTTAGATTACGTATGGTGCACATCTTTCCTTTATCGAGATTAATATTAGTGTATCTCTTTTTTCTAGACTGTTATTGTATCACGGTAGATAGAATATTAATTACTTCATTTAATTCAGTGTAATTAATATAGTATTTTATAAGATGTGATATACGCGAACTGATACTTCATTTAATTCAGTGTAATTAATATAGTATTTTATAAGATATGATATACGCGAACTGATCTCAGGGTCGCATGGCTAATCTACTTTGTAAAATTATAAAAATCTGTTACATAAGGCATGCAAAAAAAGATTGCGACTTTGGTCGCAGTACTGAAGGAGGTCGCAGTGCTGGACGATAGCATGTTTCGTCTGTTATTTTTATGCGAATAAGGAATGCGACTAGGGTCGCAGACGTGCTATAAAATTGAAGGTTATATTATATTAAGTCTGCGACCATCGTCGTAGTGATAGAAAGTTTTGTTATAATATGACTGTAACTAGTGTCGCTGTCGTCATATAAAATTGAAAATTATATTATATTATGTTTGCGACCATGGTCGCAGTGTTCGAAAGTCTATGACCGCGATTATTATCGCGGAATTTGTAAAACGGTGAGAATTCTGTTACAGAAGGCATGTGAAAAAAGACAGCGTCTGTCGTCGGAGTGCTGAAGGATATCATGCTTTTTTTATGTTTCAAACATGTTTTTTTACTTTTTAATGCTGCTGTTTATTTCACATTATGTTGTTCTAAATTTTTCTATTATATTTTTGATGTAGTAGAATTACGAATTTTATAACTGTAGATATATTTAACTGAAAATTGTTTAGGTAAATTTGTTTGTGGATGAGTTTATGCCAGTTTAGAAGTAAAAAGGAGGTATTTTTGTCAATTTGATTCACGTTTCTCTAGGCGGGATTTTTAAAATTTTTTTGGCGCCTTCACTTTTGCGACCTATATGTGGCATATATTCACTCACGTCACCGCCGACAAACTCTCTCAGCCGTCGGCTGAGGTACAGTAACCCTATATATATATATATATATATATATATATATATATATATATATATATATATATATATATATATATATATATCTTACGGCTGAATGGGCGGGAATCGCTCTCGTCCTCGACCTGTTGAAGAGAAAGCAATCTCTATCTCTGTTCACTCAGTCCTCTTTTCACTCTTACAACCTCTTCTCCGCCACCCTCGTCGCCTCCGCCGCTGTCACCGCTGTCGCTGCTGAAAAACCCTTTGCCTCTCGTGCTATCTTCGGGTGGGTATCCCCTTGTCTCCTCCAGCTGTTTTCTCAGTTATGAGTTTGCTAACTATAAGAGGCAAAAGATCAGATTTTTACATGCTCGATCAGGAAAAGATCAGATTATATGTTGGTACATTCTGGATTTTACATGATGATCTATGTTGTTCGCTGCCTGTAGTAGGTAAATTAGGATTAAAAGGTGGGTTCTTTAGAGGAAGGTTTATCTGCTGTCGTCGTTTCATTAATTTTTAAATAAAAATTGCTTGCAAAATAAATTTATTTTAAATGAAATGAATTTTTTTTGCATTTATTTTTTCCCTTTACAAGTTAATTTCGGGTGCTCAAAAAGAAATGAGCATTTTTTGGACAATTAGATACCCAAGTCAAATCTGAGCTGGCCCGAGCCTGACCCACCCAGTTTAATATGGGTCAATAGTTGGCCCGACAAGACACGGCCTGGCCCATATTGATCCCTGTCTCATGGTGGCGGATCTTGAAATAACCCTTGAACTTGTGACCAACACTTTAGATCGGACAAAATCCTATTTCGTGTTGGATGCGTTTTAAATTTAGAGGAAAAACTTGAGTTTCCCTCTTATTTAGCTTTGAATTTAGTCCCACATTGAATAGGAGATGGGAAATTGGGTATTATATATACTAACTTCTCTCTTGCCTGTTGTTATGAGTGTTAGGTCATAGGTCATATCCCCACAAGCCGAATCGAATCGGGACGGGTCTGGTTCAAGTGGCGTGCGACCACGACCTGCGGACATGAATGCAGTTCGATTTAGGTAGCTCTTGAACCTGAAACTTTTTTTTAGTTTTATCTATTTAAATTTATTTAAAATTTTGTTTTGATATACTCGAGATTTTCTGTTTGGATTGACCCATTTTTCGGATCTGCCTCGCGAACTGCATTATCGTGTGCGGATTTGGAGTGGGGTTGTTACAATTGCAGATATTCGAGCTGCTATAAACAACAGCACTATCTCGATCATTCTAATTACAAGAAACAGATATATCAAAACAAATTCTCTCCCTCCTTGATATTTTTTACATCAAACTCTGTCAAAATTCTGAATTCGAGCTTTGCAATTTTCTTTATTACTAAAGCTGTTGTTTTCATTCCGTGCAACGAATCTCTGTCTGAGCAGAGGTCTAACTCATCGTCCTGAGTTGGGTGCTGGTGATCTGTCGGGGACTTTTACCGTTAGAAGTGGAGGTCATTCTAAGGTCCAGACGAGGGGTTAACCATCTATCTTCTAGAGCAGTGTTTCTGCACAACTGTCATTTCAGGTCAGCAAATTCAACTCTTTTTTTTAATTGTTTTATATTAGTCGCATGCTAAGAACAAGTATTTAATTTGATTAAAAAAATTTATGTTTTAATTTGTTGCATAATTTAAAATTTTAAAAATACTATTATACATCCAACATTTTATCCACCCACTCAAAACATCCCCAAAAGCCAGCTCATATTAACCCACCCGACCCCTTCACATCTCTTGCAACCTCAAAGTTTTCTTAAAAAGTCGAGATAAAGATGGCAATCAACATTTGGCCCCACAAAAGTAATTTAACCACAAAAGAAAAATCGACGCTCCATGTGAACACCTCCGAGGGGTGATCTTGAAACCATTTAGGAAATGGTTCCAATAGGCAACAGTGCACTAATCCAACCTAACTTTATATTAAGCAATTGATTAATGATTGATTGATTTAGTGCCAGTTTGGTTCTTCATTGAAAAAAAATGAATCTCTGAGTATTCGTCACATCAGCTTGCTTTTCATGAGATTCACTGTAGTTATAGGGTAGCTACAGTGAATTCAAGCATGTTTCCTTCCCTAGCGGGAGAGTATCTACCTCTCTACTGTATATGTTCTTTTTGCAATGATTCTAGCAGGCCTCACATTAATTTCTCCCCCTATTGAAAACATAACCACACACAAGTTGGATATCTGCGACAATTTCTTCCGATCAACAAAAAATCTCCCAGTTTTGGATCTTTCGGGCACTTACATTGAAGACGTTCCAGTTGAAATAGGGGAACGTGAATAGCTCCAGTGCGGTTATTTAAATTCAAAGAAGTGATAAGTTGACCAATTAGTTAGTAGAGTCAGTAAATTAGTAAATAGACTTCTCTTGAATTGCCCTAAATATCCTTATATTTTATACACTCAATTTAAGGGAACAAATATGTATGGGGAGCAGAGTTGGGAGAGAATATTGCAAAATTTCCTTGAAGTAATGAAAAGTTACAACAATTCAAATTCCAACTACAAGAGAGAGAAGACACTCAAGCTCAGATCTTCTCTTTGTTTAAAGCTGGATGCTTTGCGTAGCTGTGGAAAGTGAATCTTTTTTTCGTTGACTGGGTGAACAACAGGCTTCTTCAGAACCTTTCTCCTTGGATCATTGATGGAGTGGCACATCTCATATTCAATGAAATCTCAAAGAGATTTAAGCAAAAACATGAACTCAGAAAGTTTATGTAGAAGAGTCGAACTCTTGTAAAGCCAATATTCCTCAGTTGAAAATTCCGACCCCTCTTCAATAGCAAACTGAGCTATTTATAGGGGTTTCAGGGGTAAAATTGTCCCCTAAACCCCTCTATAACGGGGGTTAACTCCCCTCATTACGTGAGCAGTACTTGACCCAATAACGAGAATAGTTATAACTGAGACGCAAGGGCTTCTCTGCAGTTGAAACGCAGTCTTGAGCTCTGCGTTTAGCCATTGAGGTAATGCTGGACGCGGGTCTCCAGCTCCGCGTTTGGGCGCCGCGGTGGTGTTGAAACGCGAGCCTCAAACTCTGCTCACTGGCGTGATATTAGACGCGTGCCTCGAGTTTCGCGTCTGAGACGCAGGCTTCAAGCTCTGTGTCTGAGCACTAAAGTGGTGATGAGATGCCGGCTTTGAGCCCTGCATCTTGGCATTGGAGGGATGCTGGGGCGCAGGCTTTGAGCCCTACGTCTTGGCATTACACGAGTGACATTGATTAGCCTCGTGTGTGAAACATGGACTCTGTTATCAGATGACTGTCTTCAGTGATTTTTAGACAGTATACAAGATATTGTCACTCCCAAAATTGATAAAAGGCCCATTATGGATTAAGGCACCCACAAAATTCCCCGCCCCCCAAAAAAAAATCTAAAATGACCAAATTGCCATTTTCTTCTCCTCCTCTCCCCCTCCTCAGCAAACCCCTCGCCGGCGTACAGACCCCCTCCACCTTCCCCGACGAACCGCCCTCCCCCTTCCTCTGGCACCGGCCTCTCCCCTCCCCTCCTCCCCGGCTCCCTCCTCCTCGGTGCTCCCCCTCGGGCCAGCCTTTCCCTTCTCGACTGAACAATTGGAGGGAGGGGAGGGGGCGGGGGAGATCCGGGGGAGGGGGCGGGGGAGATCCGGGGGAGGAGGTTGGGGGGGGGGGGAGGTTGGGGGGGCCGGGGGGAGGAAGGCGGGTCGGGGAGGGGAGGGCGGGCCGGAGGCGAGGGCGGGGAGGGGGAGGGGGAGGAGGAGGGGGAGCGGGTTCGCGGGAGAAGAAGAAGGAGGGAGATGGAGGAAAGAGGAAGAAGAAAGGAAGGAATGAGGAAGAAAAATGGGTATTTTGGACTTTTCACCAAGGGTGAAATTATAAAAAAAAATAATGGCACATCTATAAATATTTGGGGGGCCTTTCTCATTTTTTGGGGAACGGATATTGCCACCCAAAAATGATAATGGCCCCCTCATAAAATTTACAAATGTGTCATTATATATATATATATATATATATATATATATATATATATATATATATATTTGCTTATTTCGCCCATGGTGAAATGTCTAAAACACTCATCTTCTTCCTCCTTCCCTCCATCCTCATCCTCCTCCGGTGACCTCTTCGGCGACCCACGCCCTCCCCGGCGTTTCCCCCCTCCCCCACGCTCCCCCGACCTCGCCCCTCCCCCGGAGCTCCCCCATCCCCTCGACCTCCTCCCTCCCCCCGCCCTTCTCCGAGAGCCCCTCTCCCCCCTCTGTTCGAACACTCCGGTCGAACAGAGGGAGCTCTGTTCAACTGGAGTGGCCGAACAGGGGGGAGGGAGATCTGGGGGAGGAGGGAGGGGGAAGGGGGGAGGAGGCCAGGGAAGGGGAGCTCCGAAGGGAGCAGCGAGGCCGGGGAGATCGGGGGAGCGCATAGTAGGGGGAACGCCGGGGGACTGGGTGGGTTGTTGGGGAGGTCGGGGAGGAGGAGGAGGGGGTTGCGGGGAAGGGGGAGGTCGAAGGGGCCGTGGGGGAGGTCAGGGGGGAGGAGAAGGGGGGAGCGCCGATGAGGGGGAGGTATCGGAAGGAGGGGGGGTCGCCGGTAAGGATGGGAGGGAGGGAGAGGAGTAGGGGAAGAAGATGAGGTCTTTTTCGCCATTTTTGACATTTTGGGGCGGCCTTTATCAATTTTGGGGGTGCCTTAATCTATGGAGATCTTTACCAGTTTTGGGGGTGGCAATATCTGTTTCCCATTTTGGGTGACTGTATCCATTCCCTCAATTTAAATGTTAAAATCCGATTATAACTCTCAATTTGAAATTAATTGCCCCTCTCTTTTTTCCCCATCTCAAACCTCAGTTCGTCCCTCTCCCTCTCCCCGTGGATCTCCCGTCTCCCCCACAGCTCTCCT
This sequence comes from Agave tequilana, assembly GCA_038442645.1. NCBI lineage: Eukaryota > Viridiplantae > Streptophyta > Magnoliopsida > Asparagales > Asparagaceae > Agave > Agave tequilana. The sequence continues at coordinate 106,019 of JAVJIF010030408.1, forward strand.
CACAGAAATAATTATAACACACGCGCACATAACAGGTGATGTCAAATAGAACTACTGCTTGAGAAATGACAGGGTCATAGATGCAGCCTCATTGTATATAATTTTGTATAATAATAACATTCAGAATGATAAAACAGTAATTAATTCATTGTGTTTGGCCTCACAACCAGGTTCCAAACCCAACAGCAAAAATAAACCATGCCTATCTTTCCACTTCCTCTCATTTCTCTATCTTTCTTTCTTCTCTCTGTGGATCAGACAGACAGTAACTCCAATGGCAACAGGCTTCACCCGAGCTTTCTCCAGCATTGCTGATTCGCCTAAGAGAGCCTGCCAGTGGCAATAACTGGCCCCCATCTTATCATCGGTAAATTTACTCTCTCACATTAATTTTGAGGTTCTACCTCAATCCTCGATGCCTCTTCCTCATTCATCTCCTCCTTTTATTACCATCATCTCAAATTTAGATTATAGGAATTGAGTGTATTTTAAAAAAAAATCAGTCACCTTGATTTTTGCTCAAATAACAGTCTAAATTTTTGGAGATTGAATAATTAAGATTATAAAAATTGGGTGTGCTTACTAATTACACAGGTATACTAACTAATTATTGTGGTAAAATTATAATATTTATAAAATTAATTTATATTTTAAAATTTTCATTTGCGAGTAAAACTGTCCAATAAAATCTCAACTTATTTTTTAAAACTACTTATCACTTCTTTGGGTTTAAATAATCACGCTGCTGTAACAAGAGTTGTGGATCTAGGGTTGTGCATCTAGGATTTGTGTTCTTAGCATGCTCCAGCCCCAACAGTTAACTCTCTCGACCCCAAAAGAACTAATCTGAGGTGTGTTTGGCTCACATTCATGCCTTATTAAAAGTTGACTAGTTTGGCAACAGAGTTTCTCAAAATAGGGTTTCCTTCAAGTTAAAATGAAACTGAGGTTTGTAACCATACAAACCTCTGTTTCTCAAAATCCACCCAAAGTGGAGTTTTTAGTAACCCCAATTTATCAGCCCATTTTACTGACATAAAATGCAAAAAAAAAAAAAAAAAAATAATAATAAATAAAGGAATTAGCCGTTATGTATGCAGCCAACAATTTGATCGCCGACCACAAAAGAGGACGAACTCCAGTTTCAACTCCTCCTGCACACTGCACACATTTTCTCGTCATCATCAGCACCAAGCAACAAATCAAAAACCCGACCCGAAATCTTATCGGACCCGGGCAAAGAAACCGGCAAAGACAGCTCACTGATCCGCGATTTGTCCAACAATTTGATCGCCAACCGCTGGAACTGGAAGCTTTATATCGGCTATGTGGATGCGGGTGCGAAGCGGGTCTGGTTCGGGTGGAAATGGGGGAGAGGGGTCAGGCCATGGAAAAATATGCGATATGCGACGCAACGTTTGGTGTTTTTCACATAGGCCCCTGACAAGCGTGAATAACTCACTTTTTGCTTTTACATTTTTATATATGCGAGTTGGGAGTTAAAAAAAATAATAATATTGCAGTTTAACTAATTATGTGAATGTCCCATTAAATATTAGACAAAACCAAAACTATAGATACATTATAAACTTACGAAACAGTCATATAAAAAAAAAAAATCATTATTTCAGTGGTATCATTGTAAGTGTAATCCCTGCAGTGACTTAAATGGTTCTTGCCTTGAAGCAATTGATATGAAAAAAAAAGATGCCAACATGATGGCATCTTTTGCTTCAGAGAAAAGAGATGACAGGATTCTCAATTCCAAAGACAAGCAAGGGATCATTGCTTTGGTCATATCCTGTCCCTGAAAAATACAAAAAGAAAAAGAAAAAGGAAAAAAGAAAAAGTGAAAAAAAGAGATCATTGTCTTCTAATCTTATGCCCAAAACAGAATATGACATGTTCTCTTCTTCTTCGACACTGAAGAGAATCACCCTTCATAAGCAATAGTATTTGCTTTGATTCAGAAAATTGCACCACTTGATCACATCCATTGGAAGCAAACATTTCTCATGGAGCTCTGCACCCAGATCGCCAGTTGCGTGGCCGGTCCCGTTACTAATCTCTGCATTAATGCCAGCGGGACTGTGATGTCCCTGAAAGATAATATCAAGAGTTTAGAACAAGAAACAAAAGAGCTGCAGAGCAAAGGAGAGGAGATGATCAAGAAACTTGAGGAAGCTGAGTTGGAGGACAAGGAGCCCACATCTGAAGTCACACTGTGGCTTGAAAATGTGGGGAAATTTCCAGGTGATATGCTTGAAATGGCTTTTTCTTTTTCATAAAATTTTCCTGCAGAAAGGGGAGAGATCATATAGTGCAGATAAGCATTTAAATTTTTTTCTCATATGCCTATATTTTTTAAATGCCTCTCTTCCCACTTTAACTAGCTGTATAAAAACAATAGATTTTGTGTATGTGAAATGAAGAAATACTATGCAGAGAAACATTGATTGCAAAAAAGAAGGAAGATACTTGTGGGCATGTATTAACTTATTTTGACAAATCTAAAAGATAGGACTATCAGAAAGCGAGGTAAAAACCTATGATTGAAAAGAAAACTCGAGGAAAAAGGTTTTTGTCCAGATAAAAGAATGAGCAGGCAAATAGCTTAATATTACAAGTTGTAGGAATTTGGACCAAAATAGTGTAGCATGCATAGTACTGCGTTGTATCTCAATTCACTATGGACAGGGGAGAATGCTTATGTGTCCATCCTTAAGTTCAAACAAAGTCTACATGTCCATCCTTACGTGGCAAAACTAATCCTCTCTCTCTGCCTGTGTGCTTTATCTCCCTTTAGTGGACATGGATGCTTAATCAAGATCCACCACCCCCCTTCCCTGTGCCCGCCCCTCAACGCCATCCTTCCCACCATTACTGCAGCCATGACCAGTTACCTAATCGCTCTGTGTTTGCAAGTCAGTTTCTCACGAACATGCTTCGGTGAAGAAATCAAAGTCCTTTAAAGAGCCAACAATTCGCAGAGCTCTTTCTGATTGTTGTTCTAAGCCCCTCCTGCTACTCATGATTGACTACCTTCATTGCATCAAACAGCCCTGCTCATTCCAATGTATCCAGATAGACTATTCTGCAAAGATAATAGATCAACCTGATCTTTTTTGCACCTCATCAGCTCTTCCCACCAATCTTCTTTTCCTTCCTATTTCTTTTCACAAGTTATCTTTCATCATACGCCCAACTTGCTAGGAGGTTTCGCATACAAAAAGGAAATGTTTGTATCTTGTACATGTACATTGCATCTTGGGCGCCTCATTTTGTTTTTGAGTTCAAAGTGTCTAGTCATGATCAAAGGTTTTGATTCTCAACTTGTATGCCCAAATCTTAGATGTAAGCAACATGCCATTTTGGACGGTAATACTTGATGCATAGTCAAAAACTTCACATAATTTTGGGGTTTTACCCACTCTAAATGGTACAGGTCAATTTGAAAGGCGGTGGATTTTCTAGTTGAATGGCTTATTACTGAACTTGAACAAACTTTGTAGTGTATTTCTCTCCAACTCAAATTTATTGTATTGTTTCCATGAACAAACTTTGTAGCGTTCATTTCATTTCAATGCTACCAGACTATATGGTGAGTCACTCCAATAGGAGATCCATATTGTTCATTTCAATCGATATATCATGAAATGACAAGAAACAAACATGGATTGGAAATTATTTGTTTCGAGAACTTCTAAATCATCCATTAAATCGTGCCGTTTGTCTTATGTTAAGTAGAACCATCAGTCTCTCTCTAGCAGGAGGAATCCACAGAGGGCTTCTTATGCCCCTTCTCTGGCCGCCGGTGATCGCAGCTCCGCCCGCTTCCCTCCTCAAAATAGACCAAATTGATCTCTTCTCTTGCTTGTAATTACCCCAATTTCCCTCCCTCGATCTTCACCTCGGTTCAGGTACGTGGTCTCGTCAAATTTTTTTAATCCCTAATCTCATCAACTTCCGATTCTGAAATTGTTTACTCCATATTCTTCCTAATAATCAATCAGAAAATGAGATATCAACTAAAGCGTAGGATTTGTACGGCTGGGCATTTCAAAAGAAATTTAAGAGAATTTCTGGATTTTGTGTGTGTGTGTGTGTGTGTGTGTGTGTGTGTGTGTGTGTGTTGGGGTTGTTTAGACGGTAGGCTTGAAGATGAGGTGTATGATAATATGCCATAACCAAATTTGAGCTGTATTCTCACTGCATTTAGCCAAAAATTGTAATTGTTAGCACATTGGCCTTTGTGTAGATCCCAAGAAAAGAACCTTAATTATTTTCTGCATCAATGTTGATGAGTATCCTTTTTTGAAATAATTTGTCGAATTTTCTGTGTTAAATGACCAGAAGTTGGATTACTTTTTTCAGACATGAATAAACTGTTGGAATATAGTCTCCCCATTTTTTAAAAGTAAATCTGGGGAGAAGGTGGGGGTAGTTAGGATCCGTTTGATATTGGAACATCAAACTAGTGCCTATATAATTTTTAAGCTTTTATACTAGTGCCTATTTAATAGTGCCTATATAAGCTTTTAAGCTAATGAATTCAATTCATTATCTGCTTCATTTACTGTAAATTATCTGTTATTTATTTTTTATTTGTATCAATTATAAAAATATACTTCCCAAAAAAAAAAATATCAAGTAGTGATGAATGGGCAACTAAGGAATCAAATGTTCAAAAAATTAGTAAAAATACTCACATAGTGCTTAATTTGGATGAGCTTCCCTCTGATCTTGAATTACGACCTAACATTTTGAGTTATGATCCTAATATTAGAGATGAAGTTCGAATGACATATTTGCAATGACGTAGATAAGGAAGCGAATAACACCGTCTAGATCCCGTTCTAGCACAAACGAACTCTAAAACATACCTTTAGATAGAAAAAACACTCAAATCCACGAGCAAAAAATAAACAACTCGAATCCACGAGCAATTGAAAGAGAAAAAACTTAATTTGATTGATTATCAAAAGTTAAATAATAAAAATAAAGATACAATGGTCTTACATAGGCAAATAAAAAGAAATACTAATCTAACTAGGAAACCTAATTAAATAAAAATAAATAAAACCAATCGGAATTCAAGTCAGACTAAAAGACTAAATCCTACACAAACTTGAATATCTTGATATGCAGCAGGCCTGTCGACAGGTGCTGGATTGCTGTAGACAGCCATGAGTCTGTCGATAGGTGAGAGACCCGTGTCGACAGACTATCATGACCCCGACTCTCGGGAAACCCCTATCGATAGGCGCGTTTTCGCTGTCGATTGCAACATATCGACAGGTGTATATTAGCAGTCAACAGATTATCAATTTTGGCTCTGTTTTGGCCTGATCTTATATTGGTATCCTACATCAGTCCCTCCCTCTTCAAAATACTCGACCTCGAGTTATAATCGGATAAAACTGCTCAGTAGAGTGATATCCATATAGATCTGCCACGACAAATATTTTGGACATCACCATATCGGTTGGAAGATCCACAACATATGTGTTATCACTGATTTTTTTCACGATCTCAATTGACCCATATTTTCTTGGTTTCAACTTGCAGTATGCTCACGCATGAATTCTTTCCTTCCTTAAGTACACAATCACTATATCTCCTTCCTCAAAGAGCTTATCTTTCCTCTTCTTGTTAGCCGTTGCTTTATACCTTGCATTAGATTTCTCCGGCCTCAATCGAACCTGATCTTGGACATCTAGAACTTGCTCGGCCAAGGCGTTAGCTGCGTTGCTAAACTTCTGTCCAACTGGTATTTGAGCAAATCTATAGGATGATGGGGCACCTTTCGATAGACAATTGCAAAATGTGTCATGCCCATTGAACCATGAACCATGCTTTTGTAGGCAAATTCTACTTGAAGTAAAGTTTAATCCCCACGATCTTGGTTTGTCTCCATAATACTCCGTAACAAATTGCCTAAAGTGCGATTGACAACTCCGTTTGTCCATCGGTTTGAGGATGTGTCGTGCTATTATACTTTAATGATGTATCAAATCTCCGCTACAAGATGGTCTAGAAAGTAGCCAAGTACTTGCTATCCCGATCTGAAACAATGAAATTCAGCACACCATGCAATCTATCTCTTGAAAGAACAATTTAGTCACGTGTGGTGCATTAGCAGTCTTGGAGCAAGGGATAAAAATGTGTCATCCTAAAAAATTGATCTACCATAATGAAGATCAAATCCATGCCATTTTGTGTGCGAGGAAGTCCCAATACAAAATTCATGCTCAAATCTTCCCAAATATCTTTAGGAACAGGCAAAAGCATATACAAGCCAGTATATTGTACTTGTCTTTTAGAAACTTGACAAATTGGACAACTCCTCACAATTGTAGCTACGTCCTTTCTCAGTTGCAGCCAACAGTATCTCTCTTCAACACTAGCCATTGTCTCATCTCTTTCAAAGTGCCCACCAAGTTCGCCTCCATGTAAATTTCTAATGATCTCCCGTAAAGAAGTCCTTAAAATACATATGAAAATCACCTAGAGGAGGTGAATAGGTAATAATGCTAATCAAATGAGAAAATGCAATAATTTAAGCAAACAATCAAAATGGTTAACTCAAAATAAGAAATGAAGCCGAATTATCAATTAAGAGCTCAAGAACTTTTTCTTTTAATTCCTCTTTAATAAGAGTGGAGGTGCACAATTGCCTTCTTGCTTATATAAGAAAAAATGGATAATTCAACAAGCAATAGAGCGAGTGGAGTAACACAAGCACAATTATGATTGCAAGAAGTAAACAATAAGTATGAGCACAAATAGAGCAATAATAGTAGAAGCAAGAGTGAGAGAAAAGACAACCGCAAACGCAAATGATTGTTTCGAAGTTCGAGCAACTTGATCTACATCTCCATCTTTACCGCGTGAAGGATTTTCACTATCTACCAAGGATGTCCACAGAAGACCTAATACACTGGTCTATAAAAGCCCTGGAGCTACTAATGCAACCTTCAAATCTTTACATAAGAGGTGAGCACAAAGTCAATGAAATTTACAAGCTCTTGGTGACAACAAAGATCACAAAATCTCTCTTTACAACTTTTTAGATTTTCGAATGGAGAAATAAAGCTCAAGAAGTTTGTAAGAGAAAATTCAGTTGAAAAGAATGAACTTGAGAGCTTAAAACTTGCAGAAATTGATTTGGAATTAAAAGCTTTTGAACTTGAAAACTGAAATTTTTTTAAACCTTTTTTCTTGAATAAAACTTGAATTTTCTTGAAAATTCTTGATAATAATCATCTACAAATGACCCATATATATAGGCGTGTTAAAAGTCAAAATAGGGGTAAATCAGGGTCTTAGGTGGGTGATTGACCCAAAAACTGCAAAAATATTCGTTGAAAAAAGTCAAAACAATGCAAAATGCTAAATATAGTCGTTATTGTAACTCTGTCAGGATTACTGGTCGACCAGGCAGTCGACTGCCAACGGCTAGAAAAATAGTTGTTGGGAATACGATCGACCGAGCGGCCAGCCGAAACTAACAGCAGAGAACAACCCAGTAACTCGGTCAATCGGGTGGTGCCGAAAACCAAAAACAAATGGCATAAGCTCTAAAGAGGTCGACCGGGCCTCGTGCACAAACCTGTGCATGTCCGTGTGCACATTCGGCCGTCCGGGCCAAGTGCAGAGATCATTGCAGACAAGGGCGGTCGATGGGATGGTCGGTCAGCCATCCAAGCCCAAAAATAGTATAAAGAGTATTTTTGAAATTGAACTCATTTTTAACTAAATTATACATATATAAAAATAGTTTTGGCAACACATAGGCTCAGGAATACATGTATATAATAGGTCATAAAAATTGGAGAAAATATAGAACATGTATCAATAAACATTTTGAAAAACATATTCATAAACTAAAAACTAGACATTGAAATTTTGTGTGTAATTCTTCTTGAGCATCAATTCAACACCAAAAACTTAAACATTCTAAAGTCTTACAAAGGGTTATTCTATCCTCAAGTCTTCTTCAAGTGGGTTTCTCTAAAATTCATGCTTTGATCGTCCGATCTTGAATGCCAACTTTGAATTAACTTGAACACTTCACCGCCTTCCTTTTGAGTAAGAATGAATCATAATCTTATCTCTTGAATCTGTGAACTCATAAACACTTGAACTTGATTAGTACCTCATAACTAAATGAGTCTTGTAATCATCAAAATAAAGCCGGTGATTGTACCCTTGAGCGAACAACATAGTCAATTTTTTTAACAAAGAAAATCATCTATAATATGGTAGTCTTTTATGGATTGCCTTGTCGAACACTTTTCTCAAATTTCTTCAAAGTCTTCATCTCTCATATAGCTTTTTAAAGAAATCAAACCCAGTGATCTCACTCTAAAAAGTAACCAATATCCTTTGGCTCAATGCGTCAGGAACTTTATTGTCGACCCGGACTTGTGTCGTATCATGAAGTTGAATTGCTCAAAATAAGATGCCCACCTTGCGTGGATCTTGTTGATGTGTTTTTGACTTTTGAAGTGTTGGAGTGATTGATAGTCTGAATATAACACAAAGTCATTAGCTATAAGATAGCTCTCCCATATCTTCAAAGAGCGATAAATCACATACAACTCTTGCTCATAAGTAGACAATTTCTATCGTGCTTCATTCAACTTTGCACTTAGGAAAGCTATAGGCCTCTTTTCTTGTGATAGAATTGCTTCAATCTCGACTCCACGAGCATTACACTTTAGCCTGAACACCTTCTTGAAATATGAAAAAGCTAATACAAGAGCATTGGTAAGCTTATCCTTGATTAGCGCAAATGCTTCATTTGTTGCTTCGGTCTAAAGGAAATATCCATTATTCTTCAAGCAATCAGTAATAGGTTCTACCAAATTGCTAAAATTTTGAATGAATCCCGATAAAAAGTAGCTAAACTATGAAAACTTCTCACCTCTGTGGCATTCTTTGATACATGCCAATATCATATTGCTCTCACTTTTCCTTCATCTGCATGGATTCCTTGCGAACTAACTATGAACCCCAAAAATATCAAGCTAGTTGACCTGAAGTTGCACTTCAAACTGATGTATAAACTCATTCGCTTGTAGTATCGTTAAGACTTTCCATTGATGTTGTTGGTGTTCGGCCTCATTGAACTGTAGATAAGGATATCATCAAAATAAACAATCACAAACCTCCCTAAGAATGGCTTCAGCACTTGATTCATCAACTCATGAAGGTACTTAGTGAATTGGATAGTCCAAAGAGCATAATCATCCACTCATGTAATCCCTCCGGAGTCTCGAACGTTGTTTTTCACTCGTCTCCTGCCCTAATACGGATTTGATGATATCTACTCCTGAGGTCTATCTTCGAACCTGCACGAACCGCTCAATTTATCCAACATATCAAGTCGAGATATGAAAATCGATAGCAGATGATGATCTTGTTAATGGCCCGATAGTCCACACACATGCGCCAACTTTCATCCTTCTTTAGTGTTAAAAGATGTCACCCCGCTTCCCAAAATATACTATAGCGAGAACACGAGAGTCGGCGACGCATATATGCGAGGAGAATACCTCACACGTATATATGCTAAGCCTCATTATAGTGAATAAACAATATATACATGATATAATTTCAGCTTAAATAAGTACAAGAATGCCTGTAAAAGAGTCAGTGATTACGATAAATATGAAAACATGAATAAATAAGAAAGTAAAACAAAATAATAAAAATACCTATGAATAATATAGATGACGAGTCTCCTATTAATATCATGTTATTTCAGGTCTACGAAATCTCGAATCTCCAACCTAAGTAAGCAACCTCAGGGACATTAGAAAGCAACCTAATGAATGGTAAAATAAAAAAAACAGTAATATATACTATTATAGTATTACAACTACGAAAATATATAATATGTATCTAAATAACAGTGATACAATATATATTTATATTTACAATCAATATATATTACAACTATTGTATTTACAATATAACATTATTAATACCTAGCATGTTAAAATAACAGTGATGTCAATCGAGAAGATTTTTATATATATCAACTAAGGTTATATTATTATATTATCTTTAAAGAATTTATAGCCTTTAACATGTTTTTAATATGAAATATGAGATAAAATACAAAATTTAATTATATACTAATAAAATTAATTTGTATTATTAATTTGTATCAAGTAATAATTATTCCATATTTATTATTTTATATTTAACAATAAATAACGGTATCAATGATTAATATGTACATCTACTCAAGAAATAATAAATAAAATTAATCATGTTACAGGTTTCATTGATGTACCAGAATAGTGTGTCTACATAGAGTACATGAAATGCAAAGTATACATGTAACATGTTGGTGCACAAGAAACCAGAAAATATAAAACATAAACAGATTATAATATACATGAATCGAGTATTGCATTTTATTTATACAATAATAACAATCAGTATCGCCTGATATTTTAATCAATCTCTTCCAGTGTCTCATACTACTGGCTGTTCATACCGAAGCCCGTATTCCAGTCGAACCCATCCGAATATGGCTTACAGGTACCATTATCCGAATGAGAGAGTGACCAAATAATAACTGTTTCTGTCATCATCATTATTTATATTGTTATATTATATTAATTGAAAACTCAAATGTCAAGAAGCTCTAATCAGGTGGATATATCCCGTAAATATCCAAGATTACGGCCTGCCATAATTTTCCTTGGCTACTGAAGACCAAGATATTGCCCGCTAGAGCGAACGTGAACATGGTGCTCCTTGAATATGATGAGCATATATATATATATATATATATATATATATATATATATATATATATATATATATATATATATATATAAGCATGTGGTAGTCAACACTACCATGTCCCTCGCGAAAGGGACGAATATGGATCTAAGAACATTCACTCAATAAGATATAGTCAACCATCAAGTCTCCCCCGCCCTCATATTATGTTTATCATGAATGAACTTGATAGTGAAATAAGAATAATAATAGTGCATGTAGCATGATCATATAAACACGATAACATGAACATGAAATGTGGGATTCTAGAAGTGGCCCCCGTGGTGGCTTCCACGTGCCACTTAGTTTCACACATCGAATATCAATAGCCAACAAGATTAGACAAAAAGAGTCATGTCAATAACATGTCGATAATAGTGATACATAAATAATCAGATATCAGTATTCAGTATATATTCATGTAACAGTGACGAGAACAATCAGATTATGAACTCAGGTAAATCTATGTATCTGTGAGACAAAAATATGAAATAACGATATTGAGTGTAACCAAATATCCGTGTAACGATGATTCAAGTACATAAAATAACAGTGTCCAGTATAATAGAGTATCCGTGTAACAGTGATACCAATACATGAAATAACAGTGTCCAGTACAATAGAGTATCCGTGCAATAGTGATACTGGTACATGAAATAACAATATTCATTGCAATAGAGTATCTATGTAATGAGAGTATAAGTATCTGGAATAATAGTAACCAGTGTAAGTCAGGTAACGTGGCAATATAAAGATAATATCGTTAACATGAACATATGCCAATGTATATTAGTATTTGTTATAACGATTTCAATGTTATAAACTTGATCGATATCATAAGTAATTATATAAAATTATTTACTTTTAAATTCATTATAACTATATTAAAAATTATTAATTTACTTATCTAAAATTTCTCTAATCTACAGTTTAATAATTACTAAATATATAACTTATCTATATTTTATATTAAATCATGAATCATAAAAAATATTGGTTTATTGAATATACTTAAAAAGCACTCACATTTAATTTAATTACAATGATTTTCCATTTACATAATTTATTAGATGATAATTACAATTTATTAAATAAATTAATAAATTAATTTTTATTCAACGTATTGAAATATAATTTATAAAGAAAAACACTCATACATATTTTAAGTTCAGTGATTTATTAGTTGCATAATTTATTAAACTATGAATACAATTTAAATAAATTAATTGTATTCATCACATTGAAATATAACTTATAAAATAAAAATACTTACCTACTTATCACAGGGATGTAGCTCTCTTTCTATGATCGCACGACTCGAGAATCATTCAATTCGGACTCCGAATGGTTAAGATATCACTCGAATACTAAAATTAACAAAATAGATTAAATATGCAATAATAATGTCTAAAATGCAAATATTATGAATTGTCAAGGGGGGTTTATGTAATTTTATCTTTCTTAAGTTTTGGACGCAGGTTTGGGTTGCTATTGGGTCTGGTTTAAATCCAATAACCCAACCCAATTAACTTAAGTGGATGTGGATATGTTATCAGGTTGGGTTTTGCATTTGAGTTTGGGTCCAAATAGGGAGAGAGAATGAGAGAGAAGGGAGGGGAGCAGGCCAAGAAGGCTGCCGCCGGGTTTGATAGAGAACAAGAGAAGGAGAGTAGTAAGAGAAGAATAGACAAGAGAGAGAAAAAAGAGGAGTGAGAGATAAAGAGAGAACAAGAGGAGAGGAGGTAGGCCCGGCCGCTGGCCTGGCTGGCTTGACTGGCCAGCGTGGCCATAAGGAGAGAGGAGGATAGAGAGAGGTAAAAAGAGATAGAAAGTGAAATGGAGAAGAGAAAGAAGAGAGAAAAAGAGAGAGAAGGAGAGAGCTGAGAAAGAAAGGGAGAAGTGACGGCCTGCGGCGGTGCCAGGCCGGCAACGATCCTGGTCGCCGGTTGTGACATGGAAGGAAGAGAATGGGTAAGAGAGAGAAAAAGTTATAGAGAGAGTGAGGTGGATAGAAGGAAAAGTGAGAATGAGAGACATAGGATAGGGAGGGAGTGAGATAAGAGAGTTTTATAGAGGGGAGAAAGTAAGAGAAATAGCGGTGGAGAAGCTGGTGGAGGAAGGTAGAAGAAAAATGGAAAAAGAAAAAGAAGAAAAGAAAGAGAGAAAAACATGATAGTGATGTCAACCATAGAATTCAAGCTGGCTGATTGAAATAGATGAGCGCAATAGGAGTTTTATGTGATCGTAATATTCCGTTATGACTGAACAGAAAGTTTTATCGGACTGCTATTAGGCCAACTTTGTTATATGACATAAAATGTTGGGCTATAAAGAGATATCATACCCAGAAGATGAGTGTAGCAGAGATGCGTATGCTTCATTGGATGTGTGGTAACACGCGAAGAGATAAGGTGAGAAATGAGGATATTCGTACTAAGATAGGCGTAGCCTCTGTAGAAGAGAAGATGAGAGAAAACTGCCTACGATGGTTTGATCATGTGCGACGTAGACCTACAGATGCGCCAGCCCGGCGAGTAGAACGTATCAATTTAGGGCAAGTTAAAAGAGAGCAGGGGAGACCGAAGAAAATATGGATGGAGGTAATACGATAAGATATAGAGGCTAAAGGTCTTAGTGAAGATATATTGCTCGATAGGAATGAGTGGAGAAAACCGATCTATGTGCTCGATCTGACGTAATTCTCTTTGGTTCATGTAGCCTACCCCAATACTTGGGACAAATGGCTTAGTAGTTGTTGTTAGGTGTAATTTTGATTAATTCAGAAAAAATTTCAAAAATATAAAATATTATTCTGAGCAATACTGTGAAATCAGATTCATGAAATTCAACCCCGTTTGTAAATTTAAAATTCTGGAGTTGATCAATGGTACTAGTCGACACAGGATTCAGAAGATTTTCCAAAATTATCAAGGAAATTTTATTTTTTAGAAAAATCTAAAATATTAGGAATTATTATTTGAAACTGAAACGGGCTCAGTTCGGCTACCCGAAAGGTCAAATCAAGTATTTACACCGTATCAGGTAACGGTACTGAGATACATACATCTAAAATTAGGGGTTACAAAAGAGCCAGTACAACACATGGGCTCATACTTGCTCTAATATGACCCTTGTATATTAACTCTTTAACTTTCTCTTTTAAAACTTCACTCTCCTTGGGATTCATCTGGTAGTGTGAAAAACTAGGTATACTGACTCCCGAAATAAGATCGATGTGATGCTGGATCTCTCATGGGTGGTAATCTATCTGGAAGTTTATCATGCACAACCCTTTTAAACTCTTTGTGTCACACCATGAAGCTTTGAGAAAGAATAATTGAACACAGGTTAAGGCAAAATGTTACAATATCAAAAAACCAGTTTGGGTTCATGTCGGGGCGATCGACGACAGAGGCTATTCATTTGCTTCGTCAACTTATAAAGCGATTTCGAGAGAGGAAGAGAAATTTGCATATGGTCTTTATTGATTTAGAAAAAGCTTATGATAAGGTGCCAAGAGAGGTATTATAGTGGATATTGATGAAAAAGAGAGTTCCCATCAAATATATTGATATAATCAAGGATATGTACGATGGAGTAGTGGCAAATGTCAGAACTTATGGAGGCATAACAAGTGATTTTTCTATCACAATTGGATTGCATCAAGGATCTGTATTGAGTCCATTCTTATTTGTCATAGTGATGGATGAGCTTACTAGAGCTATTTAGGATGAGATACCGTGGTGTATACTATTTGCTGATGATATTGTCCTAGTCGATGAGACGAGAGCAGGGGTAAATGTCAAATTGAAGTTATGGAAGCAAACTCTAGAATCTCGAGGTTTTATATTAAGTAGGGCCAAAACAGAGTATATGGAGTGTATATTCAGTAAACAGGGAATCCGAAATTATAATATTGTGAAACTAGAAGGACAAGAAATACCGACGAGCAGTCATTTTAAGTTCTTGGGTTCTATTATCCAAAAGGATGAAGAGATCGATAGTGATGTCAACCATAGGATTCAAGCCGGCTGCTTGAAATGGAGGAGCACAACAGGAGTTTTTGTGATCGTAACATTCCATTATGGCTGAAGAGAAAGTTTTATCGGGCTGCTATTAGGCCAGCTTTGTTATATGGCACAGAATGTTGGGCTATAAAGAGACATCATGCCCAGAAAATGAGTATAGCACAGATGTGTATGCTTCGTTGGATGTGTGATAACAAGCGGAGAGATAAGGTGAGAAATGAGGATATTCGTACTAAGATAGGTGTAGTCTCTATAGAAGAGAAGATGAGAGAAAACCGCCTACGATAGTTTAGTCATGTGTGACGTAAACCTACAAATGCGCCAGTCCGGTGAGTAGAGCGTATCAATTTAGGGCAAGTTAAAAGAGCGCAGGGAAGACTGAAGAAAATATGGATGGAGGTAATACGACAAGATATAGAGACAAATTGTAATACCCCATTCCCAGAATACGTACTTAGTTGCGTATTCAGATTTTCCGATCGTATTTTTTCGATTTGTTTCCTGTATTTGTTTTGCTTTATGAATTCCTTATATGAACGTTTTGCCTTGGATTTGGATTCGTGGACTCGGAGTCAGCCCTAGTCTGAACCGAAGGCCCGATCCCAGAGTATTGCTCGGTTTGGACATTCTGGTGTTCCGATTGGACCGATTTCAGTTTTAAACATTATTTTTCAATATTCTGGATTTTATATGATTTTTTGGAATTTTCCTGAATTAAGTTGTAAATCTTCAAAACCGGTGTTGGCCAGTACCGTTGACCGATTCCCGGATTTTTAATTTACAAACGGTTTGGAATTTCCAGAAGTGTCTTTAGACATTATTTCTTAAAATCCTATTTTCTATCCAAATGCATTTTCTGGGATTTATCAGATTTTATCAAAATCCGGCCAATCCGGTGTATACCGAGATTGACGGTTGACTTCAGGATTTTTAACTTGAAAATGAGATTGAATCTTTGAAAACCGATTTCACCAAAAATCATTTTATAATATTTATAATTTTTGAGAATTTTTGAAAAACATTCCGAGCTATTTCATTTTTGGGCTTTCCCGGAGTTTTCTGCATTTTCCCAGATACCGAGGATATTGCCCATACCTACCACCTTGTCTTTTTCCCATTTCTCAAACGCCAGCTTCACCATCCTCGGATATTGCATTTAATGCAAAGATCCTCTCCTCACCTCTCCCCATACTTCATTTATTGTGCTGCAACTCACTCCCATCAATTCATCATGCCTTTTTGTCCTTTTGTGAAACGCAGCTTTGCTTCCCCCTTGAAACGCCACTTTCATTCCCGCGTTTGGCTCATTTTGGCCTAAACGCAAGCTTCCCTTTGTGGGCTGCGTTTGAGTGGGAGACATTGGTCTCTTTTTGGCATCCAAAAGTCAAACCTCCAATCATTACCTCTCTTGATATAAATACCCCTTCCCTCTCTCTCTCTCTTTCATTTTCTCTTCTTCTTCTTCTTCTTTGTTTCCTGCAGCCTCCAACAGAGAGCAAGGAGAGAAACTCCTTCTCCCTCCTTTGGTCACCATATACTCCACCTACTCCACCTCCATTTTCACCACCCACACCACCACCTCTTTCTTCTCCATCTTCTACTCCTTTTCCAACAACCACCACCCCCATATCACCTTCTTCAACCTCTTCTCCACCAAGAAACACCAAGAACCCATTTCCACCACCAAAACTTCACCACCATCTCCACCACCACCTACAACTCCTTGGACACCACGAACCCCACCAATATCAACTCCTCGGCAAGCTCTTTCATTCTAGCCAACCGTCGCTCCCCGCAACCATGTTTGCAAAATCCCATTTTTGGCAAGAAAACTATACTTGCACCATCAACCTCCATCTCTTGTGAAGACCGGCCTCTCCTTTTGGTTTGGGGCCGCGTTCTTCTCCGGCGGCAAGACTTAGGGCCGGTACCCTCCTTTTGGATTGGGGCCGAACCTCCCTTCGTTGGGCACAGCAAGGAACATTGTTAGGCGAGTAATTCTACTCGCCAAGACTTGGATATTATTTCATATTTGTTAACAAACTCAACCTTCAAAAGTCAGTTTTGTTCTCTGTCTGCCTTCTTTCCCGCGTCTGCCCACTTTTCTGCGTCTGCCTTCTTTCCCGCGTCTGCCCACTTTTCTGCGTCTGCCTTCTTTCCCGCGTCTGCCTTCTTTTCTGCGTCTGCCTTCTTTCCCGCGTCTGCCCACTTTTCTGCGTCTGCCTTCTTTCCCGCGTCTGCCTTCTTTTCTGCGTCTGCCTTCTTTCCCGCGTCTGCCTTCTTTTCTGCGTCTGCCTTCTTTCCCGCGTCTGCCCACTTTTCTGCGTCTGCCTTCTTTCCCGCGTCTGCCTTCTTTTCTTTCTGCGTCTGCCTTCTTTCCCGCGTCTGCCCACTTTTCTGCGTCTGCCTTCTTTCCCGCGTCTGCCTTCTTTTCTGCGTCTGCCTTCTTTCCCGCGTCTGCCCACTTTTCTGCGTCTGCCTTCTTTCCCGCGTCTGCCCACTTTTCTGCGTCTGCCTTCTTTCCCGCGTCTGCCCACTTTTCTGCGTCTGCCTTCTTTCCCGCGTCTGCCTTCTTTTCTGCGTCTGCCTTCTTTCCCGCGTCTGCCCACTTTTCTGCGTCTGCCTTCTTCCCGCGTCTGCCTTCTTTTCTGCGTCTGCCTTCTTTCCCGCGTCTGCCCACTTTTCTGCGTCTGCCTTCTTTCCCGCGTCTGCCTTCTTTTCTGCGTCTGCCTTCTTTCCCGCGTCTGCCCACTTTTCTGCGTCTGCCTTCTTTCCCGCGTCTGCCTTCTTTTCTGCGTCTGCCTTCTTTCCCGCGTCTGCCTTCTTTTCTGCGTCTGCCTTCTTTCCCGCGTCTGCCCACTTTTCTGCGTCTGCCTTCTTTCCCGCGTCTGCCTTCTTTTCTGCGTCTGCCTTCTTTCCCGCGTCTGCCCACTTTTCTGCGTCTGCCTTCTTTCCCGCGTCTGCCTTCTTTTCTGCGTCTGCCTTCTTTCCCGCGTCTGCCCACTTTTCTGCGTCTGCCTTCTTTCCCGCGTCTGCCCACTTTTCTGCGTCTGCCTTCTTTCCCGCGTCTGCCCACTTTTCTGCGTCTGCCTTCTTTCCCGCGTCTGCCTTCTTTTCTGCGTCTGCCTTCTTTCCCGCGTCTGCCCACTTTTCTGCGTCTGCCTTCTTTCCCGCGTCTGCCTTCTTTTCTGCGTCTGCCTTCTTTCCCGCGTCTGCCCACTTTTCTGCGTCTGCCTTCTTTCCCGCGTCTGCCTTCTTTTCTGCGTCTGCCTTCTTTCCCGCGTCTGCCCACTTTTCTGCGTCTGCCTTCATTCCCGCGTCTGCCTTCTTTTCTGCGTCTGCCTTCTTTCCCGCGTCTGCCCACTTTTCTGCGTCTGCCTTCTTTCCCGCGTCTGCCCACTTTTCTGCGTCTGCCTTCTTTCCCGCGTCTGCCCACTTTTCTGCGTCTGCCTTCTTTCCCGCGTCTGCCTACTTTTCTGCGTCTGTCCACTTCCCGCGTCTGCCTACTTTCCCGCGTTCTGCCTACTTTCCCCGTCTGCCCACTTTCCCGCGTCTGCCTACTTTTCTTGCGTCTGTCCACTTTCCTCCGCGTCTCACTTTCCAACCCGCGTCTCCGTGTGCCCTCTCTCCTTCCATATGTTTCTCTCTCTAGGCTTCTCACTCTTTCTCTCTCCTCATAATTTATATTTATTTTATGGCGCGTGCGCGAGTTCCATGGATTCCAGACTTTCGGCTTTCCGGGATTTAGGCGAGTGTTCTCGCTCTCGCCTCCATTTGGTTTTCCCCGCTTCGTCGGTCGACATGTATTTTATTCCATGTTTTCATGTACTTTGTATTGGGCTGAGTCCCTGTATTGTGTATGGCCGAGTGCCTATATCTGGATATGTATTGCTCTGTGACGAATGCTTGTACTAGGGTAGTTTCCTTCTTGTACATATACCATGCCTGTGTTTGTACTTCTGCCCTATACCATACTTGGCTTCCGGACCCCTTCAACCTCCGGTCACTCACTATCTCGAAGAGAGGTGATTGGGACCGGCAGGTCTCTCAGTTCAGCCTCCGGTCCTCACTGTCTCGAAAGAGGCGTGATTGGGATCGTCAGGTTTTCTCAGCTTCGCCTGGTGAGCATGCTTAGCACTCAGTGCTTTATTCACTAAATTCGTTTGGCGAGTTGCTGCCGGATTCCCCACTCGTATCTTAATCCGAGTGCCCCGGTAGCCTCGCAGAGCGTATTAGTGTCTAAACTCTGTTCGCTGCTTATGCCTCCAGCTTGTTCAGTTTCCGCCTGGTTATCATGGTCAGCGTTCAGCGCTTTACCACTAGATCGTCTAGGCGAGTTGCTGCCGGATTTACTGCTCGTACTTCATTCGAGTCTCCCGGTAACCTCGCCAGACGCTCAGTGTTAAATACTGTTTGCTGTCTGTACTTCCAGCTTGTTCTGCTCCACTTTGTTTGTGCTCAGCTACTATTCTAGCCCCATGCCATTACTTCATGCCTGGCACCTGTCTATACTACTTGTCGTCCTCATATTACTTTTAACACATGTATATCACCTGATAACTGTTGTACTATCACCTGACACTAACTTGCTACTATTTGGCAAGACCTCTTGTGATGACATGGCTTGCCACTGACCCTATATCAATCTCTTGACATGACTGGTTACCTTCTAATATCAATCTCCTGTCATGCTATCACTTGACACCCAGCATGATATACTTGACCTGTGATTATCACATTTACGGGAACCCTGCCTTGTTATCCTGTACTATGTACAGTGACCTTATATCCTGTATCATGATCAGTGACCTGTTATCCTGTATTATATACAGTGACCTGAACCTCCTGAATTCCTGATCATGTCCTGCTCTTGTTATTCCCGTAAATGGATATTAATTTCCAATAAATCATAAAAGGACAACTTGCATCGGTCGGGGGGAAACATGCGGCTATCAATATGTGTTCGTGTTTACAGTGGTATTAGGTATGTTGTGCAACTAAATTTCCGGTCTGACCTGTGGGCCTCCAGGCGACCGAGGGAGTGCTGGCTCCCTCCTCCTGAATCATGATAAGGCATACAATAGTCCCTCCTGATAGCCTTGCGGCAGGTTCCGTCCACCTAGCAACGGAACATCTGGGCCGTGGTCCCCGGTATGCACGGACCCACTGTAACATAGTTCGTTGATACCCCCCCTGGTTTCCAATAACAACCTCGCTTTACTGGGATATGGATCTATGTGTGCTGGGACGCTAGTCCACATAGCTAGATATCAGGGTAAGTGAGCTATATAATAATAATAATAAAGACGCCAACCTTGGATCTGTGGTACACCTTGCTATGCTTGCTTGTACCTGGTTTTTACCATCGATTTCCGGTTTCATGATTATTGTTATATTAACTGCTATACTCTGCTTTGTTCCTGGTATTCGCCTGCCTCCTGTTCGTTATCTATCATGCCCTGAGAGCAGTCGGGTTGTAATGTGCTTGGATTATGGTGACATAAGATAAAGTATATGATGAGGGTTTCCTTGTTTGGATTATTCCTTCGACGTACTGGTCTTATGGAGCCGTGATCTGAAACCATACAATCAGATTTGCCCGCCTTTGACTATATTTGGTTTTATCACTATACATGTGCTTACCTCTGCTCGCCACTTGGCTTTTGTATCACCACTCGCCTGGGGAGTTTCATCTGACTCCCCTGGATTCTCATGTCCGGTCATGGAGCTTGGAGCTTATGGATTCTTCCAGTTGATGATCAGAGTGGCGCAGTGGTAGCGTGATCTCCAGCAGACCGTCCAGAGTCTTATCCTTCCAGCCCCCTTGTGTGCCTCTCGAGTTTCCCTTTTGTAAACTCGTGAGTGCCTTTTATACTGTTTACTCCTGTATATTTCTTGTATTCTCGCAATTGCGCCATTCTGGTGATGTATTATTATTGATGTCAGATCACCTCTGGTGATAACTTTGTATTGTACTCATATGTTGGAATGTATAATGCACCACTTGCTTCGTACTCTGATTCTTGTCTGTACTGATGCTTAGCGTATATACGGGAAGGTAATTCGGACCTTACGTATATACGTTTGCAGTGACGTCCCGTATCGCCGGGATCGGGGCGTTACAGGTTGGTATCAGAGCTTAGGCTCTCACCTCCTCAGTACGTCCAGATGGCAATTAATGGTAAAGGAATTTGCAACTGGAATACAAGAGTCTTTGTTATACATTCCAACTACAAGTGCAGAGTTATCTATTTCTTGACTATCTTTCCTTTGATTCCAATTCATCCATATCCTTTCCCTGTTTTGGTTTTATGAAGCCTTATACTATTTTTAAGATATGACTAGACTAGAGAGGTAGTGGCTGGTTTCAGAAGGAAGCTATTATGTGATCTCTTCGGCCAATTCCATGAAGCTTGGTATTCTCCAGATCGGTCTTGATCTGGCTATCTTTCAGAAGACAGCATTCGGGATTCTTAATTATCGGTCTTCTTTATTATTCTCAGGATTTTCGGGTTTTCTTTATTACACAGCCACGACATCAGCAGTATTATTTATTGGCACAGCCACGACGTCAGCATATTATTCAGCCGACTTGAGGCCCTACCTATAGTACTTCATATCTTAATTGGTATAATTCCACCCTTGTCCCCTTTGTATTCAATTTTGCCCCTTAACGAAATTGCGAGGACGCAATTTTTTGTAAGGTGGGTGGATTGTAATACCCCATTCCCAGAATACGTACTTAGTTGCGTATTCAGATTTTCGATCGTATTTTTTTCGATTTGTTTCCTGTATTTGTTTGCTTTATGAATTCCTTATATGAACGTTTTGCCTTGGATTTGGATTCGTGGACTCGGAGTCAGCCCTAGTCTGAACCGAAGGCCCGATCCCAGAGTATTGCTCGGTTTGGACATTCTGGTGTTCCGATTGGACCGATTTCAGTTTTAAACATTATTTTCCAATATTCTGGATTTTATATGATTTTTTGGAATTTTCTGAATTAAGTTGTAAATCTTCAAAACCGGTGTTGGCCAGTACCGTTGACCGATTCCCGGATTTTTAATTTACAAACGGTTTGGAATTTCCAGAAGTGTCTTTAGACATTATTTCTTAAAATCCTATTTTCTATCCAAATGCATTTTCTGGGATTTATCAGATTTTATCAAAATCCGGCCAATCCGGTGTATACCGAGATTGACGGTTGACTTCAGGATTTTTAACTTGAAAATGAGATTGAATCTTTGAAAACCGATTTCACCAAAAATCATTTTATAATATTTATAATTTTTGAGAATTTTTGGGAAACATTCCGAGCTATTTCATTTTTGGGCTTTCCCGGAGTTTTCTGCATTTTCCCAGATACCGAGGATATTGCCCATACCTACCACCTTGTCTTTTTCCCATTTCTCAAACGCCAGCTTCACCATCCTCGGATATTGCATTTAATGCAAAGATCCTCTCCTCACCTCTCCCCATACTTCATTTATTGTGCTGCAACTCACTCCCATCAATTCATCATGCCTTTTTGTCCTTTTGTGAAACGCAGCTTTGCTTCCCCCTTGAAACGCCACTTTCATTCCCGCGTTTGGCTCATTTTGGCCTAAACGCAAGCTTCCCTTTGTGGGCTGCGTTTGAGTGGGAGACATTGGTCTCTTTTTGGCATCCAAAAGTCAAACCTCCAATCATTACCTCTCTTGATATAAATCCCCTTCCCTCTCTCTCTCTCTTTCATTTTCTCTTCTTCTTCTTCTTCTTTGTTTCCTGCAGCCTCCAACAGAGAGCAAGGAGAGAAACTCCTTCTCCCTCTTTGGTCACCATATACTCCACCTACTCCACCTCCATTTTCACCACCCACACCACCACCTCTTTCTTCTCCATCTTCTACTCCTTTTCCACAACCACAACACCCCCATATCACCTTCTTCAACCTCTTCTCCACCAAGAACACCAAGAACCCATTTCCACCACCAAACTTCACCACCATCTCCACCACCACCTACAACTCCTTGGACACCACGAACCCCACAATATCAACTCCTCGGCAAGCTCTTCATTCTAGCCAACCCGTCGCTCCCCGCAACCATGTTTGCAAAATCCCATTTTTGGCAAGAAAACTATACTTGCACATCAACCTCCATCTCTTGTGAAGACCGGCCTCTCCTTTTGGTTTGGGGCCGCGTTCTTCTCCGGCGGCAAGACTTAGGGCCGGTACCCTCCTTTTGATTGGGGCCGAACCTCCCTTCGTTGGGCACAGCACAGGAAGGACATTGTTAGGCGAGTAATTCTACTCGCCAAGACTTGGATATTATTTCATATTTGTTTAACAAACTCAACCTTCAAAGTCAGTTTTGTTCTCTGTCTGCCTTCTTTCCCGCGTCTGCCCACTTTTCTGCGTCTGCCTTCTTTCCCGCGTCTGCCCACTTTTCTGCGTCGCCTTCTTTCCCGCGTCTGCCTTCTTTTTCTGCGTCTGCCTTCTTTCCCGCGTCTCTGCCACTTTTCTGCGTCTGCCTTCTTCCCGCGTCTGCCTTCTTTTCTGCGTCTGCCTTCTTTCCCGCGTCTGCCTTCTTTTCTGCGTCTGCCTTCTTTCCCGCGTCTGCCCACTTTTCTGCGTCTGCCTTCTTTCCCCGCGTCTGCCTTCTTTTCTGCGTCTGCCTTCTTTCCCGCGTCTGCCCATTTTTCTGCGTCTGCCTTCTTTCCCGCGTCTGCCTTCTTTTCTGCGTCTGCCTTCTTTCCGCGCGTCTGCCCACTTTTCTTCTGCGTCTGCCTTCTTTCCCGCGTCTGCCCACTTTTCTCTGCGTCTGCCTTCTTTCCCGCGTCTGCCCACTTTTCTGCGTCTGCCTTCTTTCCCGCGTCTGCCTTCTTTTCTGCGTCTGCCTTCTTTCCCGCGTCTGCCCACTTTTCTGCGTCTGCCTTTCTTTCCCGCGTCTGCCTTCTTTTCTGCGTCTGCCTTCTTTCCCGCGTCTGCCTTCATTTTCTGCGTCTTGCCTTCTTTCCCGCGTCTGCCCACTTTTCTGCGTCTGCCTTCTTTCCCGCGTCTGCCTTCTTTCTGCGTCTGCCTTCTTTCCCGCGTCTGCCCACTTTTCTGCGTCTGCCTTCTTTCCCGCGTCTGCCTTCTTTTCTGCGTCTGCCTTCTTTCCCGCGTCTGTCCACTTTTCTGCGTCTGCCTTCTTTCCCGCGTCTGCCCACTTTTCTGCGTCTGTCTTCTTTCCCGCGTCTGCCCACTTTTCTGCGTCTGCCTTCTTTCCCGCGTCTGCCTTCTTTTCTGCGTCTGCCTTCTTTCCCGCGCTGCCCACTTTTCTGCTTCTGCCTTCCTTTCCCGCGTCTGCCTTCTTTTCTCTGCGTATGCCTTCTTTCCCGCGTCTGCCCACTTTTCTGCGTCTGCCTTCTTTCCCGCGTCTGCCTTCTTTTCTGCGTCTGCCTTCTTTCCCGCGTCTGCCCACTTTTCTGCGTCTGCCTTCTTTCCCGCGTCTGCCCATTTTCTGCGTCTGCCTTCTTCCCGGTCGTCTGCCCACTTTTCTCTGCGTCTGCCTTCTTTCCCGCGTCTGCCCACTTTTCTGCGTCTGCCTTCTTTCCCCGCGTCTGCCTACTTTTCTGCGTCTGTCCACTTTCCCGCGTCTGCCTACTTTCCCGCGTCTGCCTACTTTCCCGCGTCTGCCCACTTTCCCGCGTCTGCCTACTTTTCTGCGTCTGTCCACTTTCCCGCGTCTCACTTTCCCACCCGCGTCTCCGTGTGCCCTCTCTCCTTCCATATGTTTCTCTCTCTAGGCTTCTCACTCTTTCTCTCTCCTCATAATTATATATTATTTTATGGCGCGTGCGCGAGTTTCCATGGATTCCAGACTTTCGGCTTTCCGGGGATTTAGGCGAGTGTTCTCGCTCTCGCCTCCATTTGGGTTTCCCCGCTTCGTCGGGTCGACATGTATTTTATTCCATGTTTTCATGTACTTTGTATTGGGCTGAGTCCCTGTATTGTGTATGGCCGAGTGCCTATATCTGGATATGTATTGCTCTGTGACGAATGCTTGTACTAGGGTAGTTTCCTTCTTTACATATACCATGCCTGTGATGTATTGTACTGCCCTATACCATACTTGGCTTCCGGACCCTTCACCTCCGGTCACTCACTATCTCGAAAGGAGGTGATTGGGACCGGCAGGTCTCTCAGTCAGCCTCCGGTCCCTCACTGTCTCGAAAGAGGCGTGATTGGGATCGTCAGTGTAATACCCCGTTCCCGGAATACTACTTAGTTGCGTATTCAGATTTTCCGATCGTATTTTTTTTCGATTTGTTTCCTGTATTTGTTTTGCTTTATGAATTCCTTATATGAACGTTTTGCCTTGGATTTGGATTCGTGGACTCGGAGTCAGTCCCAGTCCGAACCAGGAACTCGATTATAGTATATTATTCGATTTGGTCTTTCCGGTGATTAGATTTGACCGATTTTAGTTTTAAATATCATTTTCCATTATTATATATTTTCTATGATTTTCTAGATTTTTCTGGAATTAAAATGAATTTCTTCAAAACCGGTGTCGGCCAGTGCCGCTGACCGATTCCTGGATTTTTATTTCACAAACGGTTTGGAATTTCTAAATGATTCTTTAGACTTTATTTCTTAGAATAATATTTTCTACCTACATTCTTTTCTGGGGATTTTATGATTTTATGGATTTTCCACCGGAGTCGGTAGATAACCGATTCCAGGATTTTTAGTTTACAATCGGGATTGAATTTCTGAATTCCGCTTTCACTTTACTTCTTAAAATCATATTTTCTTCTTTAATGCATTTTCTGGGATTTTTCAGAATTTATCAAAATCCGGCCGACCCGGGGTAGACCGGTATCGGCGATTGACTTCCGGATTTTTAATTTGAAAACGGGATTTTATTTCTGAAAACCGATTTCATATTATTCCTCAGGATGACGTTTTCTACCTCCGGTATTTTTGGGATTTTTCGGAGACAGTCGATTTTCGACCTTATTATTATTTATTATTTTTCTTAATCTTTCCTTCTTTCTTTTTCTTTCTTTTCCTTTTTCCCTCAACCGACTCCAGCACCTTCTCCCCTCCACGTGGGAGACATCCCCTCCCCCTCATTTAATTCTCTCCCATCACCATCCCCTCTCACTCTCTTTCTTTCTTTTTCTTTTCTTTTCTTTTTCTTTTTCTTCTTCTTTTCTTTCTTCTTCTTCTTTCTTCTTCTTCTCTTGCGTGGGCGACACCCAACCGACCCAACCTCCGGCCACCACGGCCACCTCCGGCGGTCGACGCCGGCGTGGGATCACTCCCATCTCTCTCTCTTCTTCTTTTCTTTTCTTTTCTTTTCTTTTCTTTTCTTTTCCTCCCTCCATGTCCGGCCGACTCCTCCACCGTCGGCGAGCCTCTTCCTCCGGCGCTGCCCCGGCGAGGGCAGATCGCCGCCGGCCACGTGCCGGCGGCCTTGGGCGTGGCCGGGGGGCCTCGGGCCCCCTGTGCTCTCCTGTTGAGGGGGCAGAGCCCCCTCCTCCTTTCTTGGGGTGGCCGGAGCCACCCCGTCCTTGGGCACCGCCGGCGGCCTGCCGGCGGCCGCTGCCGACCAGGGGGCCCAAGGGGGACCCCCTGTGCTCGGGCTGAGAGGGGGGCAGGCCCCCTCTCTCTTTTTCTCTTTGCTGGAGGGGGCAAAGCCCCCTCCTGTGTGCTGTTGAGGGGGCAACCGCCCCCTCTCCTCTTCTGCCGGCGGCCGGCGCCGCCCGGCGCCGCCAGGCCGGCGGCCAGGGCCGAGCGCCCCAAGGGGGGCGCTGTGTGCGGCGGCAGGGGGGGGCAACAGCCCCCTGTTCTCTCTCTCTCCCCTTCTCTGTTTATCTCTCTCTCTCTCTCTCCTGGAAGTCTCTCTCTCTCTCTCACTGTTTCTCTCTCCTCTCTTTCTCACTCTAGCTCTCTCTCTCTCAACCGCACACACTCTCTCTCTCCTGATTCTCTCTCTCATCTTCCACTTTCTCTCTCTAAAGAAAACCCTACTCTCTCTCTAGACTTTCTCTCTCTTCACCGCAACCACCACAACAACCCTCCTTTGGATTTGGACCGTAGCTTCCTTCGTCGATCGTGTCGCCGTGGATCCATTTGGCGATATTGTCAACCACGATCCTTCCGAACATGTAGAGCTTCCAATTACCGATCTATGTGAGTATTCCTATTCACCAAGACTTGTCTATTTCCTTGTATGCTTATGCTTCCATATCATGTATACATGTATTTTCAAATCATGCCATTTGATTAACAAACACAACCACCATTAGAATCTGTTCTGTACCCTGTTTTTAGATCTGTTAGTCGACTTGACCTAGAACCTAGTCGACTAGAAACCCTTAGCTGAAACGTGACCTTTCTGATTTCACAGTTCTAGTCGACTTATCTATTTCCCTAGTCGACTAGACGCCCCTAGTCGACTACTAAAATTCCCCTAGTCGACTAGTTCTTCCTGTGAGAAACCCCAACTCTCGGCTCTAGTCGACTAAGCCTAAGTATTAGTCGACTTGATAACCCTAGTCGACTAGCCATTCTACCCTAGTCGACTAACCTTTTCTGAACCTGAAACCCAACTTTCTGTATCTCAGCTCTAGTCGACTTGACCATACTATTAGTCGACTTAGAGTGTCTGTTAGTCGACTACCTATTTTACCCCAGTCGACTAACTATTCCCTGAAACCAAATCCAACTCTCTGGATCACAATATTAGTCGACTACCCCATCTTCCTAGTCGACTAATCCCTCTATTAGTCGACTACTATTCCACCCTAGTCGACTAACTTTGGATATCTGTCTTAGTTGATTCCTTTCTTGAATATGAACCTTACCCTCTAGACTTATCTCATGTATAGGTATTACTTGCTTGTCACTTGACAAACATCATCTTCCCTTCTCTTTTTCTCTCTCCTCTTCTCTCTACATATTTGTATCAGGTTTAGTGGCACATCCCAGGCTTCCGTGGAGTTCGGATATTTCGGTATATTGGTGACTCAGGCGAGTGTTCTCACCCGCTACCCTCTTGCTTCTCATTCCATTGATTATGATAGTATTCTTGCTCTAGTCTTCATGTATTGTATTTCATGCTTTATATCTTTTATTGCTTTATGCTATGCGTGGCCGACCCTTCGTGGTCGTTGGACTTGTTGGACTTTGGGTCATTGCTTTTATGTTACCACTTGCCATACTATTACTTCAGACCTGTTAGTTACATGCTACCTTTTAACACATGTATATCACCTGACCAACTGACATGCTACTCTTTGGCTGGACCCTATTGGTATGACCTGACTTACCCAGACTATTATCCATCTATTGACATAACTTGCCACCT
The DNA here is from genome assembly GCA_038442645.1 of Agave tequilana. Classification (NCBI taxonomy): domain Eukaryota; kingdom Viridiplantae; phylum Streptophyta; class Magnoliopsida; order Asparagales; family Asparagaceae; genus Agave; species Agave tequilana. The sequence continues at coordinate 134,187 of JAVJIF010030408.1, forward strand.
GATTATTGTCAATCTCTTATATGCTTGGTTACTTGTTAATTATCATCATCTCGTCATGCCATCACTTTACATCCAGCATGATATATTTGACTTGTGATTATCACCTTTACGGGAACCTTGACTTGTTATCCTGTTTCATGATCAGTGACATGACATGTATTCCTGCTTTACATGCAGTGACTTGACAATATAGTACTTATGTACTCCTGATTCCTGATCATGTCTTTTTCCTGTTTTTCCCGTAAAGTGATAATTAAACTATTAAATCTTAAAATGGGCCAACTTGTATTGGGTCGGGGGAAACATGCGGATATCGATATGTGTTCGTGTTTACAGTGGCATTAGGTTGTGCACTATATTTTCCGGTCTTACCTGTGGTACTCCAGGGGACCGAGGGGAGAGCTGGCTCCCTTATTCATGTCATGACAAGAGCATACAATAGACTCTACTGTTTGGCCTAGCGGCTGGCTTCCGTTTCCATGCAACGGAACAATCATGGACCGTTATCCCGGGCATGTACGGGGTCCACTGTAAACATAGTTCGTTGATACAACCGCTGTTTCCAATAACAACCTCGACTTTCTTATATATGGATGTATGTGAGTTGGCCGATCACCGAGCCACATACCGAGATATATGGGCAAGACGAGTAATAATAAAGTGTCTAATAATCGGCTCTTTAAGTTGTAAGTAGAGGTATGTGGAATGGGACGCATACCAAAGCCTACATCTTAAATAGCTATGAATTTGTGCTGTGCCTTACCGTATTTGCTTTTTCCCGGACTTTATATCGGATTACACGTTTTATGAGTATTATGTTATGATTTCCTGTTTTATGATTTTCATGCCATATCTACTCTTACCCGCTCTATCCTATCTGCCTCCTGAGTATTTCCACTTGATATATGCATTATTGTGCTCACCCTGCTTCACCACTTGGTTTTGCTTCTACACTCGCCTGGGGAGTATCATTTGACTCCCCTGGATTCTCACGTCCAGGTCTTGGAGCTAGGAGCGTGTGTTCAGAGCAGCGCAGCGGTAGCGTGGACCTCCAGCCAACCTTTCGGATGCTTCATCCTTCCAGGCCCCCTGTGAGTCTCTCGAGTTTTCCCTTAGCGAACTCGTGAGTACTCTTTTATACTTTTCATACTTGTACCTTCTTGTATACTTGTATGCGAGCTCCCTTTATACTGTTCATTCATGTATATTCCTTGTACTCTCGCATTTGCGCATATTAGTGATATGATATTCATGTGATATTGTAATCACTCTGGTGATAATTCTGTAATTGTATATATGTGTTGGAATGTATAATGCACCATTTGCTTCCGTACTCTGATTCTTGTTTGTACTGATGCTTAGCGTATATACGGGAGGGTAGTTCTGACCTACGTATATACGTCGCAGTGACGTCCCCGTATCGCCGGGATCGGGGCGTTACAGGTTGGTATCAGAGCTTAGGCTCTAAACCTCCTCAGTACGTCCAGAAGGCAAATCAATGGTAAAGAGATTTGCAACTGGAATACATGAGTCTTGGTTATACATTCCAACTGCAAGTGCAGAGTTATCTATTTCTTGACTATCTTTCCTTCGATTTCAAATCCCTCCTTGACTATCTTTTCCTTTGATTCCTAGTCTCTCCTATCCTTTCCCTGTTTTGGTTTTATGTTTTGGTTTTATGAAGCCTTGTACTATTTTAAGATATGACTAGACTAGAGAGGTAGTGGCTGGTTCAGAAGGAAACTATTATGTGATCTCTTCGGCCAATTCTATGAAGCTTGGTATTCTCCAGATCGATCTTGATCTGGCTATCTTTCAGAGGACAGCAGTCGGATTCTTAATTATCGGTCTTCTTTATTATGCTCAGGATTTTCGGGGTTTTCTTTATTACACAGCCACGACATCATCAGTATTCATTTATTACACAGCCACGACATCATCAGTATTCATTTATTGCACAGCCACGGCATCAGCAGTATTATTCAGTATTATTCGGAGATTTATACAGCCGAAAGTGCAGAGGGTTATTATGGATCAGTCAACTTGAGAGCCCTACCCATAGTATTTCATATCTTAATCGGTATAAATTCCACCCTTGTCCCCTTTGTATTCAATTCACCCCTTAACGAAATTGCGAGGACGCAATTTTTGTAAGGTGGGTGGATTGTAATACCCCGTTCCCGGAATACGTACTTAGTTGCGTATTCAGATTTTCCGATCGTATTTTTTTCGATTTGTTTCCTGTATTTGTTTTGCTTTATGAATTCCTTATATGAACGTTTTGCCTTGGATTTGGATTCGTGGACTCGGAGTCAGTCCCAGTCCGAACCAGGAACTCGATTATAGTATATTATTCGATTTGGTCTTTCCGGTGATTAGATTTGACCGATTTTAGTTTTAAATATCATTTTCCATTATTATATATTTTCTATGATTTTCTAGATTTTTCTGGAATTAAAATGAATTTCTTCAAAACCGGTGTCGGCCAGTGCCGCTGACCGATTCCTGGATTTTTATTTCACAAACGGTTTGGAATTTCTAAATGATTCTTTAGACTTTATTTCTTAGAATAATATTTTCTACCTACATTCTTTTTCTGGGGATTTTATGATTTTATGGATTTTCCACCGGAGTCGGTAGATAACCGATTCCAGGATTTTTAGTTTACAATCGGGATTGAATTTCTGAATTCCGCTTTCACTTTACTTCTTAAAATCATATTTTCTTCTTTAATGCATTTTCTGGGATTTTTCAGAATTTATCAAAATCCGGCCGACCCGGGGTAGACCGGTATCGGCGATTGACTTCCGGATTTTTAATTTGAAAACGGGATTTTATTTCTGAAAACCGATTTCATATTATTCCTCAGGATGACGTTTTCTACCTCCGGGTATTTTTGGGGATTTTTCGGAGACAGTCGATTTTCGACCTTATTATTATATTATTATTTTTCTTAATCTTTCCTTCTTTCTTTTTCTTTCTTTTCCTTTTCCCTCAACCGACTCCAGCACCTTCTCCCCTCCACGTGGGGAGACATCCCCTCCCCCTCATTTAATTCTCTCCCATCACCATCCCCTCTCACTCTCTTTCTTTCTTTTTCTTTTCTTTTCTTTTTCTTTTCTTCTTCTTTTCTTTCTTCTTCTTCTTTCTTCTTCTTCTCTTGCGTGGGCGACACCCAACCGACCCAACCTCCGGCCACCACGGCCACCTCCGGCGGTCGACGCCGGCGTGGGATCACTCCCATCTCTCTCTCTTCTTCTTTTCTTTTCTTTTCTTTTCTTTTCTTTTCTTTTTCCTCCCTCCATGTCCGGCCGACTCCTCCACCGTCGGCGAGCCTCTTCCTCCGGCGCTGCCCCGGCGAGGGCAGATCGCCGCCGGCCACGTGCCGGCGGCCTTGGGCGTGGCCGGGGGGCCTCGGGCCCCCTGTGCTCTCCTGTTGAGGGGGCAGAGCCCCCTCCTCCTTTCTTGGGGTGGCCGGAGCCACCCCGTCCTTGGGCACCGCCGGCGGCCTGCCGGCGGCCGCTGCCGACCAGGGGGCCCAAGGGGGACCCCTGTGCTCGGGCTGAGAGGGGGGCAGGCCCCCTCTCTCTTTTCTCTTTGCTGGAGGGGGCAAAGCCCCCTCCTGTGTGCTGTTGAGGGGGCAACCGCCCCCTCTCCTCTTCTGCCGGCGGCCGGCGCCGCCCGGCGCCGCCAGGCCGGCGGCCAGGGCCGAGCGCCCCAAGGGGGGGGCGCTGTGTGCGGCGGCAGGGGGGGGGCAACAGCCCCTGTTCTCTCTCTCTCCCCTTCTCTGTTTATCTCTCTCTCTCTCTCTCCTGGAAGTCTCTCTCTCTCTCTCACTGTTTCTCTCTCCTCTCTTTCTCACTCTAGCTCTCTCTCTCTCAACCGCACACACTCTCTCTCTCCTGATTCTCTCTCTCATCTTCCACTTTCTCTCTCTAAAGAAAACCCTACTCTCTCTCTAGACTTTCTCTCTCTTCACCGCAACCACCACAACAACCCTCCTTTGGATTTGGACCGTAGCTTCCTTCGTCGATCGTGTCGCCGTGGATCCATTTGGCGATATTGTCAACCACGATCCTTCCGAACATGTAGAGCTTCCAATTACCGATCTATGTGAGTATTCCTATTCACCAAGACTTGTCTATTTCCTTGTATGCTTATGCTTCCATATCATGTATACATGTATTTTCAAATCATGCCATTTGATTAACAAACACAACCACCATTAGAATCTGTTCTGTACCCTGTTTTTAGATCTGTTAGTCGACTTGACCTAGAACCTAGTCGACTAGAAACCCTTAGCTGAAACGTGACCTTTCTGATTTCACAGTTCTAGTCGACTTATCTATTTCCCTAGTCGACTAGACGCCCCTAGTCGACTACTAAAATTCCCCTAGTCGACTAGTTCTTCCTGTGAGAAACCCCAACTCTCGGCTCTAGTCGACTAAGCCTAAGTATTAGTCGACTTGATAACCCTAGTCGACTAGCCATTCTACCCTAGTCGACTAACCTTTTCTGAACCTGAAACCCAACTTTCTGTATCTCAGCTCTAGTCGACTTGACCATACTATTAGTCGACTTAGAGTGTCTGTTAGTCGACTACCTATTTTACCCCAGTCGACTAACTATTCCCTGAAACCAAATCCAACTCTCTGGATCACAATATTAGTCGACTACCCCATCTTCCTAGTCGACTAATCCCTCTATTAGTCGACTACTATTCCACCCTAGTCGACTAACTTTGGATATCTGTCTTAGTTGATTCCTTTCTTGAATATGAACCTTACCCTCTAGACTTATCTCATGTATAGGTATTACTTGCTTGTCACTTGACAAACATCATCTTCCCTTCTCTTTTTCTCTCTCCTCTTCTCTCTACATATTTGTATCAGGTTTAGTGGCACATCCCAGGCTTCCGTGGAGTTCGGATATTTCGGTATATTGGTGACTCAGGCGAGTGTTCTCACCCGCTACCCTCTTGCTTCTCATTCCATTGATTATGATAGTATTCTTGCTCTAGTCTTCATGTATTGTATTTCATGCTTTATATCTTTTATTGCTTTATGCTATGCGTGGCCGACCCTTCGTGGTCGTTGGACTTGTTGGACTTTGGGTCATTGCTTTTATGTTACCACTTGCCATACTATTACTTCAGACCTGTTAGTTACATGCTACCTTTTAACACATGTATATCACCTGACCAACTGACATGCTACTCTTTGGCTGGACCCTATTGGTATGACCTGACTTACCCAGACTATTATCCATCTATTGACATAACTTGCCACCTGATTATTGTCAATCTCTTATATGCTTGGTTACTTGTTAATTATCATCATCTCGTCATGCCATCACTTTACATCCAGCATGATATATTTGACTTGTGATTATCACCTTTACGGGAACCTTGACTTGTTATCCTGTTTCATGATCAGTGACATGACATGTATTCCTGCTTTACATGCAGTGACTTGACAATATAGTACTTATGTACTCCTGATTCCTGATCATGTCTTTTTCCTGTTTTTCCCGTAAAGTGATAATTAACTATTAAATCTTAAAATGGGCCAACTTGTATTGGGTCGGGGAAACATGCGGATATCGATATGTGTTCGTGTTTACAGTGGCATTAGGTTGTGCACTATATTTTCCGGTCTTACCTGTGGTACTCCAGGGGACCGAGGGGAGAGCTGGCTCCCTTATTCATGTCATGACAAGAGCATACAATAAGACTCTACTGTTTGGCCTAGCGGCTGGCTTCCGTTTCCATGCAACGGAACAATCATGGACCGTTATCCCGGGCATGTACGGGGTCCACTGTAAACATAGTTCGTTGATACAACCGCTGTTTCCAATAACAACCTCGACTTTCTTATATATGGATGTATGTGAGTTGGCCGATCACCGAGCCACATACCGAGATATATGGGCAAGACGAGTAATAATAAAGTGTCTAATAATCGGCTCTTTAAGTTGTAAGTAGAGGTATGTGGAATGGGACGCATACCAAAGCCTACATCTTAAATAGCTATGAATTTGTGCTGTGCCTTACCGTATTTGCTTTTTCCCGGACTTTATATCGGATTACACGTTTTATGAGTATTATGTTATGATTTCCTGTTTTATGATTTTCATGCCATATCTACTCTTACCCGCTCTATCCTATCTGCCTCCTGAGTATTTCCACTTGATATATGCATTATTGTGCTCACCCTGCTTCACCACTTGGTTTTGCTTCTACACTCGCCTGGGGAGTATCATTTGACTCCCCTGGATTCTCACGTCCAGGTCTTGGAGCTAGGAGCGTGTGTTCAGAGCAGCGCAGCGGTAGCGTGGACCTCCAGCCAACCTTTCGGATGCTTCATCCTTCCAGGCCCCCTGTGAGTCTCTCGAGTTTTCCCTTAGCGAACTCGTGAGTACTCTTTTATACTTTTCATACTTGTACCTTCTTGTATACTTGTATGCGAGCTCCCTTTATACTGTTCATTCATGTATATTCCTTGTACTCTCGCATTTGCGCATATTAGTGATATGATATTCATGTGATATTGTAATCACTCTGGTGATAATTCTGTAATTGTATATATGTGTTGGAATGTATAATGCACCATTTGCTTCCGTACTCTGATTCTTGTTTGTACTGATGCTTAGCGTATATACGGGAGGGTAGTTCTGACCTACGTATATACGTCGCAGTGACGTCCCCGTATCGCCGGATCGGGGCGTTACAGTCAGGTTTCTCAGCTTCGCCTGGTGAGCATGCTTAGCACTCAGTGCTTTATTCACTAAATTCGTTTAGGCGAGTTGCTGCCGGATTCCCCACTCGTATCTTAATCCGAGTGCCCCGGTAGCCTCGCAGAGCGTATTAGTGTCTAAACTCTGTTCGCTGCTTATGCCTCCAGCTTGTTCAGTTCCGCCTGGTTATCATGGTCAGCGTTCAGCGCTTTACCACTAGATTCGTCTAGGCGAGTTGCTGCCGGATTTACTGCTCGTACTTCAGTCGAGTCGTCCCGGTAACCCTCGCCAGACGCTCCAGTGTTAAATACTGTTTGCTGTCTGTATTCCAGCTTGTTCTGCTCCACTTTGTTTGTGCTCAGCTACTATTCTACCCCATGCCATTACTTCATGCCTGGCACCTGTCTATACTACTTGTCGTCCTCATATTACTTTTAACACATGTATATCACCTGATAACTGTTGTACTATCACCTGACACCTAACTTGCTACTATTTGGCAAGACCTCTTGTGATGACATGGCTTGCCACTGACCCTATATCAATCTCTTGACATGACAAGTTACCTGTCTAATATCAATCTCCTGTCATGCTATCACTTGACACCCAGCATGATATACTTGACCTGTGATTATCACATTTACGGGAACCCTGCCTTGTTATCCTTACTATGTACAGTGACCTGATATCCTGTATCATGATCAGTGACCTGTTTATCCTGTATTATATACAGTGACCTGAACTCCTGAATTCCTGATCATGTCCTGCTCTTGTTATTCCCGTAAATGGATAATTAATCCAATAAATCATAAAAGGAACAACACTTGCATCGGGTCGGGGGAAACATGCGGCTATCAATATGTGTTCGTGTTTACAGTGGTATTAGGTATGTTGTGCAACTAAATTTCCGGTCTGACCTGTGGGCCTCCAGGCGACCGAGGGGAGTGCTGGCTCCCTCCTCCTGAATCATGATAAGGGCATACAATAAGTCCCTCCTGATAGCCTTGCGGCAGGTTTCCGTCCACCTAGCAACGGAACATCCTGGGCCGTGGTCCCGGGTATGCACGGGACCCACTGTAAACATAGTTCGTTGATACCCCCGCTGGTTTCCAATAACAACCTCGCTTTACTGGGATATGGATCTATGTGTGCTGGGACGCTAGTCCACATAGCTAGATATCAGGGTAAAGTGAGCTATATAAATAATAATAAAAGACGCCAACCTTGGATCTGTGGTACCCCTTGCTATGCTTGCTTGTACTGGTTTTACATCGGATTTCCGGTTTCATGATTATTGTTATATTAACTGCTTATACTCTGCTTTGTTCCTGGTATTCGCCTGCCTCCTGTTCGTTATCTAATCATGCCCTGAGAGCAGTCGGGTTGTATGTGCTTGGATTATGGTGACATAAGATAAAGGTATATAGATGAGGGTTTCCTTGTTTGGATTATTCCTTCGACGTACTGGTCTTATGGAGCCGTGATCTGAAACCATACAATCAGATTTGCCCGCCTTTGACTATATTTGGTTTTATCACTATACATGTGCTTACCCTCTGCTCGCCACTTGGCTTTTGTATCACCACTCGCCTGGGGAGTTTCATCTGACTCCCCTGGATTCTCATGTCCAGGTCATGGAGCTTGGAGCTTATGGATTCTTCCAGTTGATGATCAGAGTGGCGCAGTGGTAGCGTGGATCTCCAGCAGACCGTCCAGAGTCTTATCCTTCCAGGCCCCCTTGTGTGCCTCTCGAGTTTCCTTTTGTAAACTCGTGAGTGCCTTTTATACTGTTTACTCCTGTATATTTCTTGTATTCTCGCAATTGCGCCATTCTGGTGATGTATTATTATTGATGTCAGATCACCTCTGGTGATAACTTTGTAATTGTACTCATATGTTGGAATGTATAATGCACCACTTGCTTCCGTACTCTGATTCTTGTCTGTACTGATGCTTAGCGTATATACGGGAAGGTAATTCGGACTTACGTATATACGTTGCAGTGACGTCCCCGTATCGCCGGGATCGGGGCGTTACACAAAAGGTCTTAGTGAAGGCATATTGCTCGATAGGAATGAGTGGAGAAAGCTGATCCATGTGCCCGATCCGACGTAATTCTCTTTTGGTTCACGTAGCTTACCCCAAATACTTGGGACAAATGGCTTAGTTGTTTGTTGTAACCCTTTTAAACTCTTCCAATAATGAGTTCATTTTCTCGGGGATTTCAGTGGGTCAAGTAACTTTTCCCTTGACGGCTAAAGCAAAAATTTGCTTTGTCTCCTTTGATTCCACTAGAAACTCACCTCTATTGCATATGGATATGAATTTAGGCTCCTTTTTTTTGTAGACTATGGGGCAGGTGGGATTGGCCTTATAAACAACTCTTCTAGCCTTCCAATTGAACATGTAGATGATCATTTTACCCCTGTCGGTTGCATCAATATCACGTTCCCATGGTCTCCCCAAAAGAATATGACATGTGTCCATGTCAACATGACAACACATCACAAGTAACATAATCTTGATAAACTTTACCAATTGAAATAAGAACATGATATAGATCTGTTACCTTGATGGATAAGCCCTTTTTGATCCAACCAATGGTGTAAGGGTGAGTGTGTGGTTTCGTCTCTTACTTCAAGTGATCTACAAGTGCTTTAGACACAGTGTTCTCGTAGCTTCCGTTGTTAATAATGAGGTTGCATACCTTGTTCTTGATTGAGCACCTTGAGTAAAATATTTGATGTCTCTGTGTAGTGTCGGGGTCCTTTGGTTTCATAGTAATCTCTGGACAACACAAGCTATCGAGTTTCCTTACTCTTTGGTAAGGTCTGATTCATCTAGATCCTCAATCTCAACCTATTCTTCTCTGCCATCTTCATAATCAGCCATACTAACTTGCCTTCTCTTAGAGCATTCATTGGAGCTGTGTCCAGGCTCTCCACACCGATAGCACTTACCAACTCCAGGCTTGGTGCAGAGGTTCTCCTTGCTCTTTGTTGTTGCAGTGGTTGTTGCTGGTGGACATGCAGGCGTGTTGGCTGACAGACAGGCTGGTAGTCAGGCAACCGCCATGGAAATCGATTAGACTCAGGCGCCACTTGCAAGCTTCTCAATTGGTGTTGAACGCCTAAATGATGGAGCTCTACTTTGTAATCTCTCGATCCTCAAGGGTTTGTTGTGAGCTTCATCAACAGAGAATACATCGTAAAGGATCATGCGTTCTTAAATAAGATATTTTAGGCCACTAATGTATATGACCGCTTGTTGCTCCTCTGTTATAGCTAAATCGCAGCGTGATGTTAAGCAATATAATTCCTCTGTATAGACCGTGCAGTCTTTGTACTTTATTGACAATGTTCAAATTGATTGTAAAAGATTTGTTGATAATCGGGTGAAAAGAATCTACCTTGAATTAGTAATTTCATGTGCCTACACGTCATCACGGATAGTTTGCCTTGATATCTCTTTGTGATTTGTAATTGATTCTACCATGCGACCACTTCTCTCTTGAGCTTGTATGCCACAAACTTGACTTGCTTCTCCATAAGAAACATAAGTCATGTCAAAGCGTGTCCATCTCGTAGATTCAATCCAAAAAGGATTCAATTTCAAGGTTCTCACTGAAAGAAAGAATCTCAACTTTCATCTTATCCTCAATAAAACTTGGGAACCCTCCTTCCTTATCATAATTAGGGTAAAGAAATCTAGCTCCTTTGTTGTAGTTTGGAAACACGCCTCTCCTGTTTGGTTAGGATTAGCGAATCTCCTCGCCTTTCATAGGTCATCCCATCATCTTCATATTCATCTTCAAAATCTTCATATTGATGGAGGGAATTGCGCCAATCCTCTTTGTCGAAGAACTCATTAAATTGGAATTTCATAGAGGATGTTTTGGTGATGGATGATGTGACGGTGGTTGATAAGGAGGTTGTAGTGGAGGTGGTTGGATTTGGTGGTTATTGATGAAGGGGTGGCTGTGATGGAGGTGGTTGATTTAGTTGTGGTCGTTGTGGTGGATTTAGGGATGGAGGCAGTGGAGGAAGACTATTTGATGATTGATCACGTCTGCTTCGGTATATACCATTGGCTAGACCTTAATCATCGATTTTGAGGGGACGATCTCTTAGGCTCTTGGACCACCATATCCAAGGTTGATTTGAGGGCATTAATGTTCCTTCAGCAGTATCCATTCTTGTGGAAAGGTCTTACAATCTATTATTGTCTCCTGCCATCGCCGGAAAATAACTGAAGTTTTGAACCACTTGACGCAGATAAGATAGCAAACAATACTGGCTACATCTCGTTCTAGCGCCAATAAACCCTAAAAGATAGATAGAAAAAGTACTCGAATTTACGAGCAAAACACTCGAATCCATGAGTAAAGGATAAACAATTCGAATCCACGAGTAATTGAAAGAGAAAAATTCAATTTAATTGATTATCAAAAGTTGAATACTAAAAACAAAGATACAATGCCCTTACATAGGCAAATAAAAATATACTATTCTAGCTAGAAAATCTAATTAAATAAAAAATAAACCAATCAGAATTCAAGTCATACTAAAAGACTAAATTCTGCACAGACTTGAATATCTTTATACGCAGCAGAACTGTCGACAAGTGTTGGATTGTTGTTGACAGCCATGGGTCTGTTAACAGGTAAGAGACCCTAGTCGACAGACTGTCATGACCCTGACACTCGGGAAATCCCTATCGACAAGCGTGTTTCTGCTGCTGACTGCAGCATGTCGATATGCGTATATCGGCGGTCGACAGATTGTCAATTTTGGCTCTGTTTTGGCCTGATCCTGTATTGGTCTCCTTCATCATGCAAAGAGGGTCTTGTCAGCCTCATGCTCATGATTTTGAATAACCAGAAATTAGTCTCATCAATTTGTACACGCTTCGTTAAGAAATATGAGAATTGGCTAGAGTACAACATAACAAAAGACGTTTATTGTGTATGTTATCTCTTTATGCCTGAACGAGGGGGCCAAGTAGAAAGTGATATGTTTGTTACTGAAAGTTTTATAAAATGAAAAGGCAAGACAAATTGACAACTCATGTTGAAAGTCCTGATAATATGCATAATAGATGTGTAAATGATTGTAAGGCCCTAATGAAAAAAATAACATATAGATGTTGCATTGATTAGACAATATAACCAAGCAAGTGCTGATTATTGAACTCGCCTTCAAGCAACGGTTGATACTTATCAGATTTTATTACTCTAGGGTTTTTTTTTTTGAGGATATGATAATATGAGGGATTCAAGTAAGAGAGAAAATTTTCTTGAATTTTACAATTTGTTGCTGACCAAATGAAGAGTCTAACAAAATTATATTAAAAAATGCTCCTAAAAATCACAAGTTGATAGCACCTCACATCCAAAAAGATGTCATTAATACTTGTGCGGTTGAAACAACAAATATCATCATTAATGATGTTAAAGATGAATTATTTTTCATTCTTGTTGATGAATCTCGTGACGTATCAGTGAAAAAACAAATGGTCATTGTTTTGCAATATGTTGATAAGAAAAGATTTGTAATTGAGCGCTTTCTTGAACTTGTGTATGTCATCGATATAACTATCAATTCTCTAAAGAGAGCAATTTACTCTCTTTTCTTCAAATATGGCTCGAGTATTTCTAGTTTACAAGTATAATGAAGCTACTAATATGCAAGGAGAATCGATAACCTTAAAAGTTTGATTTTAAGAGAAAATAAATCTGCTTTTTACATTCATTGCTTTACCCATCAACTTTAATTGACTCTTGTTGCTACTGCAAAAAAATCATCCTAAAATTGCAGATTTTTTTACCTTGGCTAATAATTTGACAAATGTTGTGAGAGCATCTTGCAAACGTAAAGAGATTTTATGAGAGAAACAAATTGAACAAGTAAGAGAACAATAAAATTATTTGCTTGTTGCCAATCGAGATTTGAATCAAGAAAGTACATTGAAGCGAGCATGAGACACACGTTGGGTCTCATTATGGAACAATTTTGTGTTTAATTGGTTTGTTCTCTCCAGTTATTGATATACTCGAAGTTATTATTGAAGATGCTACATACACAAATCAAAAAAAATGAAATATCTAAATTGTTGTATGATATGCAATGTATTGAATTTGTATTTATGTTGCACCTTATGAAAAAAGTCTTGAGAATTACAAATGCTATCACAAGCGTTACAGAGAAGAATCAATATATTGTAAATGTTATGCAACTTGTTCAAGCTTCTAAAGAATGACTATAAAAACAAAGAGTCAGAGATGATGAATGAGGGTTACTGTCAAATGATGTTTCTATATTTTATAAAAAAAAAACATGAAATAGTCATTATCAATTTGAAAGATAATTTTGAACTTAGAGGGTGATCAAGATGCAAATCACCAAAAATCGCAAATCTAAATTCTTATCATTTTGAAGTGCTCATCACTATGATTGATATGCAACTCCGAGAGCTTAATGATCATTTCAACAAGGAGAATATGTAGTTGCTTTTGTGTGTGGCATGTCTTCATCCTAGAAATGCATTTGTTGCATTTAATAAGAGAGAGTTGATTCCTTTTGCTCTATTTTATTCATCTAATTTTTCAGCTGTGAAACTCTTAAAACTCGATAATAAGCTTGAGATATACATCAGAGATACGCGCTCCAACAATGATTTTTCTGTAGTAGTCGGTGTTGGTGGGTTGGCTCAGAAAATGGTTGAAAAAATAAACATATTATCTATCTATTAGTCTATGCACTTGTGAAGTTATCTTTGATTTTGCGTGCCGTACTGTCACTATTGAAATAGCCTTTTCTGGTATGAATCTTATGAGGACTTCACTTCAAAATCGAATGTGAGATGAATTTATGAATGATTGCTTGGTGACATATATTGAAAGAGATACATTTAAAAGTATTAATGTTGAAAAAATTATGTTACACTTTCAAAATATGAAAAATAGAAGAGAAGTGTTATAATAAGTTGTATTATATTTGCATTTTAAATGTTTAAATATTAATATCTTATATTTTTTGGTGAATTATTTTTTATATTATCTTTTGACCACCCTGAATAAAATTTCTGTGTCCGCCACTGACACTAGGGTGCAAACGGATAATATATAGATCGATTATAGGATTTATCATATTCGTATTAGCTTTCAACTTTCGAATACAGATACAGATATTGTTGTTTATGGAACATTGATATTCGTACCTGCCAAATGGGATATCGAATATGAACCAGATATTATTAAATGGATATGATATGAATCAAATATGTTGGAAATGAATACATTTATGGATATGCTAAACGGAAATGAGTGTATCACAATTTATCTTAGCCAATGCAATAACAAAGTACTACGATAAAATTAATAAGAGAAACAAGTAATTTTACTTAATTAAATTAAATAACTAAGTCAATGTCAAGTTGAAAAGTGATAATTTTATTGGTTTGCATATTTCTCAGTCATAATCTTCAACAAAACAATCCATCCCGAGATATCAGAGAATTTCTCAACTTTAAAGTAAAAAATAGAAAATTATATTCCTATGTGGATATCAGTATTCGCATCCATATCCAAAAAATATTCATCCATATACGGATATCTGTATCTATATCTTGGTTTTAGAAACATGTCCGTATCCGTTATCTTTTCAAAATCCATTGCCGAATCCGTATCCGTACCTGTCACGACGCACATTTTACATATCCGAATCTGAACATTTTGTGAATGTGGATGCGGATATCTACGGATTATCCACATCCTTTTGCACCCCTAGCTAGCACACATCCATTCTAGAAGGGAAGTAATTGTTCCAACAGTTAGTAATTAATGTGACTGCACCGATAACTATTCTGTGCTTTATTTTGCTTATTTCTGTTTATGACTCTTTATACATGTAAAATTGATGCTTATTTTCCACTACAGGTGAAGCAAAAAAAGTAGTGGATCAGTCGGAGAAAATGCTCAAATGTATAGGAGACTGTTCTCCAAATGTTGTATCAGGCTACCAGTTAAGCAGGAAAGCAGAAAAGTTGCTTAAGGATGCCAAGGATTTAAAAGACAAGACTTTCCAAGAAATTGCTCGTAGACGAACAGCAGGTGGCCCTATGAGATTACCTGTCGGATCCATGGTCGGCAGGGCCCCAGAGCTTAAGCAGCTCCAAGGACTTTTCTCAGATACCGAGGTGAGCATAATTGGGATCTATGGAATGGCAGGGGTGGGCAAGACGATGCTCCTGGAGAAATTTTGGCATGACTTCCAAACAGACACTTATCTCAAGTACTGGATCAATATGGAGAATTGTCGCAATGTGGAAGATGTTCAAAAGGTTATTGTGGAGAAATTGAGATTACATTTGAATGAAAATGAAAAGCAGGACCCAAATGCAATACGTCACCGCATATTTGGATACCTACGCAGTAAGAACTTTTTACTGGTTTTAGATAAAGTGTGGAAACCAGTAGATCTTAATGAGGTTGGTATTTCAACTGAGGCGACAAGCCAACGCAAGTTTAAGGTCATATTGACTACACAACTGGAATATGTATGTGACCAAATGAACGCCACAAAGTTGAAAGTGAAATGCTTGGGGCAGGAGGCAGCATGGTTTCTTTTTCGGCAGACAGTGGGGTATGATTCCATCTATTCTGATACGTGGGTGAAAAATGATGCCCAGATACTGGCCAACAAATGTGGTGGTTTACCGCTTGCACTTGTAGCCTTGGGACGTGCTATGAAAGGTAAAAGAACTGCCAACTCGTGGAGCCTTGCCATCAAGCAACTAGATTCCGCACCCTGGGAGATCACATACATGGAAGAGGAACTTTTGCGTCACTTGAAGCCAAGTTATGCTAATCTAGACAATAAATTGAAGACTTGTTTCTTGTACTGCTGTTTGTTCCCGGTAAATTTGCCCATCTCTAAAGAGCGAATTATATGTTATTGTATAGGAGAAGGGATAGTATCTGACATTTTTGATGAGGCAACCCATATGTTCAACAAAGGACATGACCTCCTTGCTTCCCTCATTGCATCATCCTTGCTAGAAGAGAGCGATGATGACAGTAATGTCAAGATGCATCCCATTATCCGTGTGTTGCCCTTGTTGATGGAGTGTGAGCATGGTGCGAAGGAAAACAAGTGGTTTGTGCGAACGCAAATGGAATTGAGAGAAATACCTGAGGTCGAAAAATGGGGAGGGGCAGAAAGAATTTCACTGATGAATAACAAAATAAACCTATTGAATGACATACCAGATTCTCCTTCTTTGGTAACTCTGCTAATGCCGTATAACAAACTGGAGAAGATAGGAGAAGGCTTCTTTCGGTCGATGAGACACCTGCAGGTCTTGGATCTGTCAAATACTGATCTTAAGGAGATTCCAGCAGACATTGGGGAATTGGTTGCGCTCCAGTATCTTAATTTCAGCAGTACAAAACTCGAATCACTACCACAGGAGTTGGGAAACTTGGTCAGATTGAGGACATTACTGTTGTCAAAGACGTCACAACTCGCCAGCATTCCTGAAGGCTTGATAGCAAGACTCTCTGAATTGCGATTTCTTGGCATGTGTGTCAGCTACGAGCACTGGAAAGTAGGCTCAGAAGGGGACGGTGTGGACTTTGAAGAGCTCAAACGCTTGAAGAAATTGAAGGTACTTGGGATCAGTATAAACACAGTATCGGCCTTGAAAAAGCTTGGTGAATCAGACCGACTATGTAAGTCTGTACGTGAACTCGAAATAAGGCTGCTCTCTCAAAGTCTGAAAACACTTTCAACTGCAGAACACATCTGGGACTGCAAGTCTTTGAAATGGCTTCGACTCTCTCTTTGTAAAGACTTGGAGAAGTTGGAAATTGATATGGTTCCTAGTGGTAACCCTGGCGGAGATGTAAATAACGAAAGGCCCCCCCTTCCAAATCTGACAGACCTCTACCTAACTCACCTTCTGAAAGCTAAAATTACTTGGAAAAACGGGAGCCTCAAAAACCTTAGCCATTTAGAAATTAATTCATGTATGGAAATGAGAAACTTGATCCATTGTGATGATGATGATGATTTGATTAAGGAAGCGGAAAAGAAGGAAGAGATGCTAACTAAAGAGGCAGAGAAGAAAGAAGAGATATTGATAGAGATTAATATTCTACCAAACCTAAAACGGTTGAATCTCTTTAGCCTGCCAAAGTTGGAGAGCCTAAGTTGTGGGAGGAGACCGTTGGCTTTCCCTTCCTTGGAAGTCTTGGAAGTAAGAGATTGCCCCAAGCTAAAGAAATTTCCAGTAAATGCTGCGAAGCTGAGACAGATCTATGGTCAGAGATCATGGGCGAACAAGTTGGATTTGCCAAAAGAATTCAAAACCAAGTTTGAGTCGTGTTTCAAAGCCTCCTCCACGGGGACATCAAGTGCTGAAGCAGACCAAAGAACTCCAGACCACATTGACTGGAGCTGATGAAGACTTCGTGTATCGAGTTGAAGATTTCGTGTATTTTCTTTTATGTAATTTTATTTTTTAGTTATGCTTTGATTCATTAAGAGTTGAAAATTGTATTTAGTATCACTTCGATTGTGATTTGAGAACTCAAAACTTGTAAGAGCTATAAATATAGACAAGTGTTTTTATTTTGGCGAAGGAAAAATTTTGAATGAAATTTATTTGTTAGAGTGCTTCTCCATATTTGTTTAGGGTTATATCCTAATTAACTTCCTTCTTTCTCTGATTAATACCCTAATTATCCTTAATCTATTTGTTCTCCTCTTTCTTTTCTTCTTGTAAGAAAATAAAATAAAATAAAATATCCTGTAAGAAAATAAAATTAAATAATGAAAATTTACCTTTAGTGTATGTATCCCACGATCTGATGCTCGATCATGGAAATGAACCATCTTTGATTTCAACTCCTGCAGATGACGTTCTCATCAGCAGTAGTAACATAAACACTCAACAACATCGAGAACCCGACCCGAAATCTTATCGGATCCGGGGCAAGAAAGGGGTCTCGAGAGGGCTTCGCGATCGCAGTCTCGGAGTTTCTGAGATGGGAAATCCTCAGCGACTTGAAGATCATCGTCGTCCCATTGGAAGCTTTTGATCGGCGATGCTGATGCGAAACGGGCCCGGTTTGTGATTTTGCGGAGAAAAGTTCGGTCCTTTTGCATACAAGTAGTTGTAAACTTTCTTTTTCGTCTGTATGTACGATTGAATTATCCATTTATCTTTATCTGCACCCTTGACGACTTTGCCTGAGGAAGAGGAAAAAGAGGAGGAAAAAGAGAGGAGGTGTAGGAAGGAAGAGGAGGGGAGAAGAGGAAGGAGGGGGTAGGGGAGGAGGGAGGATGGCAAAAGAAGAGGGAGAATGGAGATAGGACAACTCTGGCAAATTGGGCAGCGGAGGTGGCCACTGGCTTCACTCTCTCGCTCTCTCTCCTGCGGATGAAGACGGCTAGACAAGATGGACAAATTTTGTGAAGGAGACACAGGAGAAAACCTCGTTTCGCTCGCTCAGTTTTGATGATAATTGTCTACAAAAGCTGATTAGAGAAGCCCGTAAATCAATACGTCAACTCTTGGGGGACAAATAGAGTGTACAATAACTAGTATATTGTCACTATCGGTGAGAAACCGACCATTCGATCAGGAGAGGGGAGAGGAAGAAAGAAGAAGGAGGGGGAAGCTGAGACAGGAAGGAGGGAGGGGGAAGCTGAGACAAGTAGAAGAAGGAAGGGATCGACGCTGCTCTCTCTTGCGGATGAAGACGGACAGACGGACGAACAAAGTTTTTATATGAGTCATGAGAGAAAATGATGCAGGAAGGCGGAGCCACCAATCAAGCTCAATCAAGGCTCAGAAGCAAGCCCTGATCGATCAGGAAAATCCACTGAAGACAGCGGTCGACCGCCCGGTCGACCGGACAGAACTAGGCACAAGACCATAGAACCACGGCTCAACACCGGTCGACCGGCCATGCTGAGCAGAGCCAGCGATCGACCGCCAGACGAGAAATACTCTAATTCTGAATTAATTTAGGATTTTGTTTTTAGTTTATTTTACACCTACTTGATGGATGGGTAAAAAATATTCAAAACACTTGATTTTTGATTTATGGATACTTGAAATAATATAGATCGACTTCAACGGAGTGGATCTTGTATTCGGATACCGTAGGGTTGTATTTGAGTGGGAAGGATTCGGCCTCGAATCCTTCCAGAATGACACAAGTTCATTCCGGTTAGTGTAGATGTAAAATTTTAAGATAACTAGGCTAGACCAATCAATAGTGAAGGCAATTTTAGAATACTGTGTTATCTAGATGAGAAATGGATAAGCCTACTGCATTGAATCTTTATCTTAATTAATCATCTCCCTTAAAAAATCCATAAATTAAAACCTTAAGATATTGTGGTGGAGGGAAGGTGGTGGAGGTTGTGATGGCAGAAGATGGTGGTGGTGGTGGTAACGAGAGCTTGTGTTGGTAATGTTGGGAATGAAAGAAAAGGAGATGATGTTGACGGACAGTAATAGAAGGTTGTGGATTAAATTTTGGGTTAGAGGGGCGGTGATGATGGTGACGGACAGGAAGATGATGAAGAGGAGATGGTGTTTCTAGGATTAGGTTATTGATTGAGATGGGATTTTGATTAAGTGATGGTGGAGGTGGTGGTGGTGGAGAGGTGATAGTGAAGGAGGTGATGGAAGAGGTGGTGACTGAGATGAGATGGTGATGGCAGTAAAGAAGAAGGTGGTGGTGTGGTGAAGAGGATGAGACGGTGGAAGTGGTAGAGAAGAAGATGATGGCTGTCGTGATGCTGTTTAATTTTGAAATGTTACTAGGATTACTTAATGATTAGTGCAGAATAAGCTCCAAGGGTCTTCAACCATAACTTGATTATACAAGAATATTACACATCAAAACCAACTGATGAAGTATTTGAATTATATGCCACAAAATTGGCATAATATGATGAGGGCTTGGAGGAAAAAGAAAAGGAGCGGAAAAGGGAAAACCAATAAGTTTGGAACAAGGATATAACTTTCCAGTTTAGATTAACTAGTAATTGGATCCACATCAAAGATAAAAAAAAAGAAGGAAAAAAACTTACATCCACAGTAGACCAGAAAAAGCAAACATCTGCTACCTTTAGTAACAAACAGAAAAGAACAGAAAATTAAAGAAAAGGGAAACCTATGAAATGAGATCCAAAATACCTGGTCCTTCTCCACCAAGACTGCTCGTACGCCTTCAGTAAAATCATTTCGAAGTGAAGACCTCAAGGCAATGCGATATTCAGCTTTCATTACACCATGTAGCTGCATATGCAACAGGATTTGAGTCGCCTCTTCTTCTTTTTTTTTAAACAACATAAAAAGTAAAACTAAAGCAACCCGAGTCTGAGCCTGAGAATATTACTCTTGACAAATGATGTTCATTTTTCCCATGTGCAGATGCAACATCAGAGAAATGCTCCTTTGTTAAGCAGAGAGAAAAGGGCGCACCTTTTCCAAGTCCCAAAGAGCCTCACTAGCCCGTTCTGCCACTGCTGCCAAAATATATACAATTGAACAAAGATGTAGAGAGAAATTATATACATCGATACTCGTGCCAAACTGGGAAAAGGCTGAGAACAGGTTTAGGATACTCAACATGTTTTAACTAGAGAAGGTGCCTAAGGGGGAGTTTGCTAGGCTGGCAAGAAAAAGGTTGGCTAAAAACAAAAGTCATTTCAAACAGGTCGATTAAACTACATCACCTACAATAGCACAAACCCATGGCCCCCGCTATAATAGAAGCCAACATAACATTAATAACAAGTTTAAAGAGATTTTCTTGACTGTTGCAAGCAACAGTCAGGAGACTTCCCCACAATATGATGATACTACTCGATGACAAGTGATGGTTTTTTCCCCAAGTCAAACTAATTTGTTCGCTATATCAATCTGTCCTCCCAATGTTTGAATATTTGGACCGTTTACTTGAAAATTCCAGTCTTGTGTTTTTTAAATCCTTCATTATGCTCTTCACTTCTTAAAGAGCATCCCATTTGTGTTCCTCACTTCGTAAAGAACATGTAATAAATGCCCATGCCATTGTTTTGTTTTGACTATGTTGAGAACTACTAATAACTACAAGGATATCACCATGAAGAATTTGGAGTCACATAACTTATCATGGTGCTGACCAATATCATCCGATAAGATTCCAGATGAAACCTTTTCATCAGCAACATTATAAATGTTCTAAAATAGCATAGAAAACCATTGTCCCCAATAATGTGAATTCATGATATTATGGAAAAAGATAATATTGCTGTATCATGAAAGATGGTAACAATAGGTCTCAATTCTCTTTTATCTGACTTCACAGAAACAGTCAGTCAAACGATCTCAAGCAACAGCAACACCCTATACGAAAGAGGAGGAAGATCTGACAGAAATAATGCAAATAAACCACATGAAATGACGGTCCTGGGTTTGCAGAACTTGTAACTACTAATCAGGTTAGTAAATTAAGAGAGTACTGCGGGCCACACAATCTAAAGCTATGAGAAACTAATTGCAACTCAGTGTGACATCTACCAATAACTCAAGATGATAATAGGTGATCGACAGCTAGGCTAGTGGGCAAAATTATAGATTCTCCATTCATTTGAAATCCATATGAAAAATAGTATACCTCCAGAATCAGCACTTTCTTGATGCTTCTTTAACTCTTCTATTATTTTGGATATTGATCTATTCTCACCAAAACATGAAACAATGTGAGGTAAAAGCAACTTCAGTTGAGCCTCTGATTCAGGCTCCTCCTTGTGCTGTGCCAACAGTGCCAAGATATCCTTGTGAGGATCGTCAGAGCTGCAACCACAAAATAACAAGGTCAAGAAAATCAAAATCTTAGTTATTCCTAAGAGTACATACAATAAGAGGAAGTGGAGTGACATTATTTGAAAAGTAGAAAAAGCATAAAAGTTTCCAAGTATATTATTTCCCAGAAACGCAACTGATTTGCACTTTGCAAACCCGCCTTGCTAACATGAAAAGCAAGAAAACAAATCATTCACTAAAATAACATTTTCCAGATAAATTACAAAGATGGAATTACAATGCAAGTGATAGTTCACTACTTGTGAAATGATCCTGCAGGATTAAAACTTCTTATGAAATAATCAGACATCAAGCTATGCTGACATACATGTAAGAGAGTGCCACTGTACTGTAGGCTGTCTAAAAATGACTAAACAGACAAGCCATTAAGGAAGCAGAGTTTCAAGCTCTAGACGCGAGGAATCGATGCCCGCGTCTCAGTATTAAGACGCGTTGGCTCTACACCCGCGTCTCAACGTTCAGACACGTCGGCCCGAAGCCCGCGTCTCAGCATCAAGGCGCGTCGGCCCGACGCCCGCGCCTCAGCACCCAGACGTGAAGGCCCGAAGCCCGCGTCTCAAACTTAAGGCGCGTTTGGCTCGACGCCCGCGTCTCAAACTTCAAGGCGCGTTTGGCTCAGCGCCCGCGTCTCAGTTGCAACTGCCCTGATTGCGGGGCCAGTCACCGCGCATGTAGCGGGTAGTGGCCCCTCATTCGGGAGCGTTTTCAGGAGGCACCTTCACCCCCTGAGACCCCTATAAATAGCCTTGTTTGCTATGAAGAGGGGATCGAAGCTTGGGAGAAGATCGAAGCTGGGGAGAAGATCGGAGTTTTGGAGAAGAGCATCGAAGCTTGGGAGAAGATCGAAGCTGGGGAGAAGATCGGAGTTTTGGAGAAGAGCATCGAAGCTTTGAGAAGATCGGAGTTTTGAAGAGAGAGAGCTTTGAGATAAGGCATCATCAAAATCGATCGAATCCAGGCAGGAGGATCATCAAAAGAGAAGCACGACTCTTCAGCGAGCTTACTGAGTACTAGCCGCTCTTCGCCTACCTCCTCTTTGAGAGTTTTGATAGACGGAGCTGAGTTACTCTTTCTACCGACCGAAGAGAAGACCCCCGACGGTCCAGGACGGTCATCTGGTCAACGGAGAACAAGATTCACTCTCCATCGCCACACGAAGAACCCAGCCTTAAACAAAGGGAAGATTCAGACATCCTCCCTCCCTTGTAACTGGAAAAGAGGGAAGAGTAGTTCTTTTGGTTGTAATCGTTTCGCTTGAATCAAGGAAATCTTTTACAGCTAAAACCACTTTCTCCGACCACCAAATTTTCCGGCCCCGTACAAGAGATGGCGACTCCGCTGGGGACTACCTTCGTTACTGACGAGCGCACCGTGGTGCAAGATGACATTCTCCGTAAGGGGAAAATGGTCGAATCCCTCGTCGTCGAGTTCGACCAGGCGAAGTATGAAGAGTTCCTCTCTTCTGGCTCCAAGAGCCCAAAGACCCGCGTCTGCCGCAGGGTCTCAAGTGGACAGCCCCCTGAAGCCCAATCTGAGGCTCTGTCGGGTGCTCCTGCTGCCCACTGTGCCAAGTTTGGTTCACGCGCCGACGCCTCCCAGAAGGCCCGCGTAACCTCAGACTCCTCTGCTGCGATCAACCGCGTCGCGCAGAACACACGCGCCAACGCCTCTCTGAAGGCCCGCGTGGTCCCCGGCACATTTACTGGTGCGATCGACCGTGTCGCACAGAACGCCCGCGTCAGCGTCTCTCAGGAGACCCGCGTGGCAAACACCCCTGGTTCTACAAACCAGGAAGTTGATGGCTTCTCTCTTCCTCCACGGCGCAATCGGAATGCCGAGCGTCGACAGAGAAGACGCGCGCGTCAACACTCGGTCGGAACCGTTGGTTTTCTGACTGGGGTTGAACGCAGCGTACGATCCGATGCCTTGCCCGCACCTCGTCCAGCGCGAGAGGTCCGTGTTTGGCGACCCAAACGCGAGACTCCCCAAGTTGGGCCTTCTGGAGACCAACTTGCCAAACGCCAAAGCAAAGCTTCTGCGTCTTGTCAAACGCAGGAAGCACGCGCCCATAGGCGTGGGGCCCAGCAGCCCACTCTCTCCCAAGTCTCTCTGCTCCAACGCAGCAGACAGCAACGCGAAAGTCGCGTCTCATATCAACAGAGACGCCAGATGCGCGTGACGCAGCCGCGACGCAACAGCCGCGTTTCTGAAACCGGTGTCCAGGCTGAACAGCACATGACTGTCTCCCGTCGTCCACGTTGCGAGACCAGTCTCTTTAATCCCCCTCCCACAGATTTGAGGGATTATTTGACAAGGAAAAGGAGTGCCAATCAGACCACTTCTCCATTCTGCTGTCAACAGCTCATCCAGATGCTCTCTGGATGCCATTGCGAGTCAGGCGTGCACCAGCCGTCTTTAATTAGACAGCTGACCCTGATTCCCCCGTCAGCCAAGAAAAGACGCTCCCACAGGAGGAGAACCTTCTCAGATGTTGAATACCCGGAGCTTACTGCAAACATGACTAGCAGAAGCAAGGGAAAACAACTAATGGTCAACTCAGAGGAATCTGACTCTGAACCGGAGGGGGTGTATCAACACACTCGCACCCGGACAGGGGCCATTCCCCCAATTGACTATAATGCCTTAGCCCGCGGCATTAGAATGGGTGGTTCTCACTCCGCTATAGTGGAGTCGCAGGCTTCAAACTCTTCCGTCGAGAAGGAGGCTTCCGCCTACATGGCCGACACTCCTGAGGAGACGACCAGGCGTTTAGAGCAGACGCAGAAGCACCAGATGGATATAATCGCCTCCCAACAGAGATCCATTGACTCCCTTAAGCATATGCTTGAGAAATTGCTTGAAGAAAGAGCGAGATCTCCTCCTAGACGACCGAAGGGGAAAGGGAGAAAGGGAGGAAGCCCACCCTCCGAATCTTCTGACGAGACACGACGATCTACCTCGGATGTGTCCAAGCCCTCGTCGCAGGCAAGAAGCGACCAGACCCCGGGAAAGGCTCATGCTAAAAGAATGAGTCAACTGGAGCAGCGCCTCGAGGCCCTTACCAACCGTAAAGGCCTCCAAGAAGCAGGAGTGGTCCGGCCCTATCCGGCTGAGTGGGACTTAGTTCCATACCCTCCTAAGTTCAAGGCTCCAACCCTCCAAGCATTCGACGGGAAGGGGTCACCCAACCAGCACATCTACTACTTCAAATCCCAGACCGGGAATGTGGTAGATAACGATGCCATCCTGGCGCGACTGTTCATCGGCACCCTGAAAGGGTTGGCCTTTGAATGGTTCATGAAGCTCCCGGAAGGTTCCATCAAGAACTGGGGCGACTTGGAGAAGCTGTTTCTAACACGCTTCTTCGAAGATGATTCGGAGGTCACAATGCCTACCCTTTTAGCTACAAAACAGCGAAAGGGAGAGTCCGTCAAGTCTTTCGTAGAAAGATTTCGGAACATGGCACTCCGATGTCCAAGCGGCATGACCCAGGCCACCCTGGTGGAAACATGTCGCCATAATCTCCAAACCTCACTCCTTGCTCAAATAGGAGTTGCTGAAAGCCGCACCTGGAAACAATTAGTCCAGCAAGGTGAACAGGCTGAGGAGATTGTCGCCCGCGTCAGAGCGGAAGAAGGCAAGCCCAGGCCAGAGAGGTCGACAAGGCGTGCACCAGACACCTCCCTCCAGACGAAGCGGAAGGATAATTTGGCGACGGAGACCAAATCTCCCACCAAACCTCAAACAGGCAGGGCAAGTGGCTCTTCAAGCCAGCCGCGCCCCAACAAGCAGTATTCCTTCAAGGAGAAACACGTCGATTCGCTCTTCAAGCTACTCAACAAGAGCAATCGACTGAAGCTCCCTGAAATTAGGCGCCCGGAGGAAGTCGGCAAGACCGACAATCCCACCTACTGCTTATACCACAGGATGCTCGGTCATCCTACCAAAAGCTGCTACGTCTTTAAGGACATCCTTCAAGCTCTGATTGACGCGGAGGTATTAAAACTCCGACCAGAGCAGAAGAAGATGACGGCAAACATGACGTCGATTCTCCAGTTTGGGACACGACCCCCGACACCCGTGGGGGTGATCTCTGTCCCGAAAGGTGAACTGAGGGTGGTCAACACAGACCCTCATCAGCAGCAGGAGAAAGGCTTGGTACCCGTCCCTACACCTCGAGGGGAAATCATGTGGGTCCACCCTGACCTCGTCGACGAGCAACAATGGACGACTGTGACCAACAGGAAGTCCAAAGGCAAAGGGAAGGCTTCATCTTGCCATGTGATATGCGCCTCCTCTCGAGAAGCGGACACTGATGTTCCCTCGCTGACTGACTCAGAAGAGGAAACAATAGTCCTGGCCGCAGAACCCAGCCAACCTACGGCGGGGACCCGTTCAGGACAGGCATACTTGAAGCAGTACGGCGAGACAGCAGCGGCTTCTCCGCAACCAGCCGTGGAACCAGCCAAGCCCTCCTCTAAACAGCCTGGGGAGAAGCAGAAAGAAACTCGGTTTTCTCGAGTTCTTGCGAAAGGTGTAACGGAAGGATCCTCGACACCTTACAGTTTTGATGTCTTGGCTCAATTAGCCAACATCCCGGCACGCATTACCTTGTATGAGCTCCTGAGGCTATCAAAGTCAACCAGAGAGGCTCTACAAGAAGCTTTGGCCAATGCTGAGGTCTTCATGACTCGCGTGCCAAGGGAGGAAGATGTAGAGGATTGCCTCCACGCCTCCCCAAATGCTCCCTGCATCACCTTCACAACAGATGACATGCAGGTTAAAGGGAAGCATGACCGACCCCTATACTTCACAGGGTATATTGGGTCATCCGAGGTGAACCGCATCCAGGTAGACCCAGGGTCCGCGCTGAGTATCATACCTCGCCGGGTCATGCAATTTCTAGGCATTCCTACCCATCGTCTGAGCCCTACCCAGACGACTATTTACGGGTTCAATGCCAACAGCTCCCGCCCAATGGGGAAGATCAAGCTCAAATGCCAGATCGGGAGCCTCAAGTCAGAAGTGACGTGTTACGTCATTGACGCGGACACTTCCTATAACCTGTTGCTGGGACGACCATGGATTCACCGCAATTCCATCGTTCCCTCTACTCTCCACCAAGTCATGAAATACATTGACGAGAGTGGACAGGTCCGAACGTTGATTGCCGAAAGGCATCCGTTTAAAGGGGTTGAAAATTATTTCACGGACTCCCTCTTATATCAGGATCCGGAGGAGACTAATGAAACCCCACAACCAGAGGAGCCAGACTCTGGTAATGAAGCTGACATTGAGCCTGAGAAAGAAGAGTGCCTGTGGGAGTTGGAGCCCATTGTAAAGAGCACTAATAAGCTCGATGTTGATACCACCGACGATGCGGGTGGTTGGTACATTAATGAAGATTTAGACTTTGCGTATTTTCCTGTGTATGTTTCCGATTCAATACCGTCGGATACCACTACCGACGTGGACGATGACCTCTGGTCGGCAATAGATGCTTTGACATCTTTGCATGTACCGGTGAAATCATCCTTCGGGACATACCAAGATAATGGTGACGCGCAAGAGTCTGTATTCATGGTTCCAGCCAGACGAAAAGGCCAAAGACCAATATTTTTTGGGCGAATCGCGTCTGAACCAATGCCCCACGAAGAATCGGAAGGTGAGGATGAATCCCCTCAGTTCGATCATTATGAACCGAGAACGCTCAAGATGATGAAGCGCATGGGGTATGATCTAACCAACAGGCCTGGGTTGAACTTCGGAAAAGGAAGAAGAACACTGCTTCGATCCTTTGTACCGAAAGGGAAAACCCCTGATTACTATCATCGGACGCGCCGGGGTTGGGCTATATATCAACTCCAGTGCCATCAGCCTCTGATTCGGAGAGACTGTCAAGCCATGACTGCTCATCAGACACGTCGTCATGGGAATCAGATGTCAGTGTCGGCAACATCTTCAAAGGGCTTTCAGTAAACATGGTTTCGACAAGCCATATGGAGGATGAAGATGAAGAAATGATCCAATCTGATACAGACCCTTGGATCAGACATTTGAATGCTCTTTGGGACATCCGCTTTGAACAGCGTGAGCCACCCACAGAAGACAAGGTTGTTCAAGTCAACCTAGGAGATGAAGACAATCCTAAACCCATCTTCATAAGTGACGGCCTGTCGCCTCCAGAGAAGAAGGATTTAATATCTCTTGTACAAGAGTATATAGATGTCTTCGCCTGGAATTATGAGGACATGCCTGGACTTGATCCTCAAGTGGCTATGCATCGCCTCAACATCAATCCGGACATGAAGCCTGTTAAACAACAGCAGCGACGGTTCCGTCCAGAGATAATGGAGGCAATCCAATCAGAAGTCAGGAAGCTTATTGACTCCGGCTTTATCAGGGAGGAACAGCATCCCGATTGGGTAGCCAACATCGTCCCCGTCGCCAAGAACGGGAAGATCCGGATTTGCATTGACTTCCGTGATCTAAACGAGGCCTGCCCCAAAGACGAATTCCCATTGCCAATCACAGATGTCATGATTGACAATACTTGTGGATTCGAGCGAATGTCCTTTATGGACGGGTTCTCAGGATATAATCAAATCAAGATGTATCCCGATGACGAAAAGCACACCTCCTTCAGGACACCTCTAGGGGTATATTGCTACACCGTCATGCCCTTCGGTTTGAAAAATGCGGGGGCAACCTACCAAAGGGCCATGAATGCCATTTTCCATCGGCAGATACGCAAAACGGTGGAATGTTATGTCGACGACATCGCGGTGAAAAGCCGCACTAAAGGTGATCACATAGCAGACCTGAGGGTGGTCTTCGACATCATGCGGGCTCATCAATTGAAGATGAACCCCACCAAATCCTTCCTGGGGGTAGCCAGTGGCAAATTCCTAGGGTTTGTTGTGACTTCCACAGGAATCCATTTGGATCCGAAGAAAGTCCGTGCTATCCAAGAGATGCAACCCCCCAGAAGCCTCAAGGAGCTCAGAGGATTACAAGGACGATTGGCATACATCCGCAGATTCATTTCAAATCTCTCCGGGAGATGCCAACCCTTCGCTAAGCTGATGAAGAAGGGCGTTTCGTTCATTTGGGACGACGCTTGCCAGCAAGCATTTGAGGAGATCAAGCACTACCTCACCCAACCACCAGTCCTGGCAGCTCCGGTATCCGGAAAGCCTTTCCTGGTGTACGTCCGATCAATGGATCATTCTTTGGGAGCTCTACTAGCTCAGAATGATGACCAGGGGCGAGAACAAGCAATCTACTACCTAAGTAGAACGATGATCGGAGCCGAACATCGGTATAACCCGATCGAGAAGGAATGTTTGGCACTGGTGTTCGCCATTCAGAAAATGCGACACTATCTGGTGGGCCAAACCATAAATGTCATATCCAAAGTCAACCCCCTGAGGTTACTTATGACAAAGCCTTCTTCACTAAATGGCCGGCTGGCAAAATGGGCCATATTGCTATCACAATATGAGATGCATTTTCTGCCACAAAAAGCCATTAAAGGACAAGCGGTGGCGGACTTCCTAGCTGAACACCCAGATCCCAGGGCAGCCAAACTCTACGAGGATCTCCCAGATGAGGTCGCCGAAGTCTGCCTAGCTCAGACGTCGTTCGAAAGTCAAGTATGGCAACTTTTCTTCGACGGTGCATCAAGGGCAAGCTCGAAGGGACACACAGTAGCGGGGGTAGGAGTGGTACTCGTCTCCCCACAAAATTACGTGATTCCCCGAGCTATCTCGTTAACCGAGCCCTGTTCCAACAATGTGGCGGAATACAACGCTCTTTTGATTGGGATGCAATTCGCCGATGAGATTGGCGTTAAAAATCTCGAGGCATACGGTGATTCTAAACTCATCATCAGCCAAGTTCGCGGAGAGTATGAGGTCAGGCATGAAGATCTAGTACCCTACTACAACGCGACAATCCACATGGCCGAGAGGTTTTCAAACTTCTACATCGACCATGTACCGCGCAAACAAAATGCGCATGCAGACGCACTTGCATCCCTTGCTGCCTCCTTAGCTCTTCCAGCTGGAGCAATGGAGAAGGTATTCGTCTATAGCCACGACCTATACTGCCCAAAAAGTCCCCTCGGAGACTACCAGAGGTCAACGGGAGATCGTCGCGGTAAGGAAACACTTGAAGTGTCGACCGATCCACAGCTTAAAGACTGGCGATTCCCCTACATTGATTTTGTCTTATACGGCATCTTGCCCGAAGACACCAGGGAGGCGGCTGCCATCCGAAGGAAAGCCTCCAAATTCTACTACAATGCGATTTCGCGAACATTGTATCGTAGATCGCATGATGGGATCCTGCTCCGGTGCCTCTCATCAAAAGAAGCCCACGAAGTGTTGAAAGAAGCCCACGATGGTACGTGTGGAGCTCATCAACCTGGCCCGAAGCTGGCAAACCGACTCCAAAGATTGGGTTACTACTGGCCCAAGATGGTTGCCGATGCTGTTGCCTATGCCAAAAGATGTCACGTCTGTCAAATACATGGCGATTTCATCCATCAAGCACCAGGATACCTCCACTCTACGACCTCTACCTGGCCGTTCGAAATGTGGGGGATGGACGTGGTTGGTCCTATCAGCCCACCATCATCAAAGGGACATCGGTTCATCCTAGCGATAACCGATTACTTCTCAAAGTGGGCCGAAGCTATCCCTTTGAAAGAGGTGAAATCTTCTAACGTGATCAAGTTCGTGAAACATCACGTTATTTACCGCTTCGGTGTGCCTCGGCGGATTGTCCATGACAATGGACCCCAGTTCATCAGCCAGGCTTTTCAGAGATTCTGCGCCAAGTTCAGAATCCAGAGTGTGTCATCAACGGCATACTATCCGCCCGCTAACGGCCTCGCAGAAGCTTTCAATAAGACTATTGGCAAGCTTCTCAAGAAATTCGTCTCGAAAAGTCAACGAGACTGGGACGATAAGTTGGGCGAATGCTTATGGGCCTATCGCACGACTGTGCGAACCCCAACTAAAGCCACGCCATTTTCCTTGGTGTACGGATGCGAAGCCGTCCTTCCACTGGAAATCCAAATTCCATCTCTTCGCGTCGCCTTGACAGCGGAAATGACAACAGAGGAGAAGCATCGACAGCGACTCCAAGAATTGGAAGCCTTGGACGACAAGCGTCTGCAGGCCCAACAACAAATCGAGCTTTACCAAGCTCGTATCACCAGAGCCTTCAACAAGAAAGTCAAATCGCGAACTTTCAGGAAAGGCGACCTCGTCTTAGCCGTCCGAAGACCCATGGTCATGACACACAAGACGAAAGGAAAATTCCAACCCAAATGGGAAGGACCATTTGTGGTAGAGTCAGTCTACTCAAATGGATCGTATCGCCTCATAACCTCAAATGGCGATACACTCATGATGCCAATCAATGGCAAATTCCTGAAGAAATACTATCCCTAGATGGCATTCTTCCACCGATCAAGTTAAAAATACACTTCTGATCAAATATCCGACGCCCTTGACGGCTAAGGATAGAGGAAAATGTTGGCTTTTAAGTCCAACATAAGTCTTCGACAACTCATCATGCTGAGGGGAATAGCATGGCTAGCCCAACTCAAACGGTGGTTGGTAAAGGCATGACAAACCCGTTGACAGCTGAGGATTTGCTAAAAATCCTAAGGGACACGTTCCCATTTGATCCGACGCCTCCGACGGCTAAGGATAGAAGAAAATGTTGGCTTTTAAGTCCAACACAAGTCTTCGACAACTCATCATGCTGAGGGGAATAGCATGGCTAGCCCAACTCAAACGGTAGTTGGTAAAGGCATGACAAACCCGTTGATAGCTGAGGGTTTGCTAAAAATCCTAAGTGGACTTGATTCCACTCTTCCCTCCAAAAATCCCTTACCAATTCTCACCCATAGAATGGTAGGACCACAAAATGCAATCATTACCATGTTAACACTATACCTCTGGTAATGAATACTCTTTGTTGAGTACAAACCTGGCTTGTTAACTCTGCATAGAGTAACAAACTCTCAAATTTGCCAAGTTAACACTATACCTCTGGCACCTCAAATTCCACTTGTCAATTCTCATCAATAGAATGACAGGTCCTCAAATTGCTCCTATCGCAAGCAAATTATTGTCAAGTTAATATCACACCTCTGACAAACTACTGTTTAAGTTAACATTACACCTCTAAGCAGTACATCGAGTGCCTGTCAAGTTAATATCACACCTCTGATAGTCACCTTTCTTCAGACTTCCATATCGAAGCTGAAATGGACGATGCCAAGTTAACACTACACTTCTAGCATCCGAGTCATTGCTAAGTTCAACAATATACCTATGGCTATGACCTTTCCTCGACTTCTTTAAGCCGAGACGACTAATGCCAAGTTCAACATTACACCTCTAGCATTTCTATCACTGTTAAGTTAAACATCACACCTATGACAGTGACACCCTCAGTTTTCCCAAATAAAACTGAGATGCTGATGAGTTAGGTTAATATCACACCTCTAACTCACATCCTTGTCAAGTTAACATTACACTTCTGACAAGACTACTTCTAAACCGTTAAGTTAATATCACACCTCTAACGGTAAAAATCCTACTAGATTCCCCACGAGTCTAGTTTCATTTGATATTCTCCCCAACCGAGTATCAAATTCATTTTGGAGGCAGTATTGGTTAAAATTACACCAATAAACAATGCTTCCTTTAAAATCCCCAGCTGATCTTAAATCAAGTTAATCCCAAATCCTTGATAAAAGTTCACCTTCTCTGGGGGTACGCACTCCACCTGTCACTTTCTTTTATAAAGTGGCAGGTCCACCAAAATCATTCTTTTGCTTCTAAAACAAAACGTTCAAGACAACAGAAAGAGGCAAAAAGAAAAGTGTCACTTTTATTCATATCCAAACACATGAAAGTGATACAAAACGCTCTCTTATACAATAAGATTGAGTGTTACAATTAAGGAGTACAAAGAAGTCCCTCTCTCTCTCTCTGAGGCCGTACTCACTCCTTGAAACTGCATCTGATCCCAGGTGCACAATTGGAACCGGTTGCACTTTGATGCATGACGCCAACTTCGAAAGCGCCCTAGCTGACCAAGCCGAGAGCAATGGTGTTCTTGAGGTCCGGTGGCAACAGAAGGTCCTGCAACCCTTCGTTCAGGCGCGCCTCTTTCCCTAGTAGACCATCCAACAAACATGGAGTCATTCTTGGGGTGAGAGCAGAAGTTTCGGAGTCATCACAAAGGATGCCACCCTCCACTCGGTCCAGCGGCAGCAGAGAGTCCTGCCTTCATCACCATCCCTTTCCCCAGCAGGCCATCCAACGGACTGTCCTCGATGTCACTTCTGGGGTAGGGAGAGGAAGAGGATCCCTCCGCCACCGCAACCGCCGGACCACCCTCGCCGATACTCAGCCTATCCGTCTCTTGCACCAGATCTGAAGAGACCTTGGCGAGGGTCGGGTCCTCGTCAGAGATGTAATATACTCTCTTATAGGTGACGAGGACCATAATATATTCTCTCATAGGTGAACGTTGAACGAGTTCGCCGACCGAAGTATTCTTCCAAGAGCCCAGCAAACCTGCAAGGAACAAAAAGAGAGAATAAGAACAATCTGCAACTTAGTGTAAACAGAGAAAAACTAAGTCAGCAGAGGCGAACGCGGGAATGATCCGCGCAATCAGCCAAACGCGGGAATGATCCATGCAGTCTGCCAAGACGCAGGAATGACACGCGCAGCAAGCCAAACTGTTGCGTCAGCAGAGACAAACGCGAATCAAAACGCGGTCCCATTCTGCGCCTAGGTCAAAGAGCACAAACGCCGAAAAGGCACAGACGCCGAAAATTGCCATCTCCGAAACCTTTTTTGGAATTTGTCCAAGGCATTGGCCATGAAATGCGCTAAGGCATAAGCCATAAAACGCGCCAACGCCAAGTGCCAAAGATTCCTGCACGCGCGTCCGGAGAAGTTCAGGTCTATGGTACAAATTCCAGAAGGAGTGCACCAATGCAGACTTCATGAGGGGGTCCAGATGACATGAAGCCAAGGTACAGGCCATGGTAAATCTAAATTGTCATGGTGAAACGAACGGCATACCCGTGGAGACCTCTATCAAGAGTTGTAATCTCTGCACCAGGACGCAAACGCGGTCACAAGGCAAAGAGTTGTTTTCTCCTAAAGAGACCAAACAGGAGCTTAAAAGCCCTGGGTCATCTTCAGAGCCTTCCTCATCCATGGAGACAATTCGCTGAGGAAGATGAAGCTTCTCAAAGCGCTCTCTCTTTCAAAAAACAAAATAGTCCAAAGGCAGGATTGAAGGGAGAAGGGGCGCCCTATTTATAGGCAACTCCTGATAATAGCGATTAATGGCCCCGTAATCTGAACCGCCGGCATTAATAACTGCACAACTGCCAAGATCCAATAAGGGCCGGACGCGTGTAACGCTGCTTCGAGAATCGCCGCTGGCGCTGATCTCCAACCGCCCGCACTGATTTCTCGTTTAAGAGAATCAATACTCAAGCCCAATCAGCAGCCGACGCGTGGACAACTGCTTCGGGAAACAAAGCGGAAAATCCGCATCGGATATTTAAAGATCACACCAAATCCCTATGACAGGCTGTATGTAACGCCTGGGAGTTTACACTCAGACGCGGATTGAAGAACTATCCACACATCCGCGTCCCAGAAAGATGCCCGCGCGAGTCAAAGTCGTGTCCCCTCAGAGAGCACTTAATCCATTTTTGAATTAAGGGAAAGGCACAAGGCTGCGTCTCCCGCGTCTGCCTGATCCGCTTCCTTCTTCGCAGAAGCAGATCCGCGTTATTCAGAGCTGCGTCTCACCTTGTGATTGACGCTGCGTCTCAGGGACTGACAGCCGCGTCTTACTTTACGGATCAATGCCGCGTCTCATCTTTTGATTGACGCCGCATCTCATCAAGAAGACCGCGTTCCGATTTGTGATTGACGCCGCGTCTCATCAAAAGGACTTAGTAGAATCTAAGTTCTTATGAAATGATGACCGCGTCTCACTTTATGATTGACGCTGCGTCTCAGTAAAAGGACTTAGTGAAATCTAAGTTCCGGTAGACTGATGACCGCGTCTCACCCTGTGGGATTAATGCCGCGTCTCGCCAAGACCGCGTCTCATTAAAAGAACTTAGCCCTACCTAAGTTCAGTAATCACAACTAGTGATCAAGAGTTGGACTCATCCACAACAGGACAAAGAAATTGGGACAAAAGCTT
Organism: Agave tequilana; assembly: GCA_038442645.1. Classification (NCBI taxonomy): domain Eukaryota; kingdom Viridiplantae; phylum Streptophyta; class Magnoliopsida; order Asparagales; family Asparagaceae; genus Agave; species Agave tequilana. The sequence goes on from JAVJIF010030408.1 coordinate 169,080, forward strand.
TAAAGAAAACTTCTATTATATCAAAAAATGATAGAAGTGGATACAAACACTCTTAATAAATAGAGTGTCCCTTTTCTTTACAAAAAAAAAAGAAGAAGAAAAGAAGGCTAAATGTCCTGGCTCGCCAAGGAACGGATTTGTTCCCTAAGGCGGTGAATCTCATGCTGGCGCGTCCTCTCAGCCTCCATGATAGCCCGGTCCCGCAGCTCCGTCTCAGATAAGAAACTTCTGGCAGCCAGCTGCATCCGCAGAGATTCCACCCTGGAAGATTGCAGGGATAGACTCTCTTCAGCACGCGCCGTAGCAGCCCGTTGCTCCTCAAGCTCCTTTTTGAGGGAAACAAGTTTCTCCTCATTTAGCGCAAGAACAGCTTCCGCCTTGGCGATAATGTCCCGAGTTCTGAGGATGACCTGCTCCGTGCTCTGCACACTGAGCTCAGATTCCCTCGAATCTCCGGCTAATTTTTGAAATTCAGCCTTGGAATATTCAAGGTCACGGACCTCGGCAGTGATCTGCGCCTCCGCCTCCTGTCGCTCCCGTTCCTGAGCAGCTAGGAGCCTAGTCAGGATGGCCTGGGCCTCACCGGAAGAACCAGCATCTTCCAAAGATTCCAGCTCCCGCAGGTTATCTCCAAGTTGCTCTACCACCTGCAGGCATGCCCTGGCAAGTGAAGGGCCTCCCGCCAATTCGACGCTCACGGCCATATTTTCAAGAAGCCTCTGGGCGAACTGGAAGGTGCTGTGACCACGGAAGATGAGATCAATACATGATCCCATCGAGGTGAAGAATTGTTGCACCATCTGACGTGCCAGCTCCCCCATGTCTTCACCACCTAAGAAGCTTCCCGACCCTTTTTCTGTCACGGGATAAGGGATATAGGGCGGGTCTTCTCGCACAAGAGCCGTGCCGGCCGTCGATGTGGCAAGAGCAAGACTACCCACTGGCGCTTCCTGGAGCGCCGCCTCTGCAGGAGCTTCCACGACCAAGGAAGGAGCTGTAAGCACAACCTCTTCAGAAACTTCCACCGAGGATTGAGCTGTGTGGCCTTCTGGAAGGGTGCTGATCGTCAGACTCCCCACCTGAGCCCCCTCAGTCAGAGCTGCCTTACTAGGTTCGAGGTCCAGAGGCGTCGAGTCCTGTAGAATGGGAGTCTCCCCAGCTTCAGCAGTAGCCTTCTCCACCGGCGGAGTGAGAGCCTCCTCAGCCTCAATGGTTGTTTCCCCTCCTGGCAAAGGGGAAGGCTCCCCAACTTCAACAGCTGCCCCCATTGAGGTTGTCTCGGCAACCGAAGCCTCAACTCCCTCGGGCTGAGCCCCGGTACCTCCAGCTGACCCTGCAGTACAAAAGAAGGATGTTAGAACATCCTCTTCAACATGAAAAAAGAGAATTAAACAGAAGGAGAAAAGAATACCGTCAGTGGGAGCAATTGTCGCCAGTGACGATGGCGCCATCGAGGGCTCACCCTCATGTTGTTCCTCCTCCGAGACGTCAAAGAATCCGCCCTGATCAGGAAGAGCGGGATCATCGCCATAGTCGACTTTATCTTCAAAGTCACTTTCTCCCGATGACGAAGAAGACGATAGCGCCACACGAGGAAGCTCCGCAACAGGAGCCTTACCCCCAATCACCCCAGTGGTAGGACTAGGGTCAACTGCCCGAGGATTGGAAATAAAGACGCTAGGAGACCCCGGCTGCTGTACCTCGTCTCTCCCTTCATGAGCAGGAGGAAATTCGGGCTGAGTTGAGATTCCTTGAATCTCGACATCCTCTTCGCCCATTATGTCAATCTCCGGTGACTCAGCATCACCAGCAATAAGGGGGCGCTCAACAAGCTCCCCTTCCTCCACGGTCTCGCTGCGTGACCTAGGAGCACGGACCAAGCTTGGAAAATCTTCATCTTCCAGCGGTTCCTCAACTCTAACAGGGACACCTTCAGGAGGAACCTCAACTCCAGCAGAGATAGTTCTGGATTGAGAGACTTCAGCCGTTAAGTCCCTCCGAGCCTTCTTTGGGGCAGGCTCAACTACAGAAGCAGAGCGTCGACGACGCTTCCTCGCCAATTGCTTCGACCTCCTTGCCGGTCGCGGCTCCACTCTCATTGCTGGTGGCTCCGCCCTCGTCGCTTGCGGCTTTGCCCTTGCCGGTCGCGATGCCGCCCTCACTACTGGGGGCTCCCTCCTCGATCGTTTCTCGACCTCCCTCTGAGCTTTCAGGTACTGGTCGAGGAGTTTAGTACGTTTACTGGATTCAGACCTCTCCTCGAGACTGGCATTGATACTCTCAAGACATGAAGACTCCGGAATAAGATCTGGCGTCTGGCCGGCTTGGGAGAACCAAATACAGAAGCTGAAGCTCATACGGCACTTAGGCGCCTCGTCGGGTAGATGGAACGTTGCTCCCGTCCCTCCAGCCACACTGTAATACCAAGCCCGAGCGCCTTCGAACAGATTCCCGTCAAAGGCAAGTTGAGCATTGGGATTCCCGACGTAAAGCTGATCATAGCCAAATTGCCGGGCAAAACGACTTGGCATATACGGCTCGATAGTGCAGGAAGTTCCTTGGCGAAACAGCACATATCCTGGTCGTATATTGATCAACCACCAGAAGGCTCCAGCAGGCAATTGCGAGAAGTCATCCCGCCCAGCGACATCCGTGAACAGCTCCCCGGGGGCTGCACCTTGAACCTCTGGAAAGCAGCGGTTGAGCTGGTAATTGGCGGCACAGGAAAGACGCTTCCTAATGTAATACAGGTAGGTGTCATGCCACTCTGAACGTTCCAGCCGCTGCACAAATGGGATATGATCCACGCTCCCACGCACCGCCGTCATTAGAGATGGGCAATGCATCACGTACCAAGCCATGAGGTACGTGTAAGGCAGCTCAATTCGCGGGTTGGGGTGCCTCACCGTCGGGTTCCCCTCTGAGTCGGTATACGGCTCCCCACGAGAATTAGCAGTCTTTGGGGGTCCGCAGAAGCTCTTGGTCAACACCCGCAGCCCGCTTTGAATACTAGCCACCACGGCGGGAAGAAGGGCTATGGGGTGGCCATGAGCCAAGAGTACCGCCGGGTACACCACATCTGCCACAATAACTTCATGTGGTAGCGTGGGCACCACACACCTCTTCAGCCACAACATCAGGAAGCCCGCCAACAGCGCCTGATCAGAAATAGGGGTCCGGGCTTGATGGTGAAAGCTCTCAAAGACCAAGTCAGGGTCGAAGCCGTCCTCATTCGACTCCGTGGTGTAGAACTTGTCAGAAGCTGCGTCGATCCTGTCTTCAACTTCCCCACCAGAACTAGGAGCTAGTCGGATTACTGGGAGATCTTTATTGCTGACATTATTAAACAGATAATCAGCCCAGGATAGTTGCTTGACGCCTCCTGACCTCCAGGCAGTTGTCTGACCGCAGATGTAGAAATGGCACATTACCTCCCAGTAGGTCTCATACACTTGAGGAGATTCTTTTCCAAAAGGCGCAGCTCCCTGGTGGTTGGAACAAATTCCTCGTAAGGAATATCCCCTGACGACAACCCGGAGACCTCATACAACTCGTGTAGGGCAAGGCCCATCTCTCCGACCGGAGTAAAGAATGTCCCCGTCCGAGGATTGTAGCGCTCCAAAATCCCAAAGAAGTTATGGGAACTCATCGGGACGCCCCACTGCACGGCCCTGACTGCTGGGTACAGCCCCACACGCTTCAGCGGCCCCTCAAGATTGGTAAGGACAAAACCCACCATCCTGCCCCACCAGTAATTCTCTGGAGAATGGACCCATCCATACGCACGGAAGTCGACAGGATAGTCACCCCCTGCTTCTATGAAGGAATTGAGGAAGGTGGTAGCAAGCTCCGGGATCTCTCCAATTGGGATTTCAGGCTTGGACGACGCAGGGAACAGTCCGACAACTGACCCGTCATGACTATCATGGCGGTCTACCTTTTGGAGGCCAAAGTCACCAAGGGCGATCTCAGGGATATACTGGGAAATGTCCCATTCCATCTTTCGGGGAACAGACATGTGTTGAAAGTAGGACATCGGGAACATCCTCTCCATGTCTGGAAGAAAGAATCTTCCGCCCTTTATCTCACGGAGCCATTTATAGGTCCCCTCAGACACACGACGGCCATCATCATAGATATGATCCCCAAAGAAGAAGGCAGGCTTCTCCAACCTGACACCGTCATCCGTTTTGAGCGCGGCATCGGTCATAAGTGCCCGGAAGGTTCTCCTGTTAACATTAGAGAGCCTGCGATCCAGCAACTGGTCAGCAGTCACGGGGACACTCATTCTTTGCACAAAGGTCAAGCCCCGGTCGGCACCACCCACGCGGCCAAAATGGTGCATCTTGGCAAGTGAACCTGAAACATGCGGCACTGCAAAAAGAAAAAGACACTTGGTCAGATACTTTGCCAAAAATAAGGGAAGACGCTAAGTGTTCATAATTCAAAACGCAGCCGAGACATTGGACGCAGGAGTTATCATCCGCGTCCAGACCTGCGAACTTGCACCAAAATGCAGAAGAGATACTGGACGCAGGAATTTTTCGAATCCGCGTCCAGACCTGCAAAGCTGCGTTCTACAAACCAAGACTTATGAAAATTCGAAGTACTTGGACTCAAACGCCAGATTCTACAAAATCGGCGGTTGAAGACACAGAACGCAAGGATCAAATCCGCGTTCTGCAAACCAAGACTTGTGAAATTTCAAAGTGCTTGGACTCGGACGCCAGCGCCTGATGGCACAAAACGCGGCACAGAACGATGGATCAAATCCGCGTTCTGCAAATCGCGTCCAGAGACCTTCACAATTAGAAATATTCTAAGTGAAGGACCCAGAGTGCAGAGTTCACCAGCGTCGGATCATCAGGCCCGCGCCTCGGTTATCATCTCAAGGACAGCGTCCGAGAATCAAACACGATCTTGTGTTAAAGGTCCTTAGGGTTCTATGAACATGTTTTAATGGCGGAACCCACACCGAAGGTGCATTTTTACCTCGGAAAACACCCTCCTGCGCAGAGGAAGCATCTCTTTCAGCCTCGGCGACGGTCGCCCTTGAGGTCGATGCAGTCGGTTTTGTCTTGGGAGCCATTGAAGATCAAGAAATCCGAGCGAGGAGATGAATAGTTGGAGAGAGAAGGAAGTTCTTTTTCTCAGAGAATGCGTTCGTTCGGAGAAGAAGATACATCTCTCCAACTGTTGCCTTTTATAGGCACAGAGATTCGCGAAGATACGCAGCATTTGGCCCAATAAACGCTGCAGCGAATCGCTGCCTGACGCGTGGAGCCAAATCATTGTTTGAACAGGGAAGATCATGCGTCGCGACCCCGCCACAAGTCAGAAGTTGACACGTGGAGCAGTTCATTTAATGAACCAGGGGATCCGCACGCCAAAAGGCGAAATCTCGCCGTTTCCCCAGGCCAGCTGGTGGCGTAATCATGACATGGCACAGGTGCGCGTCCCAAAGTACGCGGCTCTTCGGTGGACATGCCCCGTCAGCATCATCATAAATGCACCCAGAAAATCGCGTCTGCATTTCAAGAGATGCGTCTCTCCAAAGTCCGCGTCCCCTCAAACAGGCCAAACATCGCGTCTCGCTAAGAAGTCGCGTCTTTAAAGCAGTCTCTGCTTTTTCAAAAAGGAACCTGCGTCCAGTCTCCTGCTTCTGCAAAGTCGGTTCAACAGTACACTGACGCAAACAGACAACCAACCACTCCCGGCCAAAAGCGCACCCGTGACAGACTAAAAGCAATCGGGGAGGTCTAGACTGTGTATCTAGACACTCAACACGATCAACTCTGACGGCTTCAAAGAGTTCAACAGTACACTCACGAAGACCAATTCCAAATAAGATCAAACCCGAAGCATCAACAGTCCAGTCATAAACGCGAACACGCCTAAGATCCAAAGTATTCCGAAATCCGTCCCATTCAACTGCGGAATATCAGAAACTTTGGAGGGGGTTCTGTAGGCTGTCTAAAAATGACTAAACAGACAAGCCATTAAGGAAGCAGAGTTTCAAGCTCTAGACGCGAGGAATCGATGCCCGCGTCTCAGTATTAAGACGCGTTGGCTCTACACCCGCGTCTCAACGTTCAGACACGTCGGCCCGAAGCCCGCGTCTCAGCATCAAGGCGCGTCGGCCCGACGCCCGCGCCTCAGCACCCAGACGTGAAGGCCCGAAGCCCGCGTCTCAAACTTTAAGGCGCGTTTGGCTCGACGCCCGCGTCTCAAACTTCAAGGCGCGTTTGGCTCAGCGCCCGCGTCTCAGTTGCAACTGCCCTGATTGCGGGGCCAGTCACCGCGCATGTAGCGGGTAGTGGCCCCTCATTCGGGAGCGTTTTCAGGAGGCACCTTCACCCCCTGAGACCCCTATAAATAGCCTTGTTTGCTATGAAGAGGGGATCGAAGCTTGGGAGAAGATCGAAGCTGGGGAGAAGATCGGAGTTTTGGAGAAGAGCATCGAAGCTTGGGAGAAGATCGAAGCTGGGGAGAAGATCGGAGTTTTGGAGAAGAGCATCGAAGCTTTGAGAAGATCGGAGTTTTGAAGAGAGAGAGCTTTGAGATAAGGCATCATCAAAATCGATCGAATCCAGGCAGGAGGATCATCAAGAGAGAAGCACGACTCTTCAGCGAGCTTACTGAGTACTAGCCGCTCTTCGCCTACCTCCTCTTTGAGAGTTTTGGTAGACGGAGCTGAGTTACTCTTTCTACCGACCGAAGAGAAGACCCCCGACGGTCCAGGACGGTCATCTGGTCAACGGAGAACAAGATTCACTCTCCATCGCCACACGAAGAACCCAGCCTTAAACAAAGGGAAGATTCAGACATCCTCCCTCCCTTGTAACTGGAAAAGAGGGAAGAGTAGTTCTTTTGGTTGTAATCGTTTCGCTTGAATCAAGGAAATCTTTTACAGCTAAAACCACTTTCTCCGACCACCAAATTTTCCGGCCCCGTACATGTACGACAGAGGTAAAGTGCATTCGTGCAAAAGGTTTCGATTTCAAATCCTTCTCATGCAGGGCTACAAAGTTTCCTCACCAAAAGTTAAAAATAATAATAATAAACAAAATGGCAGACACTAGGTAGTATCCATACCAGCACTGGCTAAATATTATTCACGTACATATTTTCTAAAATCATTATCTCAAATCATAATAATAATCCATATTCTAGAAGAGACATTTATCTTTCATTATGTCAAATCATAACGATAATCTATAATCTCGAAGAAAGAAATTAATCTCCATGAAAGTTAAATACACCAATTGTCTTTTGATACAAAATAATAGATGGAATTATCATGGGTGAATTTAAAAGAAGCAATTGCTAATCCACGGTAACCAGAAGAATAGCTAGGACAATGTTTTATAATAAATAAATAGACTTCTCTAAAAGATAAAAAAAATGACAAACATATGAGATGCGCAGTTTCAATGACAGAAGTCTATGGAGACCAAGCTTTTAGATGCACAATAATATTTCCATCACAAATATAAACATCTCTAGAAGATTGAAAAAAGACAAAGATAAGAAACGTACAAGTTCAATGAAAGAAGTGCCTCCTTCACGGTGGCAAGCTTCCAGATGGTACATAATGAGTTCCAAGACCTACATATAGAGCATCAGCAGGAGAAGAAATCCTCTTTCCAGTCAGTCCAAGGTAAGCCCCTGCAACAAAATTTACATAGCTTGTCAATGAAAGGAGCGCATCTAAAAATCACATAAAATGTACAATAACATCTTCGATAAGTCATTCTTTTCTTGTAACAATCATAATAAACAAGTAAAAAGAACTTTTAAATTAACCTCGCTTCACTAGATCACTAGATTTAATTTAAGAATAAATAACATATGTTCATCGTCAAGTAAACAACAAACTCTATTGTCAACCTCTGAATAAAAATTGATGCCACAGAAGGAATAGCTAAAAGGACAGAAAGAAATCGAAGAATCTTAATGTAGAAAAAGAACCTCGATCTAATCACAAATATGTACACATCACTGTGTTTTGATTTATCCAAAATTAACGTATAGGGACCAAGCACCAGGGTTTTATTAAGTACTTGGGTTCTATTATTCAAAACGATGGGAAGATCAATAGTGATGTCAACCATAGGATCCAAGCCGGCTGGTTGAAATGGAGGAGCGCAACAGGAGTTTTATGTGATCGTAATATTCCGTTATGACTGAAGGGAAAGTTTTATCGGACTGCTATTAGGCCAGGTTTGTTATATGGCACAGAATGTTGAGCTCTAAAGAGATATCATGCCCAGAAGATGAGTGTAGCAAAGATGTGCATGCTTCGTTGGATGTGTGGTAACACGAGGAGAGATAAGGTGAGAAATGAGAATATTCATACTAAGATAGGCCTGCCTCTATAGAAAAGAAGATGAGAGAAAATTGCCTACGATGGTTTGATCATGTGCGACGTAGACCTACAGATGCGTCAGTCCGACGAGTAGAGTGTATCAAATTAGGGCAAGTTAAAAGAGCGCAGAGGAAACCGAAGAAAACATGAATGGAGGTAATGCGACAAGATATAGAGGCTAAAGGTCTTAGTGAAGGCATATTGCTCGACATGAATGAGTGGAGAAAGCTGATCCATGTGCCCGATCCGGGGTAATTCTCTTTTGGTTCATGTAGCCTACCCCCAAATACTTGGGACAAATGGCTTAGTTGTTGTTGTTGTTGGACCAAGCACCAGGGTTTGTGGACTAGTTGTGTGAAAAAGGTATAAAACTTTAAAGGCATACAAACTGCGGCATGTTGAAGCTTAGTTGTATGAAACACGCATAAAAAACCTTAAAAAAAAAAACACCAACTGCCCCTGCTCCTGCACTCTATGCAGTTATGTAAGCAAAGCCAACATCTGGAAACAAGCCAATTCCATTTTCGGGCATGGCAAGAAGAGTTTTCTGGCATAAACCAGTTAGTTTAATCAGCAAAGTAACTCTCAGTATAGCAAGAAACATTATGGTAATGTGTAATGTTATTCACTCGCATTAATCATCAACATCCGTAAACAGATAAATAATACCTCAGTGACCACCCTGTAGCGACCATGGCCAGACAGTCCGATTCCAAAACCCATAGTGATCCACCCGTAAAGCTTATATAAGGCCTTCTGTAATTAAATATTTTGCATATCAAAGAGTACTCTGCAGCAAAAACCTAAAATATTTTTTTCTCATAAAGGATTCCACGGTTTAACTACATAACCTTAATGATCAGGTCGTGCAAATTATTTGGTAAAGATTTAAAATGACTCTGAGCAAGCAGAGGAGCACACAAGTTTTCTCCATACATAGAAAAGGCATGCAAGGTGGAAGGAACTTGCCTGTTTCTGTGATGTCACGCTTACAACGTACCAAATAAATCATAACATGGTGGCAGGAAGCACATAACAAAAAGATAGTTGTTCAAAGCAAATGCATCCAGCGTAAAGAAAATTGCATTTTATAGTTAATGGAAATTTTAAACTATGATAAGTTAATACATCATCATAGTTGGTTCTTCAATTTATGTTCTAGCAATTCTATAATTAAATGGAGGAATCCAATAGATGCATACATAATTGTATTATAATTCTTATAACAGTCAAAGCATGATGCTGATATCAAGGAATTCATTTGAAAGCAAGTTAAGAGTATTTGTTGTCTGATTATAGAATAGAAATTTAAAAACAAACCTGCATGCATACACGAATGTGTGTATATGTGTAGGGATGTAGGGATGCATTTATGCATGCATTTATGGGTGTACATATGTACATTGGTAACACTTTATAGTTCCCTAGGAGGCTAGGAACAAACTAAAAGTTGTTACTGCCTACCAAATCAAGTGGTTGGTCACCCCTATGATAATCCATATGCTTTGTCTTCATCTCCATATTATCAAATGTATGTAAACAAAATGTGTGTTTTGAAAACTTTTGACCCATTCATCAAAAGGGCCCTTTAGTTCTATATTGGACATCCGTTCATTTTTCAATCATTTATCGGATGGGTTAAAAGTCTTCAAAACACAATTTTTTTTCCACGTGTTTAATGACATGTAGACCAAGAAAAATGTTGTTGATCGTCCACAAAAGTTGCTCACCATGTGGTTTGGTAGCAGAGACAAACTTTAAGTTTGTTCCTAGGGAACTATAAAATAGCAACTTAAACTTTCAACTAAACCTACAGCATATCTCTTATCCTCTACTCTCCATGGGGATATGGCCGATCGAGTTTTCTAAAGGTGAAGAGTAATGGTAGGCCATTGGTGAACTCTGTCGTGGAAAAAGAATATTAAAATATTAAATCTACTCTCTCTCTCTCTCTCTCTCTCTCTCTCTCTCTCTCTCAGTATTTGGAATCAAATCATTCTCATTTGGAAATTCAATACAGGAAAACCAGGTAGAAAACCCACTTCTTCAAAGAATCTACCTCATTTACGGTGCCAAAAAACAAAAAATCAAGTGGTGTTAAGTTTTTTGCCTATGCGTCGAGTAGGCACAAAACAAGTGGCCAAAGCTAGCAAGTTGTTCATTTTTCAGTATAAAATGTTTGAAGCCTAATAAATTGATGGGTAAAGGTACAAAAGAGTCTAGACCATGATCAAAGCTAGGAATCAACAATTTGTACGCACGATACATATAGATCTAAGCCACATCCTACTTTCAGCTGTTTTTTTTATGTCTATTTGATGCATGGGCAAAAAAATTTAAATCACTTGATTTTTTTTAGACATTCTAAATATGTATATTTACTAGATAAAGATGATTTTCCATTTGATTGCCCTATACTTGTCTAGAAGAGAATAACGGGTCCAACTGTCAAGAGGAAATATGACAGTCAAAGATTCAACTCTCCACCCGTTGATTGGATTCTCGATATATGTGCTGATTTCCATCACCTAAAATCTATATACACCAAAGATCTGATTTTGATAATTTTTTAATGGATTTAGGGATGAAAAATGTTCTACAATAGAATACTTTATAACAATCTAAGAAAAAAGGACAAAGAGTATGGAAACTACAAGATCTTTGGTCCTATGTTTTGGGCTCATGGAGATCAACATGGATGTATCGATAATCAAATTGAAAGGTTAAAAGTGGAGTTTGACAGTTGATACCCCTTTTGCAGTTGATACCCCATGTCAAATCTCATAGTTTGGATACGGAAGAAAAGAAACCTACTACAGTTCACCGGTAAATGATTCTATTTTGCATAAAAACATTAGAAAGAAGAAAAGAAGGTTACTTAGGCGTGGATGAGTGGGAGACAAATGAAATAAAATAAATCGTATCCTACTAAAAAGAAGACCTTTTTCACAAGTGGTGTATTTCTGTCCTTCTGAATTTCAGCTACAACACCCTTGATATCCATCCCTGCATTGGCCATGAATTTCACAATCAATCTACAACTCATGCACACGCACAATAGGAAAAGAAGTAAAAATTAAAAGGTAAAGAATTTTTTTTTTTTTTTGGAAATATTAAGCAGTTTTATGTATGATGATTATGAAAAAAATTAGCAGCCTAAATAATAAATAGTGTTCCGCAGTACTGAGAGAGATTTACCAGCTGAATAGGCACGAGCTGAGCTGCCTTCAACCAGAAAACATTTTACATTAGGATTGTTTTTTCCCATTCGTCAAGAAAGTTCTTATATCTTATGTCAATCTCTGCACCAAAAGAGAAAAAAGAAGAAGAAAGCATGAACCATCAAGATCAGCAAATTGCTGTCACACTACAAATTTTTGGGAGCTGTTAGTGTCAGATTGAGGGCCAATCATAAAAACCCCAACAACTTCTTCCATCAATTCCGGAATCATTCTCAGAAACAAACCCAATTTTGATATGAAAAATATATGCATCCGTGATTTCATATAATTTAAGTATTTGATCATCCAGTGTTCCAATGAGCTCAAGGGCATCACCTTTTCTCCACTAAACCAATCTGACTCCTAAAGCAAGCCCTAGCACTGTAATTAACACAGCACGAAAATGAAAGCAATCGACATAGCAAAAAGGATCAATAACGGACCTATGGCGATCGAGGGTGATGACGGCGACGCCATTGGCGTGTATGGCTCCCTTGACGAACTCCTCCGCTGAGCTGCTCCCATGGCAGCGAACTGGCGACGGGAAGAATTTTTTTTTTTTTTAAGCCGCTTGGGGTTAGCGCTCTATTCTGATGTTTACCCGCAAGTATTCAAATTGATGATCACTGTTGAGCAAACTCAATCGCCTGATCAATGAGCCACTGGTAAGGGACGAATTTAATCACTTATTGTTACAAAAAAGAAAATAAATTAGATTTTTTTGGGTTCGTTATTGAATTCTATTCTAGAGCTAGGAAACTCGTGACTCTATTAGAAAGTGGAATCGCCAACTTTTTACTTAAATTTTCAAGTGGATGAGGGGGATCAAGTAGATGATTTTCAAATATACGAGATCTAAAAATGATTTAAGCATGATAACACTGATTCACAAAATAATAGATGTTATCAAAACTGACTGAGTAAAGTGAGGGAGATTTTCTCCTATAGCTCTTATATAAAACTTATCATCCGTCTGTCCTCTTATTTTCATCTGCTAGGAAAAGAAAAAGTAGCTCTCTCTCCTTCTTCATTGCCCCCGCTGCCCTTTCTCTCTCTCCACTCCCCTTTTTCTCCCTCCTCTTCTCCTCCTCCTCCTCCTCCCATCACTGTTCTCTCCTCTCCCTCTTCTTCCTCTTCTTTTTCTCTCCTTTTCCTTCCACCACTGCTCTCTTCTTCTCTCCCCTCCTTCTCCTTCTTTCTCCTCTCTCTCCATTTTTTTTTGTCGCTGGTTGATTTCTCACTGTCAACAGTATTCTAGTAATATAACATGGAGAGAAAAAAAAAGAAAAGGAGGGAAAACATAGAGACCAGACGCGAAGAACGCACAAGTACAAGACATATATCCCAATACCACAACTATGTAATGTCTACCATACATCTTACATCAGTCATTTCGCTCTTCCATCCTTCTCTAAATCTCTCACTCACATCTAAAACACAAATCATGACACATAAACAAACACAACAAACCTGCACACACCATCTTCATCTCATACATACAACAATGATCAATTTGCACAAGATTCTACCATTCCCTTGGCCCCAACACTCCATCAATGATCTGAGCCAGCATCTCCGGGCAAGTCAGCTGCGGGAAATGCCCGGCCCCCTCGATGATCTCGGCCCTCGCCTCCCCCTTCACCTTCCCCTGCATGTAGCGCGCAACGCTCACCGGAACCACAATGTCGTTGGTCCCCTGAATTATCGTGCACGGCGTCTCAACCCTGTCCAAAACGTCCCTGTAATCGCCAAGAAAGATCGTTCTCGCTACTGAGAGCGCCGTCTCCGGCCTCATCCCCAAGAAGCTCCTGCAGAACTTCTCGGCAGGTGCAGGGTCGCTCACTCCCATGATGAGAGTCGCGAAGCTCCTCGCCCACGTCTTGAAACTGGTCTCGATGACCGTCAGCATGTTTTCAACCTCCTCTCTCTCGAACCCTCCCTCGTAGTTCTCTGCATTCAGATACCTGCGAGAATGAATCTCGACTGCTTAGATTTTAGTAGACAGTTGTGATTTAAGAAGGAGCGCGAAATTTTGGTGATTACCTAGGAGAAGCACCAATGAGCACAAGATGGCTGAAGAGGTCAGGCCTCGTGACTGAAGCAAGGCATCCAATCATGCCAGCCATGGAATGACCAACATACACCACATCCTGTAGCTTCATCTCCTCTAGCAGAGAGACGAGACTGTCGGCGAAGACGTTGAGAGACGAGTATTTTGACGAGTCGAAGATGGATATCGAAGGATCTACGGCGCTGGAGAAGCTCCAATCGAAGAGGAGAACTCGATTGCGTTGCGAGAGAGTAGGGAGCACGTCGTCCCAGACTGCTTGGCTTCCTCCATAGCCATGGGAGAGGACTAAGGTTGGCTCACCATTTCCTACTAGCTTTGCATTCATGGTGTGTGATAGAGCGAGGTTGTAGAAGGGGGAGCACTGGGGCCAAATATATACAAGAAGGCTACCTTTGGTTAAAAATAAGAACACATACCAAATAATCAAAAAAAAAGACAAGGGAGTTCTTTTTTTAGAAAGGTCATATTTGTTTGTGATTGTCAAGTGCCCATTGAAGTTCTCTTAGTATTACATAGTTGATTGTTTAGTTTGTTTTACAAGTCATGCAACTATTTTCAAGTGGTCCAAACAAAACCTACACCCAAGAATTTGGCCAATAAGTCAAAATATGGAAAGCCTCAAAATTAAGTTGTGATAAAGAAAGTTTAATCTTAGTGGTCCTTCATGAGTTTATTGAACACATGAGAGCCCATGGAAGATCAGTATCTGTAAAGTTAAAGAGATTATCATATCCCTTCAACAACAACAAAAAAAAATTTTGATTATCATAATTGTTGAATCAGAGATTTGTCTGAGTCTGTTTGGACAGTAAAGAGATTGTCTCTTCATAGTAAATGTGAAAGGACAAGAAAGATGAAGGAAGAAGAAGATCAGGGCCTGTCTTTTGGAAGGACAGACCTCAAGATTAAAAAGGGGGGACTTGTCTTTGCTCAGAGAGAGAGAGAGAGAGAGAGAGAGAAACCATTTCTCTGCATGTGATCAGGCTTGATTCTTTTGGAAGAGTCTAAAAATAACCTTTTCTGGCTATTAAAGTGTGTGGGTCCCACTGCATTTGTTTCGTGCACCTGTAAAGTCACCGCCGTCAAATACCAGATTTTTTTTTTCTTTTTTTTTCCTGAATTCATCAAGCAATATATGGATGAAGAATTATGCAATTAAAAGACTAAATTCTATTGAATTATGACTCTTCAACAGAAATTATGACATAATGAATGACGCATTTTGGTCTGTATTTTTCTTAGACAACAGATATGTTGGAATTGAAGAATATAAGTATGAATCTTCGAGTTGAATTATGGCGAGATCCGTTGATCGAATCAATTGGATGATGGTTGGAGTGTGTTCTCTTTCCATTAGGGATGAACGTGGTATATTCACATGTTCAATTCCGACTTCGAACGAATGAGATATTCAAGTCTAAAGATTGCCTAATTCAAAGCCAAAACGGGACTAAAGGTAGCTAAAAGCATTTAGTCCCACATTGGCCATGTGATGGAAGTTTGTGGTGTATAAATAGAGAAAATTGAGAACAAAGGCGTGCCCTTTGGGTACTTGGAGTTTTCGCGCGCGATTGGGAGGGATCTATGCCCGCCCGCACATGTGTGCATGCGCGCCGACGGCCAAAGGTTGCAACAGTTCAGACCTTCAAACCTATTAGTCCCTCCTGGAGCGCTATATATAGCCCTCTGGATTCTCAATTAAAAAACACACCAACACCAAACGAAATCTCTCTCTCTCTCTCTGAATCCAGAACTCTGAAAGTGAAGGTTCTTCGTTCAGAACTGGAAGTGAGGTTCTTCATCCAGAACTGGAAGTGAAGTGGGAGATTCGGTTTCCGAAGCGACTTCCAAAGGAGATTCTGCAAAATTCCTTCTGAAAGAAGGCTCAGAAAATTCAACAGATTCTTCTAAAGAATTGTTGTCTGAATCTGTGACTTCTGAAGAAGAATATTCTTCAACCTTCCTTCGTCCTCAACAGTGGGTGCTACTCCAAAAGTAAAGCAAATATTCATCCGAAATTTGTCCTTGTACCGCTGCTTCAACGATCCTGTAGAAGGTACTGGTCAACAGTGGGTGCTACTCCAAAAGTAAAGCAAATATTCATCCGATGCTTCAACGATCCTGTGGAAGGTACTGGTTGACTACGGTTCGACCGTACGGTGATTTGGTAGTGCTATCCAAATACCGAATTTGTCCTTGTACCGCTGCTTCAACGATCCTGTGGAAGATACTGGTTGACTACGGACCGCTGCTTCAACGATCCTGTGGAAGGTACTGGTTGACTACGGTTCGACCGTACGGTGATTTGGTAGTGCTATCCAAATACCGTGAAGGAGTGTTGTATCTTGGGAGACCAGCGTCCATTATCCCGTTAGCACCGGTGCGGGGGACGTAATTGTCTTAAGGAGATTCGCTCTAAGCGTACCTAATTGGTGTTTAACCAAGGAAGGAAATTGAAAGGTGGTTCTTAAATTAAGGAACGTTCTATTGAACGGAAAACCTCTCACCTGATATTTGCCGACCTCTGATATTTGCCGACCTGGCCAATTAGATTGTTGATATCTCAGTGATCTTGATTAGTTGTCAGATTGATTCTTGTTAAGCAGAAACCAACAAGATATATATGATCAATACACAATACAAGAGAGATTCATCACATATATTGTTTTCTTAAATTCACTTTGCTTAACTTACTCTAGTCAAGTACTAATTATAGTTTCTAATTGAAATTTTGAGTTTTCTTTTTATATTTCAGCTCAAATAAAAAAACTCCGCATCTAAAAATTTTATTATTCCAAGAAAGAATCTTAAACTTGTGTTACTAAAATCTTAAACCAAATGCTGAAAATGAGAATTGCACAAATTTTAATTTTTTATTACACTTTCACATTTTTCATCCTCATTCCTCACTTACATCTTTTCCTTTCACTTCACCCACAAAATGACTTGTATGATCATAAAAACCATAATTGGCAACCTTTTTCCTCCATCACTCATTAGTGCAGCGCATTGCATCTGGCCGACTCCTGTCTGGGGAAGCAAACCAACAAACAAATAAGTGCCACGAAACCCTAATATATTTAAGTGCATCACCTAATATCTTCAAGTTTCAACTACTACCCTCTTTTGAGTTTAAATGCATGCCAACCTCTTGAAAGAGATACTCTTCTCTTGTGCTTGTGTGTTTGTGTGTAAAAGTGTCAGCTTACAGTACTCACAAGTGGTTCTTGAAAACTCCAAAAGGGCAGAAATTCCCAGAGAAAGTGACAAGGCAATTAAATCCACCACCTTTTGGCATTGAATTCTTCCCCAACTCTCACCAAGACAAGTCCAAAGGTGACAAGGGCATCAGAAAGATCTTAGAGAGAGAGAGAGAGAGAGAGAGAGAGAGAGAGAGGAGAGATCAGAAGAGACGAGAGGAGGGATCTTGCATGTGTGGTTGAGATTGGAAGCATGTGTCTGTTGTGGCTATCCTGTGTGAGGACATGCACTAATAATTTAAGAATATTTAGGACTTGCATTTGGTTCACTTATATATATATCTATTTAATGTAATTGATGTCTATTTGATTTTGACTTGCAAAATTGCAAGGTGTAAAATATCTTACTACTTGCACAAATTTTTTTTTGTTTGGCTTGCATATAATTTGCGGAGTCAATTTGCAGAATCATATTGCGACGGATCGGGTTGGACTAAACTTAGTATCGCAATTTAGATCACATTGGCGCTGGGATGAAAAGCGGGTTCGTTATCAACATGTCTGAAAGTAAAGCAGCCCTCTGAAAGTAAAGCGGGCACGTAATCAAAATGTTGGGGGTTTGTTTCGTTAAATACTTGTTAATGAAATATCGGGGTCCTGTTGGGCCTCGCTTGATGTTAACTCTAGCTTCTTGCATATGTGTGTGAACAAAGAGTTGCGTCACAATCATAGTAGACAAACAACAGGGCAGTGTGAACAATGCCCTAGTTGTTTTCCCTGAGTGGCCCATGCAGGTTTTGTAACGTGAAATTGGGACATATGTTAGAACTGCTCCGAGAATATCGGAAGAACCTGCAACTCAGTTCGGAGTCCAGTGTACAATTTCAGCACGGCGTATCTCAGTGCTACTGACCAATTGCGAGCTTCGATGTCTCACTTTCCTACACGTGAGAGAGTGTTGCTGGAGACTTTCCCATGCCGCCTCCGCCTGCGGGAGGCAAGACAGCTCGACGAAAGGTCAGTGGGTGGCTGCCCTTGGTCTACTATTGCGACTGACCTGCCCGCGCCTTAATTTGCTGCTGGTATTGCTTGTTCAGATGTAACTCTCAACCAACAGAAGAAAAGGGCATGAATGGGACCTAACTGTATGGACTTTGGATGCAGTTTCTGTGATCAGAGATAACAATCTCCTAACAATGCTATCAAGACAGTTTTAGATAAAGATCTCTGAGAACACAAAAATTATCACTAAACTAGAATAATTCCACGTGTGAGTTACAATACAAATGGTGGTTTTCCTTTCTGATTCAGTATCACTCGGTCAGTTCTGCATCAATACGAAGTTCATGCCGAGCTGATAGCATTGCTGACTGATCCTCAGAAGCTGCACTTTTTTTTCCTCCAAGAACAAAGAAGAAGAAAAAAGAAAATCGCCTTTGTTTATCAATTGATATGGTGATTAGGATGCATCCTCTCCATCATTTGCAACTGATCGTATAGTGCAATCTGCGAGTAATAAAGATCTGAGCAAACAAAACTGCGTCTATGGTACTGGCTTCAGAGATTGTGACAGGTTGAAGAGTAATTTTTATGATGAGATTGAGATCACTGATCAGAGTAACAACAATTGATGAATTGACTGCAGAATAACTTAGGTGTTTAAAGAATGTAACTGAAGAATTGATGAGATAGATAATCAGTGGAATGAAGTACCATAGAACAGGTTGCAGCCAGTCAAATCCAATAGAGGGTTGAGTCAATGACTTGACAGGGTCAAAACCAAAAGAAAGTCTGCATTTGGCCTGTTTGGTTAGGATTCGATTCATGTGTGTGAGCCACATACACATACAATAAGGCGACCAATCACGCGTTGACACGTGTACTAATCCTCTTATAATATGTTATATGTGTGGGCCTCACACACATATTATAATAGATTATAACAGTTTCAATCCACGTGTCAACGCGTGATTGGTCCTCTTATTGTATGTGTGTGTGGCTCACACACATGAACCGAACCCGTTTGGTTAAGGGTGGAAGTGAGGAAGTAGTAATAATTCCCTTTGGAACTTGAGAATTGGTTAGTAAGTTTTCTGGTGTTTGGATGTTGTTGGGAAGTGTGGTTTGAAAAATATTTTGTCCTTTCCGGTGTTTGAATGACAATGTGAAAGTGAAAGTGGAAAAGTTGATCACAAAGTTGACCGTAAAATAATATTAAAATAAAAATTAATTAAGAAAAATAAAAAATAGACTGTAATTAGAATGCAAGTGAGATCTACATGGTCAAAAAATTAAATGTTTTGTGCTACAATTTATTACAAATGAGATTTACATGACCACAAAATTAACTGTAGCACCCTGGAAGTGAAGAAATTGTTGTGTAAAAGAGAAAAGATAAAAGGAAAAGAGATATTCTTATTTTTCTTTTCCGGTGTTTGGATAGATAGGAAAGTGAGCAATTATACTTCCCTATTTCCTTACTTCCGCCCACTTCCTTGCAACCAAACAGCCCCAACACAATCCTATAAAATCAAAACATTTATTTTCTCCATGAAATTGAAAAACTCCTAGCATGCACATCACCCTTCGTTTTACCTGTAGCAATCAAAACGCCTACAGTTATTATCGTAGGAATATGCATAAAAATTGGTTAACGAGAAAGCAGAGTTGTATGGTATGTTTGAGTGTTATGAAAAAACAGATATTTTATTTTATTTTTTTTTTATTTTATTTTATTTTTTTTTTTGCCTTCCATAGGTTTAGAGTATAAGATTCCTTGATTACTTTGGTTTTAAAACGTAGAGAATCAAAAAAAAAAAAACAAAACACTACCATGTGCACACAAGAGAAAATCATAAAATTTATTATTTTTTATTTTTTAATACAAAATTTGAATAACATGATTTTAGAAATTTTCTTAAGTAGGGGCCTAACTGCACAAAAAAAAAAAAAAAAATCTAAAATTTCCACTTCAAAAATGCATTATGAGTTAGAAACTGAGAATTGTGTGTGAGAAGTTTGTCTAGCATTTAGAAATATGAACTCTAAACTTTTGATTAATGTGTTGCTAACGTGTTAAATCTTAATGTTTAGAAGTTAAATATTGTAAGTCTTAGTATTTATGAATTAAGCAAGAAAATTAAGTGAGAACTTACAATAATATAATTACTAGTAATAAAAGGGGTAGGTGATTAACTTGTTAAAACTTAATGTTTAGGAGTCGATAATTATGATCCTTAATATTTATGTTCACATTAAACAAAACAATTTTACACATAATTCAAGTGCTAGCATAAAAAAAAAAAATCAAAGTAAAATAATAATTGAAACATTTGTGTGTTTGTGCTGAGATGTGGATCGAAAAAGTCACTTTCAGATCTTTTGATACAATAGAATATAAATAATAAACTAACTAAAGTTTTTAAACATTTGATACTGAAAGTGAAAAATTAGTTATAAGATCTTTATAAAGTGAAAAGGAAATATCTCAAAATTTTGTTATATTAATTTTGTTCCAGCATTTGGTGCCCTTTATTTATAAATTTACTGAGGACAATATCTACCTCTCACCGAATATTTATTTATTTTTTTTGCTAGTTAAGTCAGCACACGAAGGTACCCAATGTCACGCATGTGCGAGGGCTCGAACTGACGACTTATGAGTAAGCGAAAATCTTACAAACCAAAGGCCCGACCGAAATGCCACTTGCGCGGGATTTGAATCACTGAATATTTATTGAGAATAAAGTTTAACCTCAGGTAAGCAAGATTTGAATCAAAGATTGTTTACCATGGTAAAATTGCTCTACCACCATGTTACAATCAGAATTGTGTGTAGAAAATTGTCTAGCACCAGAAATTAACAACTCTAATATTGTATTAACATATGTATGACCAACTTGTTGACTAACCTTCATGTTTAGAAATAATTATTAGTTACGGCCTTATATTTATAATCTAAGTAGAATTTAATATTATTTGAATTAAATAAAAATTTAAATAAAAATTTAAAATACAATTTTTCTTAGATTAAAAGAGTGAAAAAAAAATAATTATATTAATAATTATATTACTTGTAATGAACAGGATGCGAGCGTAAAGCTTAAGATCTTCAAGCCGGAACTCTCACCTTAATGAATATTAATTACAACTAATAATATTAAGTATTAATTAATCCAACATATGATATAAATGCGAAGAAATATACAAAATCTTTTCACAGGTAACCAAAAGTCACAAGACAAACCCATAACGAGTCTTAAGCATAGTGAATATATTTGAGCAACCAAATTATCAAGACATATATTGATACAAGAACAAAACCACAGGACAAGCTAGTTCCTTCCAATTCCAATCAATATATCAACACAAATTCTTTCATTAACTATGTTTTATATGAAACACAGACTTCTACGCAAAATATATTTTTATTTTCTGTTAATTTGAGCATCTATTCAGCTGATGAAAGATTTGAGTGCAATGTAAAGTTTGCTGTCAGGACACATTTTTATGTCAAAATTGTAAATGTGTGCATCATAATATACTATTGAGTTTATTTCTACCTTGTCAGGACACTGGATTTTTTTTATAATTAAGAAAAAACAATTGCTATTATCAAGTTTACTAGAAATACCTATTGGGCTTTTACACATTTTGTTGAACAC
This sequence comes from Agave tequilana, assembly GCA_038442645.1. NCBI lineage: Eukaryota > Viridiplantae > Streptophyta > Magnoliopsida > Asparagales > Asparagaceae > Agave > Agave tequilana. The sequence continues at coordinate 190,604 of JAVJIF010030408.1, forward strand.
ACTTTAATCGGCCCATGGACTTAAGCAGGGGCCATGTTGAGAATTGAATGCCCAACACTCATCTCTGACCCTGGCCCAAAAATCGTGGCCTTGTTTGGCAGTAAATTTTGTGGGGGGGGGGGGGGTTTAAGAGCTAAAATTTAAAAATACCAAAAATGTAGGATACTACCGTGAACTTTCTTTAGTTTTCAAAAAATTATCATGAACTTCAAAAAAAATACAAAAGACTATCATAAATTTTCTCTGAATTTTTCAAAAACATATCATACATCAAAATGACAGTTAGCGGTCACGTGCATATCATGTAACCATTTTATGATCATTATATTAACATTTATGAAATAAAAAATTATTTTTTAAGAAAGGAGTTGTAATAATAATAAAAAATTTCTCAAATTACAACAATAAGAAAGGACAAATAAAAAAAATAAAAAAGAGGAGAAAGTGGGAAAAGAACCAATGCCAAAGATATGAGGAGGGTCCACAAGAGATGGAACATGTATCTGAGGGCCCACATCTCATCTCAGCATATGAAAATAAAACTAATACCCTACAACTGATCTTGCTACACTACTAGACTACTAGGCCAGCCTAGGCCTGTCCTTGGCAAAGAAAAGACAGCTCAAAGGTTAGGATCTTGCAATTGTCACAAAGTCTTCAGTTCATCAATGAACTCCCATCTTGATAAGATCAAAAGATTCTTGCCATACTTGTGGACTTGTATTAATGTGATGTCTATCACCTAACTTGCCAAGAAAAATAAATTTAAAATACATCATCATCAAAGCTTTGGAAATGGCTTGGCTAAAACTAGTCACTCTGGGGTGTGTTTGATTGCAAGGAAGTGGGCAGAAGTAAGAAAATAGGGAAGTATAATTGCTCACTTTCTTATCTATTCAAACACCGGAAAGAAAAATAAGAAAACTCTTTTTCCTTTTTTCTTCTCTCTTTTACGCAACTATTTCCTCACTTTCAGAGTGTTACAGTTAATTTGTGGTCATATAAATCTCATTTATAATAAGTTGTAGCATAAAACAGTTAATTTTTTGGTCATGTAAATCTCACTTGCATTCTAATTACAATCCATTTTTTATTTTCTTAATTAATTTTTATTTTAATATTATTTTGTGGTCAACTTTTTCACTTCCACTTTCCATTATCATCCAAACACCAGAAAAGACATAACATTTTTCAAACCACACTTCCCAATAACATTCAAACAGCGGAAAACTTACTAATCAATTCTCAAGTTCCAAAGGGAACTAATACCACTTCCTCACTTCCTTACTTCCTCACTTCCACCCTTAACCAAACAGGCCCTGACACTGAGATATGAGTTTAAAAAAAAATACAAATTTTCAGTTCATCAGTTTAAAAAAAGTGTCATATGAGATGATCATCAATTTTATTTTTTAACAGACATTTTAAGTGTATATCAGGTATTTTAACTCTCCGCTGTAACAAGTCGGGAGTTTCTTTTCTCCACTTGAGGTTATGATATAAGCTTACAAATTTCTTTAAAAAAACCATATATTTTATTACTTAGATTTACAATTTTCCAATGAGTTTAGAGAGATATTAAGAAATACAACTAGGGTTTAGTATTAAAATATTTTTATAATCAAAATTTGCATTATGAAAATTTCACATTATGTAATTGTAATATTTATATATTCTCGAACATTATCCTTATCAATAATATACACAAATGTAATTTCTCAAATGATTTGAAAGGGTTAGAATTCAAGAGCTGTGACTTTCAAAATGTAACTCAAAATTTCTACAAGAGAGGTGAAAGATAACTTTAAAACACATAAGAAGCATCATGATCACTTTATAATTACTGAAAAATTATTTAATTATAGGCTAAAATATGAGAGGACTATCTAAGCATACTCCCCAAAAGAAAAATTACAAAAAAAAAAATGTGTCACAAAGTTCCTTAAACCATAGTACTCTATAACATTAGAACCTTGATACAACAATATACATTTGTGACATTTCCCCCCAATTCCCAAATAAAACAAAGGGATACTCCCTTCCCAAACAAAAACAAAATGAGAGTTTATTTGTAGCCAAACTGTGATAACATCCATCATGCCATGCCCTTTGATGCTTGGTAGGGTCCCACCCAAAGCTCTGCAAACTTGACCTTGGAGACACTCTCAAGCACCTCAGAGGGTAATGTCCCCCATCACCACAACCTTCTTGCTCTCCAAATCAACCTTGAATGAGGTCACTCCTACAGAAAACAGTCAATAAAATTTAGGACTCACAAAATTGAGAAAACATCTCAAATGGGACAAATAGAGGTTCCTTCTTGTAATTCCAAGAAGTTTACTATATATTTTTACAGTTCCCCAGGATTTTGATTCCCCAACTTTTCTTCCCAAATCTGAGCATGAAACTTGAAAGTACCATTGGCTGCTATTTTGAGATTTTGGTACTTACATTTAGTATACATTTATTTTTTTCTTCTGACTTTATACAACAAAAAAAAAATACTTACATTTTGTATTAAAAAGGATTGGAAATTTCAGGAGGTATTGAGGTAATAACAAAAAGGAAAAGATATGCCAAGATAAATGGTGATATTATGTTCTGAGAATGGATTTTGCTGCTCTGATATCTCCTAAATGATTAATCTGAGAACTAAATTAGAGATTGATGTTGGCATGTGAGAAGTATTGCTGAAATTGGAGAATAAATCATCAAAAAAAGGTGACAAAGACTAAATCTGCATGCACTTGGTGCTATTTCTTTTCAGAATGAGCTTAAAATATTGTTGACTAAAGAAAATAAAATTAATTTATTAAGTCATCTGAAAAAAATAACACCTAAATATCAACATTATATGATCTAATCTATTTTTCCTTTTTCTTTGTTATTTATGTTAATGTATATTTTTCCTAAATTATGTTCCATGCATAATATGATCTTCCTACAGATAATAATTAAATGGCATAGAATAGTTTTATTCTACTGAATTGAAGTTTATACATTTCTTTTTCTTTTTCAATTTTGTGAGGCAAGATATCAGCATCACATATTCTTAAAGCTTGATAAACATACCTAAATACTAAACTCAGTTTCTTTATGAGAGAGAAATCAAAACTTTAGTATTGGCAAAAAAACAAGTTACTCATACCATCCATTTTCTTGATGTGCTTCTCTACTTTCTTTGCGCAGCCATTGCAATGCATAGAGACCCTCAAGGTTACAGTCTGCCAGAATCAAAAAGAAGAAGAGAGAAGGGAAACAAAAATGATAAAGTTAGATAATGAGAATATATAATGTACATATATTATAATTCTGGGAAAAAAAAAAGAAGAATCACCTTGGGCTCTAGCACATCTCTCAGTCTCAATATCTGATCTCCTTGGCTCTTGATCAGAGAGTCTCTCTCAACACCATATTCTCCATCCTCATCTCCCAGTGGGTTGATGCAGAGGCAAGAGCTTGAAGAGATTGAGAGAGAGAAGCAATCCAAGACCTTGTCAAGTCCTAGCCTCCCCATTTTGGACTAAATTAAAATTGAAGAGAATGCAACACACTTAAAAGGAAGTCATTCAGGAACCTCACTTCCATGAGTAACTCACAAGCAACTCATGAAAACATAGAAGGAAAAAAAAATGTTGTTTTTAGTACCTCATATAAGCTTGAGAGAGGGGGCATGGGGACTTATTTATCTATTAGGGGCAAGGCCCATAAAAAATAAAAGATAGAGCTAAAGATTAAAGTGGTCCATGTTATCTAATTGGTAAAATTTCGCAAGTCAAATGAGCAGAGATCTATGATTGGTCATCACTTCAAGTAAGTAGACTTCCCATTAGTTGTAAACATCAAGGCCAGAGATATTCAAGTGGGTGCAACCCCCATGAGACAAGGTGCTCATGCAACAAAACCAAGAGTAGAATTAAAAAGGGCAATCATTCAAGAAAGGGGCCTTTGTGGTTGGAAAAATGGAGCAACTCATATGGACTTGAGTAGTGAAGGAAGAGAATAAAACAAGCTTTTCATGAATGGAAAGTGAGAATCTTAGCTTAAGGGCATGTGGGTGGTTAGCCTAAGCAAGGAAATTATACTAGTGACAATTGGTGAAAATTGGATAAGAGGCTTAGTTTTTGTTTATTCTGGAATCAACAATAGCAATGAGATCATGGTGATGTAAGTGTATTATCACATAAAAAAATGTGCTCCTCAACTCGTAATGTAACTTCATCGTTTTAGTGTAGCGATAGTTACTCAGACTTACACACAGTGAGACGTTATTTAAAGCAAATGTTGTCGGTGAAAAACCCAAGTTTCTTCTAACAAAAAGAAATGCTTTATCTTCAAAGAGTGTTACAAATTGCTTGTGAATGGAATTCATGTTACTTCTAATCTTATTCCTTCAATTATTGCTCCATTAGCATTAAATATATCAAGAAAAATTTCATCATTAGGTTAACCATGCAATTTGGTTTTATCTGCCGACTGACCCAACAATGACAAAGAATGGCACTTTGGATGGATTGCATATGCAAGCAATTGCTAGTTTAGATGATGTTAATGTGGAGCCAATTAAGGGCCATTTATGCCTTAAGTTTCTCAACTACATATAAATTATCTGCATAAAAACATGTGCATCATCTTCGTTCAATGAAATAATTGCAGCTATTTGTATAATTGTCACAAACGGTTATGATAATGCAGTGATCTCTCAGCTTCTCTCAGAAACAAAAACTTTTAAGAACAAAGAATTAAACATGGAGATGTTGAAACAACACATGATGTTAAAAGTGAAGTTTGTCACCAGAATTTTTTGAACCTTGAAAGGGTTCCAAATTGGTGACTGAAACATTTCATTGATGGAGGGCCATGAGAGTGGGGATATGTGTCTGGAAAAGGCAGAGTAGGAGAGCTCAACAAGGAATGTGACATTGAGAGAGGAAGCACATGAATCACTGTGGACAGCACATAAAGCTTTGTGTGTGTTTGTGTGTGATGATGTGTGTGATAGTGCAAGCAAGAGACAAGGCAATGTGTCCATCATTATTGAGAGAGTGGCAAATCATGTGTTAAACTTAATGCCACTGCCTTTGATTCTTTCCAATTTTATTTATCAACTAATTTACATGCTTGAGTTTGTACAAAGAACATGGGCTTTATCTTCAAGATATCTAGTCTTCTTCACAAGATTATTCATGTACATGCTTCATGATCATCAGTATTCATATCTGTATCCATACATAAAAGATATCGATCGATATTATAAACTCAATATGATACTACTGATAAATATAGGAATCGAGCTTTTTATAACTAAATTTTAGTTACAAAACAATATCACAAGCATTACCCTAAAGTATCAAGTCTCCCTCTGCATGAGACAAGATCAGAACTAAGTATACGTCTTATCATTCAATGCTAATTTTTTTTTTAATCTCTGATTGTAGACTAATCTAATCTTAGTCACTCTAATCTATAGATTTGACTAAAAACTTAGAAAACATTTAATTTATGGGATGAATCATCTCTAGGGTTCAAGTGTCTTCTCCTCGTTGGTTCTGTTCTCTCATAAGGTCATGTCATGCACGTGCCACTCACATGCTCCCCGGCATTCCTCCAAAAAGAGAGAAACTATAGAAGATGACACTTGGATGTTAGCTTCATGTGATGATCATGGAGAGAATGGGATCTCAAATTTTCTCTTCTTGCATTCACACTTGGAATACATTGAGTCAACGTAGCATTAATGAAACGAGAAAACGAGATTTAGTTCTTGGAGCATCTCATAGATTCTTGCTTAATGCCCTCGTCTGTTTATTTAGTTATAAATTTAACAAAATAATAAAATTATAAGGGTGTGTTTGGTACGCGTGAATTTATTAGAAATTTGAGATTTCCATGTGAATGTCCGTGTTTGTCACAAACCTAGGCATTTTGTTCATGATATTTTAATCTCTCAATAATAGATGGGTGCGCTACATTTGTGAGAAAAAAATGTTATTTTTTATCATATCATGATATTTTTCTAAGATCACGTTTGCTTTGATATCAATCGGAGTCTCATGTGAAATCTTCCCCATGGGACCACTCTTCAGCGTTTCATGTGAAATCCTCCCCGTGACCCTCACTCTTTCTTCTCTTTCCCTCTTTCCTCGCGCTTTCAATCCCTCGCGGGGCTGAAATCGCAGGAAAGAGTTTTGTGGGCCTGCAGCCACTGTTTGCAGGCTCACCAAATTTCCATTTTTTTTATTTTAACAACCAAATTGGTTTTAGCAACCTACCAGTAGGGCCCACAATACAGTAATTTTCACCTCTTTTTCAAGCAAACAATCAGTCTCTAATCTTTTCTTCTTTTTCATGTCTTGTTTTATGTCATCATTGTCACTGTTGTGGTCCTAGAGCCTGCTATTGTTGTCGCCACCATCGCCACTGGGACCTTCATCGCTAACCGCTGCATTGCCGCCACTGAAATCACCACTGTCTTCGTCGTCACGGTGAGATTAAATTTTATTCTGATCTTGTCTTGTTTTATGTCATCATTGTCACTGTCGTGATCTTTAGAGCCTGCTATTGTTATCGTCACAATCACCACTGGGACCTTTATCGCAAACCACTGCATTGCCGCCACTGAAATCACCACCGTCATCGTCGTCACGATGAGATTAAATGTTATTCTCTAAGAGCATGTTAATTAGAGTCTCACGTGGAATCCTCTCCATGGGACCCACTCTTTAGCGTTTCATGTGAAATTCTCCCCCTGAGCCTCACTCTATCCTCTCTTTCCCTCTTTTCTCGTGCTTCGCGGGGCTGAAACCGTAAGAAAGAGTTTTGTGGGCCCGCAGCCACTGTTTGCGGGCCCACCAGATTTCCATTTTTTTATTTTAACAACCAAATTAGCAACCTGCCAATGGGGTCCGAACAAAGTAGTTTTCACCTTTTTTTTTAGCAAACAACTAGTCCCTAATCTTTTCTTCTTTTTCTTGTCTTGTTTTATGTCATCATTGTCATTGTCGTGGTCCCTAGAGCCTGCGATTGTTGTCGCCACCATTGCCATTGGGACCTTCATCGCTAACTACTACATTGTCGCCGCTGAATATTCATTCATGATATTCTGATCTCTCAATAATAGATGGGTGTGCTACATTTGTGAGATTAAATATTATTTCTCATCATATCATGATATCTTCCCTAGAAGCCTCTTTGCAAAGCCAGTAAGAGAGCACCTCTCCTTGGATTACACTCTTTAGTGTTTCATGCAGAATCCTCCCGGTGGGCCCCACTCTTTCCTCGCGCTTTCAACCTCTCGCGGGGCTGAAACCGTAGGAAAGAGTTTTGTGGGGTCACAACCACTATTTGTGGGCCCACCGATTTTCCATTTTTATTTTAACAACCAAACTGGTTTTTAGAAACTGCCAGTGAGACCCGCAACACAGTAGGCTTTCACCTCTTTTTCAAGCAAACAACCAGCCCCTAATCTTTTCGTATTGTTTTCCCCACTGCATTACCGCCACTGAAATCACCACCATAGTCATCACTGCTACTGTTGCCACCAGTCTCTCGCTCCCATCACCGCCATCGTTGTCACCCGCCGTACCACCACTCATGAAAACGGCAATCACTACCGTCCTGGATCTTACCACCATAGTGTCACCACCGTCCTCGGAAAATTAAACAGTGTACCAAACGGAATCTCATTGTTTAAACGGACAAGCTAAAAGGATCTTTAAGCAAGCAGTCTCCAGTCCAGTAAGCGAGAAATTTCCAACTCGCTCTATTTCATTCCAGATTCGAAATTCAAATAACATCGCGCATCATAACAATCATTTATCCTCAACCATAATAATCAAGTAATATGAATCAAAACATATAGAGAACTGAAGGCCTGCGAGGTACTAAAAATGACAATAGAGATCTCTCTGGAGGCAGACCAAGACTGATGAGAGCAATAATAATAAAGATTCGAGGAACAAAAACCAAATTTAGGCAAATACAAGGGATCAATGTCGCAAACCCCCATCACTCGTAAAAAACAACAAGTGGCCAAAGACAACCGGCAAGTTCAATCCAAAACTACAGGCAACGGGTATTATATAGGGCAACAAGAAACAGAGCATGTTTATTGACAAAGATTTTCGCCAGTCCAATCTCAACCAGTAAAAAGAAAATTGAAGAAATGCAAAACATGCGGCAAGCTTAGAAGACAAGATTCATTCTGTTCCACAAGACAAGGAGGTTCTTACCCACAAAATGTCATTACAGGCAAACCACAAGTTAAAAAGGAACCAAAAAAAAAAAAAAACCACCAACTGCAAATTATTTTTTTCAACCCTCATTATCTATCTTCTCAACAGAAGCTCGCTTACACCATTTATCTCAAGCTTCAACCACCACATCTAAAGAAAACACCTGGAGGGAAGCAAATAAGAATACCATGTTAACTTCTTCAAATAAGAAAAGAAGAAACCCCACCATAGTTCTTGGTAATCATAGAAGAAGAAACTAAAGGAGAGGGAGAGAAAGAAACCCCACCATAGTTCAAACTACAGAATGCCACCCGCCCAGCCATGATATGGCCTTCTCACTTCAACCGCAGCATGAGCAGGTGTTATATAGCTGCAAAATTTCCAGTAAATTAACAAATAAGGTTAAAAACAGTTTCTGCTTACAGTATTTAAATTTTAAAAGCGCATAAAATAAAAAGAGCACCGATTATAAGATCTTAAAATGGTAACAGCATAATAAGAGGTACAGAAATCATACTCAGGCACTCAGGTTTGCATTAAAGGGAATAGAAATTGGAAAACCTTAACTAGATAAGGAAAAAAATTGGATGTTCAGAAAGATGTGCAATCTTGACAAACCAAGGTCTAATAACGGCAGGAACATGACACACTAACACAACAAGTTCTAAAAAAGTACAAACAAAACAAAGCACCATGTCTGATGCATGCAGTCGGCATGTGTGTACGACAAGCCTTCATGACAGAGGTGTTTGGTCTACCTAGGTGATTCATAAGGCAATCCAAAAACATTAAGATGGTTTTCCTAAAAAAAAAACATTACAAGGTTATGGTACTTGTGTTTTCTACATCCCTCAGATGCTCTTCATCTCTGCAGTAATAGATTAGAACTAGACACCAGTAAGAATGTTCCAGAAAAAGATGACTCAATGTACCTTGAATGCCCCCCAAACTTTTAGAGTACTTTGAGGGAACCAGTTCAAGCCCAGGTGCACTTAAATACTGCACAAACTCATTAGAGGGAGCTGCTGAGTGAAGCACATAATGCCCAGGTGCCTAGAAGTTTGAAGCTAGCCTCACCAATATCATCATGAGCCTATCTTCACTACACCTCACCTATGTTTGTCTTAAGTCCATCCCTTCCCTTGTAGAGAACCTTCCAAGTCCTCAACTACAATCCTATTATTCCTACTGCACAGTAATCAATAACCGCTGCATATATACAAGGCATATAAAACAATTTTTACGCTCTAAAAATTAACCAAACGTGCTGCAGGTATAGTACGATACCAGCCAAAAGCTACCAAAGCATACAAATCTCAACATTTCAAGCTTTCTTCAGAAAGCTGATCTCTTCCTACAGTATCATGGCATTCATCTAGTGAGTGCAAGACTTCCAAAAGTTAAACTCAAGATTGTTCTTTTCAGAATATATACACCGAAAAGTCAAGAACTTTTATGCAGTCTAAAGCAAATTACATATTTTCCTCTAATTTTGTGGGGCAATCTCCAATAAATTTCATTCCCCTGTACACGAGATGATGTGAAATGAAACAGTAAGTAGCCCATCTATATTTGTTTGTACTATATTGGTTCTGCTACCTTAACTTGTTAATGGATACACACATTTCTCATCATATATCTCATGTATCTTAACACATTGCCACCCATCTATACTGTTTGTGCTACACTCATCCGTGATTTATAATTTGGAAAACTGAACAATTTTCCCATTCTGTAATATCTCCTCGAACTCTGATATTTTTCTTTACTCCTCATATCTAAGGTCAAACATGCTAACATTAGTTTACGGATTCCAGCAAGTTTTTTCTCATCTGTGCTCAGAAGAAATAATGTGTGATTAATCTGTTAGCCTAACTTATGGAGACATTGAGTAGAACTAACATCAAGAAAATTATAAATGATTCCATGAAACGCATGGAACACATAAGAACCTCGCAGCTTTAACACAAACACCAAGTTTTATCATAATAAATACACAGCCAAGAAAATACACATGCTGAGTACAATGCAAAAGAAAAAAGAAAAATACATATAAATAATGCATAAGATCTCAATTAAGAGGCATGTACCTAACATATATTGGGAGACTAAGCAGCCCAGAGTGCTACAGATCAAAAGCTGAAGATCACAGAGGGCATGCGAATGGACCTGTAGGGATGAATAGATAATATAAAGCTAACTGATAGAATGACATCCAAGCTCCAAGATATAAAACAGGCAATATATCACAGAAACAGACCATAAGCTGCTTATTCAGATACACTCTCGTCTTATATATGTAATTCACTGCCCAAAATTCATCTCTGAGTATCTGAAATATATTAAAAAAATAAAAATTGAAACATTATATAAGTAATCAAGCACGAATAAACAAAAGCAAACAATAAATACCAACAAGAGCATGCAGTCCCCATTCAGAAAAAACACGACTTACCTACGAGGCTTGTTCTGTCGTTGCCCAAATTCATCATTTACTATTTCTGCAAGAACAATGCAGCAATTTCTAGATCAGGGCAAATGCAAAAATATATATAAACATACAAGTTGTTTATCGGCATCAATCAATTCAAATACAATAATATAAACAACAAATAATAGCTTACCAGGTCTTTGTGGAGGTTTCAATGTATTAGCAGGCTTGGGTGCTTCTCTGCTGAAAAAGCATCAAGTATAAGGACAGAGATATAAATTGCATAGCCATTCATAAGACAAAACAAAAGGGATGGTGAAACATATTGAAGTCGATCATTGCTTATTGTCATAGTGAGTCAAATAAATCATAATTTAGTTCTGTAGCATGTATTACTTTAAAGTTAAAACTGCTTCCAAGAAATAAAAGAATAACTTGGTTCCAAAAATATATTACCTTCTTAGGGGGGAAAAAAACAGGACAGACAGATTCAAATTCCAGATAAATGCAATGCCATAATAAAAGACAAACATAAAAGGGATTTTTCTTACAAAAAGAATGAACGAGTCTCCTTCAAATCAACATCGCAGAAAAATCTTCAAACTTTGTTATCCGACTTCGTACTAAATTTTTTGGTGTACCCTGATTTCTAACTTTTGACACAAATCCAAGCACCTGTACTTAACATGGATCTCTTCAGAGTACTACATATAAATGTAGCTGGTTCGCTGGTTCATTTCCCTGTTCTCAATGAGGGCATTGCAAATATGCATCTGTTTCCTATGTCACATATTAAGGCCGGCTGACTAGTCACATGATTTGGTTCAAATCCGATTAGTTATTAATCAAAATCTATTTAATTTTCAGTTTTTAGGACAGTTTGGCAGCAAAAATGTAATTCTTGATTACATAACCTTCATGGTATATTGATTGATTTAGGGTACAAGACATAGCTAATTAAGATTACTCTACAGATTGGTAGTTGAAGTGTAGATTCAAAATAAGAACTGTAGCTACAAGTCCAAGTTGCGCCGATTAATCTGTTAGGTCTTTCTTTATAATAGTCATCAAGTGTAGCCCACAAAACGGCTGAAATTATGTCTTGAAGTTAGGTTCTTAATGAAAAATTGATTATTACCGTATCTTCATTGCATGTGTTTTTCATCCTTTCTTGATCTCCTATTCTACAATTATCTCCAACCACAATCATCAACCACCCTCTTCTTTTATCTTCACATCAAAACCAGCAATTATAAACCCTGAAATTTGCGTCAAGAACAACAACAATGACAACAAGAACAACAAATAAAGTGTTCGTTGGCTCTATCCAGAAATCATGTTACATTATATATCCATCATTCCGCTTCTTATTTTGTCACATTCCCTTTTTATTTTTCTTCGACCAAGCATTATAACTTGTATTCTGCTCTACCTTGTTCAACCGATATGAACCTAATAGTACCTACATCACCCTGTCTTCAATGGATGCGCTTCGGCAATCATTCATATGCAAGAAATCCTGCAACATATAACACCAAAGGTCTTGTTCCCATTTCAGATATTGTCTCCAAGACAAGGCATGCATTGAACGAATCAACATGAAATGGACCACAACAGTTCTCTATCGGCTCAACAAATAGGAGGCTATGAGTCTGTTCTCTCATATGTGACACCCAGACAAAAAAAATGAAGAAGAAAGAACAAGCCACATTATGAATTATACTAATTTCGATTAGGCCACATCTTAGGTTCCATTACTTTTATTCTGCTTCAGGCTGATATACTTTTATGCACCTTATCCACCGGAGGTTTTCCCTACACTTTATTCTTCAACATAGGGTACAACTTCGTCAGTATCAACTATCCTGACATAATATGGAATAGCATACATGAAGACAAGTGCTAAGAGTTGTGTTCATCCTCGTGAACAAGTGACAGCTTGATCTCCAACAACCGGAACAGAAGCAAAGACTAATGGCTCAGTTCTTTAGGGTCAGCCATGTGAGTCCTTTTCTCCATCTTTCTATTGCAGACCATTTACTCCACCTGCTAGAACTATCAGTACTTTGTTTGGTAGTCTGAAAGCCTTCTTCCTCACGAAATTATATTCCAACTATATCATAAATCCTTTATTCTTCTTACAAGAACTCAGATCAGCAGAAAAAATCTAGTGACCTAGTCAAAGTTCTTGAAATCCAGTGTATAAATTGAAGATATGACTCACAGTTGCAGCTATTCTTCAATCTGAAATTTTGGAACATAAATAGTTCAATATTGTTCCTCGAGAGGTAGAGATTTAACGTGCTAAGATGCCCCTCGGAATGGATAATATTTGTTGTTTCCTAATTTAGCTACAAATTGGTTGGTTCAACTATGTGGAGAGAAACTCTTTTTAGCTAGTCTTTTGACTACAATGTCCTCTCTTACTGTCTTTCCCCTGTGTCTCTCTCCACTCGTAGATAAAATCTTCATCTAAGGCCAAGAACATAATATCAATATACCTATTTATCACCTAGCATAGTTATGGAACTAGAGATACTTTAAGGCATCTAAGATGCCCACTTACTCCTCTTTTCTTGGGTTTTTGTCAATGTATCCTTCTTATTTTCTATCCATTCACAAATCACAACTATATCATCTTCATCAAAACAAATTTTCATGTATACATGAAAAGGAGGGAAATATGAAAAAAAAAAACTTAAGAATTTCAAGGAACACAGTAAACTTCTAAGCAGTATTCGAGGCTGCCTTAAACTACCAGCACTCAAACCCAACTATTAATTAGGTTAGGCAAGTATTCAGGTGTGATAAAAACTTCGGGAAGAAAGAAGTATTCTTGTATTTAACATTGACCCAGTAGGTTTTAAACTTTTAATTAGCTTTTAAAAGAAAGACAGACAGGATGTGTGGCAACCTTAATGGATCTCAGTGAGACACCTACCTAACGCATGTTACCAAACACCCCAGTTTTTTTTTTCAGGTTTCTTTCTAGTTAGTATAAAAGACGCACCAATCTCTACAAGACAATTGTATGTTTCTAGAGATCTATCATTCATAGATTATCTCAAGAATTGAAAACTCTAAACAAGCACAAATAGACCCAACTCATTCAGCACCACTACTCTACTTAAATAATAACTGGTCAAACAATCATTGCAATAGTTAAAATCTGCCAAATGGGTACATGTGAGACTCCATAATTATCTCGAGAATAGAATGAAATATATATAATAGAAGTTGCATCTTTCTCATTTAATAACTAAAGCCGCAGCAAAAAAAAGGCAAAAAAATAATAAAACCACAACCACAAAGGAAATTATGGAAGTTACATCATTGTCATTTAATAACTAAAGTGCTGACAAAAGAGAAATATTATAAAGCCACAACCACAAAGGAAATTACAAATGGCGAGAAACTATAAGTAAGCAGATGCAAAATAAAATACATAGTCACGCAGATAACCACTTACTTGGATGCAACTGAGGAAGACGTTTGCCCAGAAGGGCGGGGGAAATAATTTCCATCAAGAGCAATGTAGGGATAAGATGCTCCTAAAGCCCCAGCAGCACCTGCCAATACCGGAACCCTAAAACAGAAAACAAAGCACATGCTTAGATTTTTCCTAATACACCGTAAAGAAAAGAGTTACAAAAAAATAACCAATTAAACTATAAACAAGGAATAAACTAAATATCTCTAATCACTCAATTATAAAATATATCTGCTATCAATTCCACCGTGCAAAAAGGTAATAAATGGCTGCAAAAAACGACCTCAGCGCACAACTGCTGCTAAATGATATCAACAAAGCGTACAAAACCTAGGCTTTGGTACATCACTGGAACATAGATATACAGGCTGATGTCCTTATAAACTGCAATACCAGGTTGAGATAATGATTCAAGATATGTTGCATGGCCACGGATACGCCAACACGAGCATGACACATGACATACCGACACACAAAAAAATTCTAAAAAGTACATACAAAATAGGATCACGAGTATCGTGTCTGACACGTGTCCAATACGAGATAACACCACTTTTAAAGTGTCCGTGCTACCTAGCAAAAAAATAGCTAGACTGCGCCAAATTTCTAGGAGAGTTCCAAACAATAAGCCAGCACATAGTAAGTTGCATGCACCAATTCATCAAGACAACAGGACAGTGACTTCAGGGGAAAAAACTGCAGTTCAGGATCAAAAACAAGTTTAGAAAAATGAGAAGTTTGCTTGTATATAGTTAGCTTCACTCTAGTTGAGTAAAAACAATTCTTGTTTGGCCTTGCACCTAGCTTGAAACAATGCCACTCAAAAAAAGAGAAAATGACCACAAGAACAAAATAATTAGCTAAGCAGGGGAGGAATGACCAAGCTTAACATACCATGTCATTTCAGAATTCCCAAAACCAAGCTGTGGTTGGGCCACATATCCTGGAAGCGCCATACCAACAGTGGGGACTCCAAGCCCACCATGATGCTGTCCCCCGAATTGCATAACTACAGAAGAACAAAAACATCTAAGTAGAATAGAAGTCGTAAAAATTGGACTTCACAAAATATCTCACGTAAGAGATATAAAAGACAGCAGGCATCAGACCAGCTTGAAACAGCACTGGGCAACTTTCATTCAAGAAAAATAACTAAATGATAAACAGAGTGCATCGTTCTGCGAAAATTATTCAGTGTACATTACCAAGACAAATGAATGGGAGGATTTCATAAAATTCCGAATTGGAGAAAAAATGAACAAGAACAAAACCTGGCAACAATGCTGGAGTTGCGGAGAAGTTCTGATCATTCTGGCCAAGACCCATAGCCCCTGATGCCCCAATAACCTGAGCTCCACCATACAGAAAAGTACCCCTTCCAGCTCCCTGGCTGCCTGATTTTCCTTTTGCAATCAGTTGCGTCTTAGATTTACTTGAGCCTGGAGGTGAATCTGTCTCCCCAACTTCAGAAATATTTGTAGACAGAACATGAGGTGGAGATGAAACTTGATTTCCACTGACAGGTCGTTGTTGACCCACCTGCTGAGTAGAGACACGTAGAGCAGGTTGAAATTGAGTTTGTGGTTTCTGCTGAATAACTTGGGGCTGGATTTGTGCAGCCACTCTAGGAACCTGGCTAAGTGAAGCAGACGGCTGATAATTTGGCTGTGCACTAACGCTTACACTTCTGCCTTGAACCCTGGATTGAGAAGATTGGGTTGTGGTTGCAGGTGTTAAAGGAGACCCCGAAGACCGCACTTGAGCATTGGACAAAGCTTTCCCAGCGACTGTACGAAGAGACTCGTCTATATATAGCCTGTCATGGCTAACAGAATCCACCACAGATTTTCCTCTCAACATTGAACTAGACTGTGATGACAGAAAATTATTTTCCATCTGCATAGAAGATGAAACCGTCTTGTTTGTATTTCCGATTTGTGCATCCCTTTTCTGAGTTACAGATATGTCTTGCTTGGATGACCCGGACGGATAAAATGGGGGTGAGGCAGAGTTCAAACTCGAGGCAAAAACATGCTTCGTAGGAAGAGATGGATCAGGCTGCACATGTTGAGTTTGTGAGGAGATTCTGCCTGCACTATTATTTGAATTTGATTCTTGAGATTTTGCAGGCCTGCAGAAGTAGTGCAAATTAAATCATCAATATAAGATATCAAACAAACAAAATCTAGCATTATCTAAGGCAAGGAGCGCACAAAAGACTAGTACTTACTGCTTCTGTTGGGGTGCAGAAACTTCATTGTTCCTAGGAAGAGGCTCATAACGTCTCGGTCCTCTTCCTCTCACGGTCTTCTGAGGACGGTTATGGTTGTTACCATCACGGTTTTGGTTGTTACCATCATCGTGATAACCCCGAGATCTATTGTTGCCTTTAACATAACCGCGGCCACCACCCCGAGTTCTTCCACCACCGCGACCTCTGAAACGACCTCTGGAATTTCGTCTTCCCTGGACACAGTAAATATTAACAGAGTAAGATCTGTCTAAAAGGTGTAACTTAATATAACACTTTAAAGAGTTTTTTTTTTTTTTTTTGACCCAGACCTACATGCACAGCCAAGTGGATATTATGAAAAAGTAGCAAGAGAGAAGCAAGTTATGAACTCACCTGATCATACTGAGAATCTTGCAAATTCATCTCTTCAAACCTGTCATGCACCCAAGCCCGATCATCTTTGGATTCCCAGAGCCTCCGTCCACCAGGCATGCGTCTAAATAGATGAAAGCAATAATCACTAAAAAACCAAATTCGATAAATACACTTCAGGTCAGTTGTTATAAAATTAGTAGCCTAGGATCATCGACTCATAGGCAGCGGCAGTAATTAATGACGTCATGGCCGGTTACGTATGAACAAAACAGGACTATTTTGTGTCGACATATTGTTAACGCATGACATGACCAAAAGAAGTAAAAAAAAAAAATGCACCTAAAACCAAGGTTTGAAATCTCGATCAGTGATTCAGTATCGGCCATAGGTTCTTGGTATCAGAATCAGAAGTATTGGCAGTTCGCTGGCTGTTCCTAATTGGTTGTATCAGCAATATCAATATCATCTTGGTCATATGAGGGGATATCAACGATACTGATATGGGGCATAAAATAGTGGCATCAGGCAATATTTCAAACCATGCTTAAAACTATTGCGATGGCAAGTATTGTTGCAAATCTTGATTTGTACTTATTGACGAGACAAGTAACAAACACAAGGGCATTGCACACTGAAAGGAATAATGTGCACGTGAAGCATGTAAAAAGGAACATTTCTGTTATTTGAGACGAAGTGTATTATTAAATAAAGCTCCACTTGCCGGAAATAAAAGGAAAGAAAGAATAGCAACATAGACTATATTTTACTATAGACTTTCTGCAGAGATTAAAAATATAACCTGTATAGATACTTCATAAAAGTGTCACTGTTACATCATACTTGTAAGAAATAATACTCTCTATTTGAATCCATAAGCATCAAAACAACTGCGGGTAACAAAAGAGAGCAATCCATATGGAATCTAACCACACAAAAAAAAAAATGGTGATCAGTTCTTGCAAATTTGTCTTTTTTTAACTTGTTCATAAAAACATAAAGTTACATGTTTTCCTCAGGACCTCAGCTATGCTATTTGAGATCAATCCACAAAATCAAAATGTTAAAAAGAACTGGGATAAAGGCTTCACGGTTGTTGCTAATGTAATTGTAATGGTCTCCAATTTGTTGCCAGGGTGTTTCAGTAAACTCATCATTTGGTTAAATCTTATTGTTTCATAGATCAACTATTTATCGAAACCGACCGAAGGGAGGTTTTCTCCCGTGACTCATATAGAAACTTTGTTTGTCCGTCTTCATTCGAGAGAGAGAGAGAGAGAGAGAGAGAGAGTCAACCCCCTCCTTCTTCTTTCTCTCTCAACTCCAACCTCTTTCTTCCTACTTTTTCCTCTCCCCCCTCCTGCTCCTGACCGATTGGTCGGTTTCCCACCAACAGCGGAGGTATACTAGTTTGTAATAAATTTGCATGCATGAACTGATTCTTCATCAGATGAAAGAACATATAATCAGAGTATCTCCATGACGCAAGAAGAACTTTGAAGATACAAATAAACCATATGCCAATTTAGAAATTTATACCAAAAGCTTGGTAACTGGTAAGACAATTAACCAACTATAAATTCCGACCAGGTCTTCAGCTAGCCGTGTCATACAATTTCAATCACAAAGTATTATATACACTATAAACATTAAAGAGGTTTAAAAAACACTTTCTGTTCTTTCTGCCATTAATCTAATGAAAATGCAACAAGAAGAATTATCAAAAATGCCCATACAGCAAACAGTGAAAAGTTGTCATCTTTTATTCCAAAATAAAGACTTAAGAAGCAAGAGAAATGTGAGAAACTATAATTGAATTCAATCACCTGTGGCGCCCCCTCCCAATTTCTTGAAATCTATCATCATGCATGTAGAATGCCCCAGCCGTCGGCACTGCATACGGCTCATTCTCCTTCTTCTCCTCCTCCTCTTCTTTCTCTTTCTTCCCTCCCTCTTCATCATCCTTTCTTCCAGAACCCTCCAGATCCTTGTAAGCCCCTTCGTCGTCCCTCTTCCCCTGATCTTCCTCAACTTCCTCCTCCATTATCTCCTCCTCCACGATCTCATCCTCCTCCTCGATATCCTCCTCGTACTCTTCGTCATCCTCCTCCTCTTCGTCCTCATACCCCCCGGCCGCGCCCTGATCGTCCGATTCGCCGTCAGATCCGGCCGGCCGCTCCCTCCTCCGACCGCCCCCGGCCTCCTCCTCCTCTTCCTCCTCGTCGTCGCTCGCCTCCCTCCGCCTCATCGCCGACGGCACGATCGTGTCCTCGGGATCGCTCTCGTACTCCTCCACTTCCTCCCCCTCGACCGCCATGGCCGCGATCGGGCCCGAATTCCGCCGAGCCCTGGCCCTAATTCGAGAAACCTACGGTTTAGATTTGAAGGGATTAGGTTAGGGTTACGGTTTTGTTGACGATTCGCTTCGCGAAGAGAGAATGGGATCGGGTCAAATTTGATGAAATTGCGAAAAAGAAAAAAAAGAAAAAACTTTTTAGAGTTTCTTGAGTCGGAGGCTGGCTTTTCTCGCTTCTCATCTCTTCCAACCCTTGGGGCGGTTGAACGAGTGGAGAGCTTGAGAGAACAAACATATCCCTAACTGCTGAGCTATGTCAGGGACCGGACAAATTCTTACCACGATGTGACTCTGGGCTCTCAGCCACTGGGTTCCACGTCAGCAAAATTTCGTATGTTGGGCCCACTTGAGGCGGGGTGAACTGGGGCCCAGGGTTTTTGTTGGCGGAGAAGGACTTTGAAATCTGACAATTAGCAGTTTCAATGGATTTTAGAAAAAGATTTGTTTTTTGCAGAAAAGTACCGCAATTTTTTTTTTACCGCATTTGCATTTGGACTGTATTTTCTAGATTTAAAAATAGGTTCTAGAAAATAATTTCTAATAATAAAGTATGATGTCGTATAAAATTAATATTCCAATAAGCATTTTCTTTTGAGAGAAAGGCAATCACATTTCAAAAAGTTAAATAAAATACTTGATTTTTTGAAGTTTAGGATTTATTTAACTTCCGTTAAATTTAAAAAAGAAAATGATGTATCTACAAAATAATTTCAAAAAACAATATCATATAAGAAAAAAAGGCAAAAGACAAGATTTAAGCATGTAATGTAAGTATTTAAAATGCAAGAACCACACCACGCCACCCCACCTCACCCCACCGCAAAATAAATAAATAAATAAAGCTCCAGCCAAAAAAAGGGGTAATCGGCCTATAAATGAAAAAAGAAATAAGAGTTCCAGTCTATAAATGTTGCAAAAACTTAAATACGTGATTTGTCTATATTTACCAGCAAGAGTTAGAGATATTGTTACTGAAGAAAAATCAGATATAAAATACATATAATGTGCTAATTGGAAATCTAAAGATAAAAAGATACATATCGAATCAAATAATTTCACGTTAGCATTTTTTTCGCCAAGGTGTTTTAAATGCTAACTAAATGTGGACTAATCAGAGCGCAATACTATTTTCTATATTGCATCAACTACATCATTCTTCTAAATATTTTGAGAAAAAAGTGATATTTACCATCATTGTTATCTTATTATTACAGGTCTTGATAAAAGATATTGAAAATGCAAATTTTACAATGTACCAAATAAACACCATACTTAAATAAGGTATTGCTATCACTGTGGAAAAAGAATTGGTGCAAAGTAAATGATTATGTTAATGAATTATTTGCAGAGAATTAGGAAATGATGAACAACATAAGAAGCATGCTATAAAAAATAATCTCATATTCTTGTTTTTTCCCCAAAAAAATTTAACAATCATATTTTAGTGTGCCAAGATTTAATGTTATTGCTATATTGTATTGCTCAAGATGCTCCTTTTTCTAATGATATGAAACTCCTCTAAACTTTCAATCTCTATCCTGAACAGTTTACAAAATTGCAACAATTGCTTTTGCAATCAATGAACGCCTACGGCCTCGTCTCCCACAACCCCACCCCCCCCCCCCCCCCCCCCCCCCACCCCCCACCCCACCCGGCTAAAATCCCACTCCTTATGTGTGAATCGGCCTAAAGTATATTTTTTATCTATTATAATGCTCCGCTTCCGTCAATACGGAGACGTGACGTATCTACGCAGATCAGAAATACCCTTACATATATACGCTAAGTATCAGTATAGGGAAGAATCAGAGTACATAAGTATGTGGTGCATTATACTTTCCAACATATGAGTACAATTACAAACTTATCACATGATGTGACACAGTGTTATAAGAATATTACATCGCCGATAAACACAAGTGCTAATATACAAAGAGATATATAATTATAAATAGTACAAAAAGCGCTCACGAGTTACAGAAAAGAAAACTTGAGAAATGAGCAAGGGGCTGAAAGGACAATGCCCCGGACGATCTGCCGATGATACGCGCTTTCGCTGCACATCTCTGACCAGCAAACGGGAGAATCCACAAGCTCCAACCTCCGAGATCTGGACATGCAGATTCAGGGGAGTCAGAAATTTCCCAACGAGTGGTAAGATGAGTGCTAAATGGCGTGCAGGACAAGCACACGCGTATCGATAAAATCCGAGTAAAATAGCATGTATTGAAAACCATGTCGTGAGTACAGACACACAAGACAGACAATGAGACATCAAATGAAGTAATTATGACAAAACCAACTATACAGGTCCAACTTACGGATCAGTGAGATTAGCGTCGAAGGAACAATCCAAATAAGGAAACCCTCGTATATATACATTATATCTCACATCACCGTATCATGCTTTCATATAACCTGAATTATCTCCTAAACTAAAAAACATCATAAAACCTGATAAAATCGATAGGACTGAATAAAATCGAATACATGAAAAATCAGTTATACAAAATCAGATTACGGTTTCATGACAAAAGTGCGTCGAATGAATAATCCAAACAAAGAAAGCCTCATCTATTTACCTTATGCCTCACTTCACTGTAGTATAAGTGTATCCAACCCGAATTACAAAACAGTATGACGAATTATTGATTAGTATATTATTATTATTCATTCTGCTCATATATCTAAGTATGTGCCCTAACGTCACAACGCACATAAATCTATATATGACAAAGCTGAGGTCGTTATTGAAAACTGATGATAAAACTAACGGATTATGTTTACAATGAGTCACATACATGCCCGGCACCGCGATCCAGGATGTTCCGTTGCTGGTGTACGGAATTAGCCGCAAAGCGTATATGAGATGGGTCTTATTGTATGCCTATTCAAGAATATAACAGGAGATAAGGAGCCAGCGCTCTCTTCGGAACACTTGGAGACCCTCAGGTAGAACCGAAAGTTTTAATTGCACAACATAATTAATACCACTGTAAATATATTCACCACTTGAAGTCCATCAATTTTTTGCTTACCCGGTGTAAGTTGTACTTTTTATAGTTTATTATGTAATTATCAATTTATGGGAATAGCAGGAGCATGACGGTTTAAGAGTTACATGAGTGCATAAGTACTGAAGATACATGATCATTGTATATAATATAGGATAGCAGTTACAGAAATCCCATAATATGATAATCACAAGTCAGGTGATAATATAATAGGTGGCATGTGATAAGTAGTAACATACAAGTGTCAAGTGATATCAAGCAGGTGTCTGGTGATCAACATAGTATGTGATAGCATGCAGGTGATAGCATGTCAAGTGATGACACAGTTGTCACACCCCGCTTCCCAAAATAAGTTGGAGCGAAGACGCGACGAGAGTTGATGACGCTTACACATAAGGAAAATACCTCGCGTATATGCGCTAAGCCTTAAGTAACATGAACAAGTGATAAAAATCTACTTTAATGAATCTACGATCACTACAATAACACATATAAATGTCCACATGTGATAATACATGAATAAAGTAATGGAGTGTACAATGAATATGATATATATAGAATCAAGGAATAACAACAGGAATGAAAGTGAACAAGGTTACCAGAATTAGATAGAGAGAAACTCTGACTCCTAGTAACATGTACGGTCTCATCGAACACCTGAACAAATAGAATAAAATATCCAATATCTGAATGTGCAAATCCAGGGTTGCCAGAAAAGCAACCCAATGAGTGTGTAAAAAGAGGGGAAAAGTGCTCATGCATTTAATCAGTGTGTATATATCACTATACTGATATGAAAACACAGAATAAAGAATGTCGTGAATAAAACTGTAACTAAAAGGTAACTCATAACTGTAAAACGAGCAACTGATTTCAAATACGTGAAACCTAGCATATATCTCTAGTCTATTGATTATTATCAACCTAACTAATGTAAGTTCATCGAGAAAAGTGCTATAATATACTCTTAACTGTGGGGAGTGTTTCAATTTGCCACCTTAAACCTTTCACGCTTATGAGTTGCTAATCTTTCATTTTTTTAATTACTTTTTTTGACGTTGTTAATGGCTTGAGGTTAATGACTCAACATCCCCTTGGGCCATTTACCTGCCCCCAAACCCCCCGCGAGAAATCTAAGTTACTTCTCTCGAAGTCAGCTCACGAACTAAAACATCCTAACCTCAAAATTCCCGAAATTCCTCAAATATATTGTTAGATATACAAATTTGAGCGACTCCAATGTTAACGTGCATTCTCAGGGGTGTAATATGTGAAACTTGAGGCGTGAGGAGAGGTAGTCGCAGTCTATCACGTTGCTTAGTGGTGATCGGTGCTGTGGTTGGGACTTTCATTGCTTGGTGGCGCAAGATCCATCCCAAATTAATAAAGGTCCATGCATTGATATTCGTACGAGTTTTGTAATATCCCAATTGTGATTTTTTGGGTTAAAATTCTGGTTATGTTTTTAATTTTTCAATGTACTTTTTTGGGATAGTTTGGAGACTGTTGGGTTGCAGGAGATATTGTTACTCTTGTTAATCCCCTAAAAAGAAAGAAAAAAATAACTAATGTTGGCTCGTAAGCCAACTCTGATACCATATTAGAATCCAACTCTATCCAAAGAGAAGAGATAGCAACTCTAATATGACAAAGTGAATCTCCCTTCATATAGTCGATGTGAGAGTATCTCCTCTCAGCAACAACTCGTAAGTAGTAAAATTTGAATTAAAAAGTTGAAAACATCATATAATCGAGGGTAGATCTGGGTTTTTTTTCAATAGGTTCTCTTACAAAAAGATTACACTCAACTCTTTCTCTTTACTCTCGCCGGAAACTTGCCATGGTGAAAGCCCCAAAAATGGCCTCACCATTTTAAATCCGCCGCCGTCGCCACCATTCCCCCCCTCTGATCTTTCGCAATGCTCGTCTCCAATCAACACCACAAGGAGTCGCCATCAAACCTCATCACTGTTATGTTAAGATCTCTCTTCAATGCTCCCTTCTTCACTCTCTTCACCCTCAAGCCCCACCAAATCACCCGACTTAGATTCTCCACGCTCTCAAGTCTCAACCTTTCGAGGAATCGCAGACTGCCCGCTTGCAGAACTGGGAGCATGAGCGATGTTCTGGAGATTCTGGGTCCTTTGGATCAAATTTTTCCGGCTTCTGAAGCTGATCCCTATCTGGTTTTTTTTTCGAAAATGCGTGAGATCGAAGAATTTCTTCACGGGAAGTTTGATTCATGCCCACTTGATCAAGTCTGGATTGAAAACTGATATCTTGATTTCGAATGTTATGCTGTTTGTGTATGCGAAAGCTGGTCTTTTGGTAGCTGCATCAAGGTGTTTGATGAAATGCCAGAAAGGGATGTTGTATCTTGGTGCACTTTGATTTCGGCTTATGTCAGCTTTGGACTTGAGATGGAAGCATTTGAGTTGCTCAGAAGGCTGATGGAGAGCAGTTTGAAGCCCAATCAGTTCGTTATCTCATCGGTTTTGAAAAGTTGCTCGGCTTCTGGGATACTTGAGCTTGGTTTAATGGTTCATGGGCTGGTCGTTAAGAGCGCGTTGGGATTCGACAGGTTTGTGGAGATTGGGCTAGTTGATATGTATGCAAAATGCGGGGATTTATGTAATGCTCTTAAGGTGTTCTATGAAATTCCTGTCAAGAGCTCAGTCTCCTGGAATGCGATGATCTCTGGTTATGTTCAGAATGGAATTCTTGTTGAAGCCGTGGAACTGTGCCGGGATATGTGTCAGGCTGGGGTCGAAATGGATTTGGTGACTTTGAGGGTTGTCGCCAATGCTGCTGCTTCGTTGGAGATGTTTGAATTTTGTAAGAATCTTCATGCCTACTCCATCAAAATCGGGTTAGACTCAGATACTTTCATGGTCGCGGAGCTGGTCAGGTTGTTATCTAAGCTCGGGGAAGTAGATTATATGGGCGAGCTTTTCAAGAAGGTAAAAAGACCCGATGTCTCTTTGTATTCTTTGCTTATCTCAGGATATCACTTGCATGGTCGCAGAATGGAGGCAGTGAAACTTGCACAGGAGCTTTTAGCTTTGGATTTGAATCCAAAGCAAGGAGCTCTAGTGAACGTGCTCAATCTGTGCCTTTGCAAAGAAGAGGGTTCACAAGTCCATGCTCATATCTTAAAAACTGCTCATGCTTCTCGTCTTCCTATCGGGAATGCTTTGATCTCTATGTACATTAGATTTGGAGAGATGGTGGATGCAAATATGACCTTTCTTGAAATGCCAGTACATGATGTAGTTTCATGGACGGCAATCATGTCAGGACTTATGCAAAACCTTCAATTTGGAGAAGCCCTTGAGGCCTTTCATGCTTTGAGAGGGACTGGAATACAACTGGATCAGCAGTCAGTGGCGACAACTGTGAATGCTTGCACCGGTCTTCGAGCCATAGACGAAGGCCAGCAGGTCCATGCTTTGAGTCTAAAACTTGGATTTGAGTTACTTAACTTTTTGCGCGCATCACTTCTTCACATGTATTCAAAGTGTGGATGCATTGAGAGTGCTGCCAAGTTGTTCTTATGCACAGCCTCCTCTCATGATTTGGTCTTGACAAATGTTATGATTTCTGGCTATTGCTGGAATTCTCTGCCACATAAGGCTCTTGAGCTGTTTAGTAGGGAATACCAAGTTGGTTTGGTTCCTGATGAGTTCAGTTTCTCTACTGTTCTCGGTGCTTGTGCTGACATAAGGTCGTGGGAGATTGGTGAGCAAATATATTGTCGAGTTCTCAAGAGCGGTTTTGACATTTCAGATGTTATTGTTGGAAATGCGATTATACGTATGTATATCAAGTCTGGAAGTATGGCCAGTGCTTCTAAAGTTTTCTATAGCATGCAGAGGAGGAACATGAATTCATATCAAATGCTAATGATGGGTTACATACAGACTAAAGCAAGCAGTGAAGCTCTGAGTCTTTTCTATAAGATGCAACGAAGTGGGTTCCATGCTAACGCAGTTGCTTTTGCTAGAATTCTTGGAGGTTGTGCTGATTTGGAAGCTATTGATCTGGGCAAGCAAATACATGCATATGTTATAAAGATGGGTTTGGTTTCAGATGCCTACATAGGCAGTTCACTGGTGGGAATGTACGCTAAATCTAAAAGTATGCACAGACAATTTGAGGACGCAAGTGATATCTCGATAGAGGAGGAGGACACACAGGACAGAAACAAAGAAAGGACAGTTGGAGATTTTGGTCTATTTACACTGGAAGAAGGAAAAGAAAATTGCTATAGTTATTCAGATGCCAAGAATGTTTTCCCGGTTGCTTCATATGAGATGTATGTACCATCTCTTCTTCTCCATGAATCTCAGAGTGGTTTAAAGTTGGACCTGTTGACAGGAGATTCAGTGCTTGATGTACAGAATTGCATGTCCGTTGAAGTATCACCAAACATGCCTGGTGAGATATCAGCAAAAGAAGTTGGATGGGTAAACTCACTTTCTGAAAATGTCCCAATTAAGTCTGAGTTGATGCAAGTGGATGGAATACTTCCAGACCATATTATTCTACTACTTGTCTTTTCAGAAGTCGGTAAATTTGCCTCAGTTGATGAAACATTTAACTGTGTCAGCCCCGTTCAAAGATTAGGAATTGACATGAACCATAGAGCATTGGCCTGGGGGTAACCACATGCATTTGTCACCCAGATGTTAAAGCTGTTGTATGATGATTTAGAGAACTCGTACTGTTGCTTGCAAAAGCCATGGAGAGTTCGAGCTTGAAGCAAGATGCTAGTTGCCATATAGTTTATGAGGGGTAAGAGGAACTCCCCATTATTGGTCTGGTCAGATAGTGATTTTTGTGGCAGGTTGTCTAATTGGATGTTGTACAGTGGGATATGAGGGAAAGAACGGACCGTCCAACAGTAAATCCTAGGGATACAAGGAAGGCCTTCAAATTTGGCACAGAGAAAAGAAACTTCCACTTGCATTGTTCTGCTGCAGCTGTGAGAAATGACATTTGAAGTGCGAAGCCATTGTGACTAATTGGGTGCCTACGTGTAGCATGGGGTCATTTGAGACTATTGAGCACTTGGAAGTAAATAAATACTTTAAAGATGATGACCAGGTTAGTATTTCAGCATAGTAATGATTATTATTACTACGAGTTTCTGAAGAATCTCTTGGCCTCTGCTTAAAAGAAGGTTTCTCATCTTGCTTTTCACAAACTGCAGGTCAATCCTGATCATCCATATAGGGTGGAGATTCAGTTATTCTTAGCACCAAATAATTGTAAAGGTACAGTAAGCAACTTAGAACTGGAAACACTTCTATTGTATATGCTCTAAACCTTGGTTATCTTGAAGTAAAGAATGGTATAAATGAAGTTGCTGATATTTATTTATAAAATGATCAGGATATCAAATAACAGGATATGAGCTATCTTGCTTAACAAACCATTGAATATAGGAAAGCGGATTTGATGTACAAAGAGGTGAAAAAGATATTCTTGTCAGATCATTTCAGCATATGCGTTGTATTTACCTTAATTTGATTATTGATAATTTTGAAATCTTGTCTCAGACAATAATAGACAGAACAATGTCAATCATCCTTGTAATTTCCTGGTAAACTTTACAATTCTTGTGATTATTAAATGGTTGTTTAACTGTGTTGATTACATATTGTAGAATGTGCTCTGTAATTTGTATTCGGCTGAACTGTTTTTGCCTCGACTCATTCTGTTATGTCATGTGTTAATCTATTTGTAACCTTGCAGTAGGCATGTACATTTTACATTAAGGTGCCTTTAAGCACCTTCAGTTCCATGGATAACCAGAGCTATATTAGTAATCAGTTGGAGCTGTATGAGGCCAATGATAGATTTTCCCTCTGCCAACACTTCTGTTAAAAACGGACCATTTCCTTTTCACTTGGGAGTTGTTTGTCAACAAGAGTAAGCAAGAATTAGAAGCCTAACTCTTGCTTACTCTTTCAAGCGCTCAAATTCATGAAGACTTAGAATGTAATTATGGCATGGCCTGTCAAGGGCAAAGTTGGTTCCTATTTCACATGGAGGAGTGTGCATCTTTATGTTGGGTGTTCTTCTGTCGTGCAACCCAGTGGCTTATGCGCGACCTGTGGCCCACGCCTCCTATTTGTTCAAGGTGGTATTTTAAAAAAAATTAAGCGCTTTTAGTCCCTCCTTTTCCCTCCAAAACTCTCAACTCTTACACCAGCCTAGAGTTGGTGTAAACTTACAACCCATCTTATCCAAACACCCTCTTATACCTCTCTTACTTTTAACTAAAATTTCTTACTCCTACTTCCCGACTCCAGCAACCAAATGAAGCTTTAAAGGTCTGTTTGATTTTCCTTTGTGTTCGATAATAAGATGCAATTCCTTTCTTAGACCAGATTGATAAACATGGCTTGCAACTTTCCTCATTTGTGAAATTAAAGTTTAAAAATGAGTAGAAAGATATAGTGCCACTGGCTCTATGGTAAAACGGGGTTGGGTTATGTGAGGCCCTAGTTGAAGAGCAGCCTATAGCCTTTTGTTATTAGAAAAAGAAAAGTGACAAAAAAGCATGAAGATTTTAGACCACATATTTTTTATTGGATTCAAACATAGGCCATCAGGTTAGTTTTATATTGAATATATGTTACAGTTTTTCCATTTTAATCGATAGTTTTCTTCTTGCTATCTAATGATTTTCACAAGCTTTTGCATTTTGTACGTAGAATAGGTTCAATACGGTTTTGTTACAATTAGTTACAGGCAGGATCTCCATATCATTTGTTTGTCTGACTGGTCTGTGTAACTTCCTAGGTCAACGTGCGTGCGAGTTGGCTTTTACATATTTCAAGGGTTTCTTTATTTTGTTCAAATAGATGATAACCTGATTATAATGATCATTAGTTGTCAAGAAAAAGGGGTGAGAAAATTGAACAAGAGATTGGACATTTGCTATGTTTGATCGATGAGTACAGAGATCAAGGAAACTAATACAGGCTCTTAATAGTTGCAATTGTCTTTATTGAAAGGAAGAATGTTGGTTTTAAATTTAGCCTCTTTTAGGCAATTTCCCTAATAGTCTTTTTTCCCCTCAGCTAGTACTTGTGCTCTGTGATAATATATATTTTCCCCTTGCCCTTAAATATTCAGGCTGTCTGGTGGTTAATAATAATATTGTCCAAATTCTAGCCTGATTCTTCCAATTGGTTTACCGAAGAAAAACAATAAGCATAACTTATGTTTCACCATGAAATTGTTTGTTAAGTTGATTTTGTCTCCATATATTGGAAACCTCGTGGAAACAAATCCATAGGTTTAGTTTCAAATACTTTTGGGCCAAACATTGTCTTCAAATTTATTACACATACAGTTGAATTGTGTCCCTGATAAAAAATTCTCGACATTACCTGAACATAATTAACAACTAAAAAGATGTCAAATGAGTGGAGGAAGAGTACCTTAGTACCTCTCTATAAGAATAAGGGTGATATCCAGAGTTGTTCAAACTATCGTAGAATAAAACTCATGTGTCACACCATGAAGCTCTGAAAAAGGGTAATTGAACACATGTTAAGGCGGAATATTAAAATATCAGAGAACCAGTTTGGTTTCATGTCAGGGCGATCGACGACAGAAGCTATTCATTTGCTTCGTCAACTTATAAAGCGATTTCGAGAGAGGAAAAGAAATTTGCATATGGTCTTTATTGATTTCGTAAAAGCTTATGATAAGGTGTCAAGAGAGGTATTATGGTGGACATTGATGAAAAAGGGAGTCCCCATCAAATATATTGACATATCAGGGGCATGTATGATGGAGTAGTGGCAAATATCAGAACTTGTGGAGACATAACAAGTGATTTTTCATCATAATTGGATTGCATCAAGGATCTGCATTGAGTCCATTCTTATTTGTCATAGTGATGAATGAGCTCACTAAAGCTATTCAGGATGAGATACCGTGGTGTATACTATTTGCTGATGATATTGTCTTAGTCGATGAAACGAGAGCTGGGGTAAATGCAAAATTGGAGTTATGGAGGCAAACTCTAGAATCTCGAAGTTTTAGATTAAGTAGGACCAAAACAGAGTATATGGAGTGTAAATTCAGTAAACAGAAAATCCGAGATTATAATATTGTGACACTAGATGGTCAAGAAATACCGATGAGCAGTCATTTTAAGTACTTGGGTTTTATTATTCAAAAGGATGGGGAGATCAATAGTGATGTCAATCATAGGATCCAAGCCGGCTGGTTGAAATGGAGGAGCACAACAAGAGTTTATGTGATCACAATATTTCGTTATGGCTGAAGGGAAAGTTTTATCGCACTGCTATTAGGCCAGCTTTGTTATATGACATAGAATGTTGGGCTATAAAGAGATATCATGCCCAGAAGATGAGTGTAGTAGAGATACGCATGCTTCGTTGGAGGTGTGATAACACGAGAAGAGATAAGGTGAGAAATGAAGATATTCGTACTAAGATAGACGTAGCCTCTATAGAAGAGAAGATGAGAGAAAATCACTTACGATGGTTTGATCATGTGCGACGTAGACCTACATATGCGCCAGTCTGATGAGTAGAGCGTATCAAATTTGGGCAAGTTAAAAGAGCGCATGGGAGACCGAAGAAAATATGGATGGAGGTAATACGACAAGATATAGAGGCTAAAGGTCTTAGTGAAGGCATATTGCTCGATAGGAATGAGTGGAGAAAGTTGATCCATGTGCCCGATCTGGCGTAATTCTCTTTTGGTTCATGTAGCCTACCCCAAATACTTGGGACAAATGGCTTAGTTGTTGTTGTTGTATAATTTACAAACATATGAGTCCTCAATCAGTTCAGAGCTAGTGTATTTCTACTTCTTCTGTTTATTGTCATGGAAACAAATC
Source organism: Agave tequilana (assembly GCA_038442645.1). Taxonomy (NCBI): domain Eukaryota; kingdom Viridiplantae; phylum Streptophyta; class Magnoliopsida; order Asparagales; family Asparagaceae; genus Agave; species Agave tequilana. Next base: position 221,624 of record JAVJIF010030408.1, read on the forward strand.
TGTACAATTGCAAATTTCTATATACCTACAAAAGCCTTTTTATTTTCAGTTTACTAGGAAAAAGATTTAGAGGCATTTTTTGAAAAGAAAGAGAAACCAGTGAAGAATGAAGAGGAATATTTTGGAGTGAAGAGCTGAGGGAGGATAAGGTATAAGACAGTTTAGTGGAGACATGTAGAGAGAGATTAGTTGGAGGTTTTGGAACCTAGGCTGATCTGTGCTGGAAGAGTGGTCCAACTTTGTTTTTTTCTTTAATTACATTGTTTCGGCTGGCTGGACCAAACTAAGAAAACTGAAGTGAGAATGAAACTCCAGTTTCATCCATTTGAGACGAGGGTGACGAGGTTAATTCTCTTCAGACATAAATGATTCCAATCATCGCTGAAATCGAGTATAAAATGATATAAATGACTTTAAATAAATAAAGAGAAATTCGAATGTTAAGATTTACTTAAATCTATGACTAACATTCGTTTTGGATAGAAACAACTTTTGCTTAAGGTGCTTAGTAGGGATTTAACATCTAACTAAATACATGCAAGTAATAATTGGAATAATTTCCTTCCAAATATCTATTAGTGCAAAACTGCAAATTTAGCTTAATTCTCAACTTTGTAGCCTATTTTTAGTAGGACTTATATATTTGCTACGGGATAAATAGAGGACAAAAGGACTTCTGTGTCAAATACATTTTGTATAGATATGAGTTTGTGAATTCTCCTTGGAGTTATCTTGGATTAACACCAAACATCTTACCATAGCTAGCTAAGGTCCCTAGTGTGAAGAGAAATCACTTTGCCGTTGTCACCTCATCTTAAGGTATTACGGCCACTGCACTTATCTGCAAATGTTTCTGATTGCATTTGGATGTCTGGAAGCAGTCTTGGATGTCTCCCTAACTGATCGGTTATATCTTCTGTAGCTGCTTGTCTTACTTGGATATCTTGATAATCTAAAGTCTTACAGGTCCTTTTTAGGATTGAATTTGGTCCTGAAGTAGGATAAAATTTGGCTCAGGAGGAAGATATGTCAGCTTCTAAAGTATAGAGGATCACCTTAAGAACCAGTCTTTCTTTGATTTTTTTTGTATATGCGGGTGTTGCCCCTACACGGTAGGAGGGAAACATAGATACAGTGGATGGAATACAAAAGTCGTGAGAGTTTATTGACCCCTTGTGTACTCTTTGTTTCAAGAATTAGGTTTAAATTATAACTGAGCTATTCTCTTCGCATGTTGCATTATAGCAAACACGAAAAGTAACTACCACTTCCTAGCAATTCAAACAAACAAGAAATCTATTACAACTCACTGACTCTTAACAGCTTACAGCCTAGCAACTTCTCCACAGCCATGCATGCCTTGATGTTCATGTCAGGGTTCATGACGTGGTGTCTTTTATACACGCACCACACATGCGTTCTCATGAGACAGGGCCCCAGCCCATAAACTTATGCCTATTCAGTCATGTGAGTCCCCTGGCCATTTGATGGGGACATCACTCCATTTATCTTTAGTTATCTTTTATTCTAGTTATCTTTAGTTATTTTTTTAGTTGGTTGCTTTATTTAGTTTTTGTTGATGTTCAGTATCACATTGGTTGTGGTGGGATTTTACCGCTTGATGTAGGCCTATATAAGATTAAGACTATTATTGATATTATTAGTTAATGATATAATATTGAGTTTATTAAAAAACCCATGTTTAGCATGATGATTTGCTTAATATTCTAAATCTTTTGTGCTTGAGTTTCCAAAGTTGGTGAGAGTTTCACCTAGATGAGAGATCCGAATCCCTTATTCTTCTTCAAATTATCAATGGTCCTAATTTGCTATTGTGTTATGCGTCAATTTTGTTATTAGAGCCCAAAAAGATCCAATTTTTTCATCTCTTTAACCAAACCTTAACCTAGATCCATGTTCTTCTCCGTCTTTTTCTTCCATCTTTTGATTTGTCGTTGAAAAAAATTAATGTTCAAAAATTTCCAGAAAACCCACCTGAAAAACCTCTCTGGCATTGTTCATCTTCTCCTTCCTGTATCCCCAATAACTCAAAAACCTAACGCTAACCTCACCGTCAGCCCCTCCTTCCTCCTGCTACCGGACCTCGTCCTCGGTGAGATCTAACTGAGACATCACCCAACACCCTTTGCCACCTCGTCTTCGCCGCCTGATCAACCTCTAGATCTTGCCAATTCCAAATCTCCGCCGCCTCGTCGTCACCGCTCATCTTCATCATCAACAACCACTAGATTGTGCCACCCCCAGACTTCCGCCGCCTCGTCTTCGCTGTCTCGTCTTCATCATCAAGAGTCACTGATCGCTGCCTCGACTCAGTCGCCTTCGCCTCAACATCATCATTAACTCACCCGGCTCTCGCCTCAACCCAACGACCCCGATAACAACTTTGTCGATCTCTTCCTCTTTGTCAGCCGCCACCAACTCTCGTTGCTTTCTTCACCCAGATCCGAGATTGGATCTTGCCAATGACCTCACCGACCTCTCTTTCCATCTCTGTCATCATCACCAGTGATGTTGCCCGCCATCGACGTTGCTTTACCGCTGACAACAACTTCTTTCCGTTCCTCCTCATCAGCCGCCGACAACAACCTGAGCTCAGTTCGTGTCTTCATCCAACCCGCAAGCATCCAATCAGATCCGCTCCGAATAGAGATTCGACCCACACCTTTAACTGAGTTTGCAACAACTCGACCCAACTCTAACTTAACCTGACCTGGCTCATATATGAACCGCCCAGCAGACCCAACCCGATTCAGAATACAGACCCTGTTAGGCACCAAGATTTATTCTTGGCCGTTTCAGACTCGTTTTAAGCCTAATTCGAACCGCTTTTGAAGCAATCTTCTTCCAGTCACATCCAACATGTTACTGTTGTTCTAAGACTTTCATACATAATTTTCAGCTCTCAGTTGTGAGTAATCCTTCAAGGAATCTTTCAGGATTCTATATTTGAATATGAACTACTCACCTTTTTAGGTGAAATCTGACTCGAGCTAAATTTTTAATTGCTAAATTGTTTGTAAATATTATTGGACTGCAATAATTTGTTAGTGGTATCGTGATTTTCTTCTCTCAGTGGTTTGCATCATTGTTTGTTATTTTTCATAATGTTAGAATTGCATTTTTTGCATTTAAAAATTGAGCCTTCTTAGGAGATTTTAATTTCATCATTTCGTATACGCATTTAGTTTGTTGAGCTTAGGATTTTGCATTGCATCCGTTGACTTGTTTGATTTGCATTTGTGTCTTGAATTGGTGCATGTCTTGCAACAGAAAGTCGTATAAGCTAATATGAATAATCAAGATAACAAACAAACTGACATAGCAAAAATGTTAGATGATATGCTTAAGCAAATTTAGAATCTCAATTCCAATTTAGAGGATAGAATCACGGAGCACAAAAGCACGAGATGACCCAGAGATTATGAGTGTCATAATAGTTATAGGATTTGCACTAGAGATGACTGTGAAAATAACCATGCTTAAAATTGGTGTGCTGCTAAGAAAGAGGAAATAATGCGTAAGTTTAGATTAGCAAATTCAAAATTTGATGGTTACCCTGATCCTCGTGTTTTTAGTGATTGGCTACTCGATATGGAGTGCTGTTGTGACTGTTATGAGATGCTGACATGCGTAAGATTCAATTTACTAGGATGTGACTAGTAGGGTTGACCAAAATTTATTGGATTTTGATAGAGAAAGTACGTGAGAGGCAGCGTATGAACGCTACAGAGTCGTGAGAAGAGATAAAAGACAAGCTTAAGGAGAAGTTCCTCCGTGAGTTTTATAGGAACTATCTATTAGATGAGTTACACAACTTCTTTTAGGGTAATATGTCTGTTTAGGATTACATAGCCAGATTTAATGACTCGACCCTTCGTTGTGACGTGCGAGAGGACTGTTACCTGACAATATCTAGGTTTTGTTCAGGTTTGAGGTCCAACATACGACGTGCTATGCTCACTAGCTCCTACCATATGGATTCCGTTGAAGAGGTTTTACATTTAATTTTAGAGGTAGAATTATCTTTTAAAGGGGTATTCATTTTTAAAGTCAGAGAGCAGTGTCTAAGTGTGCGAGATGTGGACACTATGATTATCAGTGCCCATCAAACAGTCAACTTGTTAATATTGTGCCTAATGATGATGTCACGACCCGATGGTTGTTGAGAATGTCTACATTCCTTTCGAAATTACTTGTGTCATTGTGGATGCATTAGTTGATTCTAGCACACCGATGTAGGCTATCAAAAAATTACTAAGGACAAAGCCTCAGACGCGGACCTCGCAAACGCGGAGGTCGCGTTTCAACCTCAAACGCGGACCTCGCGTCCTTTGTCCAACGCGGAGGTCGCATTCCAATCTCAGACGCGGATGTCACCAGATGCGAACCTCGCGTCCTTTGTCAGACGCGGAGGTCACCAAACGCGGACCTTGCGTCCTTTGTCAGACGCGGAGGTCGTCCGACGTGGACCTCGTGTTTCAACTCAAACGCGAAGATGAGCAGCTCCGCGTTCCAACACAGACGCGAGCCTGTGAGTTCTGCGTCTCAACATCAGAGCAAGGTCCGCGTCTAGCGCGAGACCCGCATTTTTGTTATAACTGAGCCACGAACTTGGTCAGTTATACCCCATTTTCTCTCCACATAATGGGAATAACTTCTCATTATGGAGAGATTTAAGGAGTTGGTTACACCCCTCATTATGGAGAGATTTAAGGGGTTGGTTATACCTGAATTCTTCTATAAATAGTTATGAATAGCTAGAGAAGATAGAGGGGTTAGAAGGGGACCCATGGAGGGGGACCTCTAAAAAGTGGTTAAAGAGGAGAGTCCTAGTGAAGGAATCTAAGAAGCCATAGGCAGAGGGGAGAGCTACCTCGCCAGAGTTCGGTCTTGAAGCGTAGAAAGAGTTCAACTCTTTCTGTTAACTTGTTGAGTTCAAGTTCTTTAAATCTCTTTGAGATTCCATTACTGATAGGAGCTGTGCTACTCTATCAGTAGATCCAAAGAGAAGATCCACAAGAGAAACTTGACGTTCGGCTGGTCAACGGAGAACAAGACTCACTCTCCACCGCCACATGAAGAACTCAGCTTTAAATAAAGAGGAGAATCAATCAAAATATTTTCTTTCTTTTGTAATCAGATTGTATCCGTTGTAATCTTCTATTCAATTAAAAGAAATTTACAATTGTGATTTTTCTGACGCGTACAGAAGATGGCGACTCCGCTGGGGAAACTTTGTCGTTCTCAACCAACTAGAAAGTAGTGACGTAAGCTGACGTTGGATGCTTGGATCCACAGTCGAATCGCTTATGATCGAATTCGACCAAGAGAAGTTAAACTCCCCAAAAGCTTCGGAAGTCTCCCGTGGAGATAACATGGTCAGCCTCTACGTCTCTTTAGAGACCCGCGCCATGACCCACGGTCAAGATGGCAATGGAGACCGATCTCCCGCCATCCTTCTATCAAGGCACTGCTAGTTCGGACACTGGGGGTTCCCAACAACCACTGCGGCTCAATCAAAATGCCGAGAGACGGCAAAGGCGTCGCGCTCGTTATCAGCAGATAGAAGTGGCTGCAACAGCACATGTGGCCCGCGTCAATGTCTCCCACGAGACCCGCGAGGCCAATGAAGATGAAGACCCATCTCGTCGTACCTCTCCTCTCTAGATTCCTCAACTCTAGGTTACTGGGGGTCCCCAACAACCCGTGAAGCGTAACCGGAATGTTGAACGTCGACAAAGGCACCATTCACGTCGACAGCAGATGGAAAAAGCTGAAAAAGCCATCTGTTCAGCAGATACAGAACGCGGGCCTTAGGCCCACGTTTCTTCTGAGCAACACAAGACTCGCATCTTAGATCCTTAACACGAGGCCCGCATCTCTGTATCAGAATGCGAAGTCCGCGTTTCTCAGCAAAAATGTGAGGCCCGCGTCTCTATATCAAAACGCGGAGCTCATGAGGCCCGCGTCTCTGTATCAAAATGTGGAGCTCATGAAGCCCGCGTTTATATAACTGAACACGAAGCCCGCGTTTTTTACATTAGAACGCGAGGCTCATGTTTCACTTCACAGACGCGACGTTCAGCAACGCGAGGTCCGCGTCTCTTCTTAAAAAATGCGAGACTTGTGTTTTTGTGCCAAAATGCGAGACTCACGTCTCTTCTGCAGAGAACGAGCCTCATGTTTTCAACTCAAAACGTGAGCCCCGCATCTCTGAGACCTGCGTTTTAGAGTTATGACACAAGATTCATGTTAACTTTTCGATGATTAAGGTCAGAGCTGAACCGGAAAGGCCTCCATGAAGCATGAGTGGTTCGACTGTACCCGGCTGAGTGAGATCTTGCCCCGTTCCCTCCTAAGTTCAAAGCTCTGACCTTACAGACCTTCGATGGCAAGAGGTCGTCGAACCAACATATATACTAATTCAAATTTCAAACAGGGAATGTAGTGTTAAACAATGCCATCATGGCTTCATCGGCACCTTCAAGGGGGTTACCTTTGAATGGTTCATGAAGCTTCTTGCCGGTTCTATGAAGAAATGGGTCGACCTCGAGAAGCTCTTCCTTGCGCGATTCTTCGAAGATGACACCGAAGTATCCTTGCCAACTCTCCTTGCTACAAAACAAAGAAAGGAGAGTCAATCAGAGCGTTTGTCAAGAGATTTCAGAGTATGATGTTCTAATGTTCAAGCAGCATTGCGCAGTCTACATTGATCGAGACTTACCGCCATAACTTGCAAACCACACTCCTAGTGCAAATATGAGTAACTCAAAGTCGCACCTGAAAGTAGTTGGTCTTATAAGGCGAACGAGCAGAAAACATAGTGCCAAGAGTAAGCCAGGACGATTACAAAAGCATGTAGCATTGAATCAACTGGGCAACGAGGTGATCCGACTTCTATGACTGTAACGTTCAACATTACATCTGAACAGTCTAAATCATTCCATTGGTATTTGTCATCTCCATGGAATAAAAAAGCAAAAAGAAAAGAAGTACCATCCCTGATTAAGTTCAACACCACACCTCTGATCAAATAAGTACTCAAAGGGAACGCCGATCTCCCTATAAGTTCCCTGCGGAATCAACTGGGCAACGAGGTGATCCGACTTCTATGACTGTAACGTTCAACAGCTGAACAGTCTAAATCATTTCATTGGTATTTGTTATCTCCATGGAATAAAAAAGCAAAAAGAAAAGAAGTACTATCCCTGATCAAGTTCAACACCACACCTCTGATCAAATAAGTACTCAAAGGGAACGCCGATCTCCCTATAAGTTCTCTGCGGAGTTTGTACTTCTTTAATCCCAGCAGGATTTTTGAAGTTATCTGTGGAACAACTATCCGACGCCTCCGACGGCTTAGGATAGAGGAAAAAGTTAGATTTTAAGCCCAACGAAAATTCCTCAATAACTCATCATGCTGAGGGAAATAACATGGATAGCCCAACTCAAACGGTAGTTGATAAATGCATATCAAATCCGTTAATAGCTGAAGGTTTGCTAAAAACCTTGAGGGACCTGATTCCGCCTTCCCCTCCAAAATCCCTTACCAATCTCATTCATGGAATGATAAGACCACAAAAAAGCTTGTGACTATTTTTTCAGCGAAATAATCACAGATCAAACATGCCAAGCTAACATTATACCTCTGGCATATCCACTGTTAAGTTAACATTAAACCTCTAACAGTATTTCACTCAATTTTCCCAGTGGAATAAATTACAAATTGAACCTGTCATGTTAAAATCACACCTCTGACAATAAGACTTTGATGTATCCCAGGAGTAAAATTTCAACTTGTCAATTCTCTTCAATAGAATGACAAGTCCACTCAAAATACTGCTATAATCACACATCTAACATCCCGGTCAACTTAACATCACACCTCTGACCAAAATTTCAACTTGTCAGTCCTCTTCAATAGGATGGCGAGTCTACCAAACTGCTCAAATCGCAGAATCTCTCGGTCAAGTTGATACTACACTTTTGACTAAAGTTGCTCATACCGCAATATAAATCGCTGTTAAGTTAACACTACACCTATGACAGCGATTCTCTCGATTTTCTCACAGGAAACGAAATACTTAATGTCAAGTTAATATCACACCTCTGGCATACATTTTATTGTTAAGTTAATACTACACCTATAACAATGATCTTTTTTCGAGCTTTCTGTTCAAAGCTGAGATGTCAAATGCTGAGTTAAACATCACTCCTCTAGCATGCATTTCATTGTTAAGTTAACATTACACCTATGACAATGATTTTCTCTCAATTTTCTCAGTGAAAATGAGACTTTCGTGATGCTAAGTTAATATCATACCTCTAGCACACATCTTTGTCAAGTTAATATCACACCTCTGACAATTTAATTTGTTCAAATTGCAAACCCAAACCCATCACGCTAACATTACACCTCTGGTAAAATTCTCCATGGATCTTCAACAAATCCAGTCCCACTTGTCATTCTCCCCAATAGAATGACAGGTCCACTTAAGTTGCGTAGATGGCAAAATCAACGCTGTTATGTTAATACCACACCTCTAACAATAACTTTCATTCCATTGATTTCTAGTAGAGTACTAGTCATGTTAACACTAAACCTCTGACGATAGACTCAGACATAATTCCTGGCGGATCAAACTCTACTTGTTATTCTCATCAATAGAATAGCAAGTCCACAAAACTTGTTCAAAACACAAGTCCAGATCTCACTGTTAAAGTTAACATCACACCTCTGATAGTAACCTTCTCAAATTCCCCAAGTAGAGTTATTTAATTTGCTAAGTTAATATCACACCTCTGACAATTAAAACTCTTTCAAAAAAGCTTTGAGCGTGAACTTTGCATCTCAAGCACAAAGCCGCATCTCAATGAACTTAAGAGTTGCGTCTTAACAACAAGTAAAGGCTGCGTCTTTACAGCAATTGAGAGCCACGTCTCTACAATAATTGAAAGTCGCATCTCAACTTTGCTGAGGTTCGCGTCTCCACTTGATCAGTGTATCAGAACTGCGTCCTCTCCCTTCAAATATAAGGAGTATGTCTCTGCTTCTGTAATCAGTTCAATAGTACACTGGCAAGAGCAATTGACAACTCCACCACTTTAAAAGTACACCAAGCAAACCAGAGCTCATAACAAGTGCTAAACTGAGTTTTTAAGACACTTGTGACGATCTTTCCTGGAGGCTTCAAGAAGTTCAACAGTACACTCATAGATACCACCATCCAAACAGGATCGAGCTTAGGGCACCCCAAGAGACTGCCTCACAGAAGAATGCCAGTCGATTACAGGAAGCCTAGATTCAACTGAAGTCCAAATATTTTAAAATCCGTCTCAGTCAACCACGAAGTTTCAAAAACTTTGAAGGGGGTTCTGTAGGCTATCAAAAAATACTAAGGACGAGCCTCAGACGCGGACCTCGCAAACATGGAGGATGCGTTTCAAGCTCAGACGTGGACTCGCGTCCTCTGTCTAACGCGGAGGTCGCATTCCAATCTCAGACGCGGAGGTCGCTAGATGTGGACCTCGCGTCCTTTGTCAGATGCGGACGTCACCAAACGCGGACCTCGCGTCCTTTGTCAGACGCGGAGGTCGTCCGACGTGGACCTCGTGTTTCAACTCAAACGCGAAGTTGAGCAGCTTCGCGTTCCAACAAAGACCCGAGCCTGTAAGTTCCGCGTCTCAACATCAGAGCGAGGTCCGCGTCTAGCGCGAGACCCGCATTTTTGCTATAACTGAGCCACGAACTTGGTCAGTTACACCCTATTTTCTCTCTACATAATGGGGAATAACTTCCCATTATGGAGAGATTTAAGGAGTTGGTTACACCCCCAATTATGGAGAGATTTAAGGGGTTGGTTACACCTGAATTCTTCTATAAATAGCTATGAATAGCTAGAGAAGATAGAGGGGGTTAGAAGGGGACCCATGGAGGGGGACCTCTAAAAAGGGTTGAAGAGGAGAGTCCTAGTGAAGGAATCTAAGAAGCCATAGGCAGAGGGGAGAGCTACATCGCCAGAGTTCGGTCTTGAAGCGCTTGAAGCCTAGAAAGAGTTGAACTCTTTCTGTTAACTTGTTGAGTTCAAGTTCTTTAAATCTCTTTGAGATCCATTACTGATAGGAGCTGTGCTACTCTATCAGTAGATCCAAAGAGAGGATCCACAAGAGAAACTTGACGTTCGGCTGGTCAACGGAGAACAAGACTCACTCTCCACCGCCACATAAAGAACCCAGCTTTAAATAAAGAGGAGAATCAATCAAAATATTTTCTCTTTTGTAATCAGATTGTATCCGTTGTAATCTTCTATTCAATTAAAAGAATTTTGCAATTGTGATTTTTCTGACGCGTACAACCGAGTCTTGATGAGGTTCTTGTTTCTTTTGAGGCTACTAATGATATTGTGGCTGCATTAGTGGAGTCTAGTACACTCATATCTGATGATATCTATGTTCATGAGAATTATACTAGTGATTCTGAGTATGTATTAGTGGAGTCTAGTATGCCCGTATAGATTGCTAGGTATTTATTTGTCATCCTATGATAGAGGATGGGATTGAGCATGAGACAGTTGCTACTAGTATCGTTATATCTAGTAAGCCATTAGAGTCTTCTCGTGTAGATTGTCAGATTCACACATACTTCTTGCATGAGGAGAGGAAACCGGTTCAGCTTCTGAACTTGGTTCCTTTTCCTAAAGAGAGTCGGAAGACAGAGGTTGAGCGTTGTGATTACTCTTAGGGTTTCCTTTTCTAGTGAATGTTTGGTGTTCTTTTTTGAGTTTCTTCAGATTTCTGTCAGTCTTAGTGATATGTCATTAGCGGTGTTTGATGTACGTCTATATCTTTTTTCTCTTATTTTTAGAAGCTATGCCTAATGAGTCTGATACATTGCATTTGCCTATTTCACCTGATGAGATCCTTAAACAGATATCAACAATGATGACTACAAATTTGCTGCATATCTACATACTGTCTTGCAGAAATTTGCATTTGATAATGAGGTGATGATTATGATTCACTTTGAGAGGTTCCCTTTAGGAACTGTGAGAAAGTTGAGTTTCTAGATAGTTCTGAGGAGGATTGATTCCATTACCCATGAGTTGGTATCCCATGGGATTCTGTTATCAGTTTGATTTTCAGTCGGGTAGATTCGACTCTTTCTGATACATGCTTTCTAGAGTTACCATCGACTAGAGCTGATCCGTTACAGATGCCAGTTCTACCTCCACCACTCTGGTTCAAGCTTGATGCACAAATGTTGGTTCCATGACCACCACCATGGCCTGATTGAGATGCTTCGTGTGAGGAGATTGTTTAGTTCAATCTAGACATGCTTGGCATTTGTTATTGCTACATTCACTGGAGATGAATGCTTTCAAGCTGGGGAGAATAATGGGATATCTCTCCATTTATGTTTTATTCTAGTTATCTTTAGTTGTTTTTTAGTTGGTTGCTTTATTTAGTTTTTGTTTATATTTAGTACCACATTAGTTGTGATGAGGATTTTTTCCCCTCTTGGTGTAGGTCTATACCAGACTAAGACTGTTATTGAAGTTATTATTTAATGATATAATATTAAGTTTATTAAAAAACTCGTTTAGCATGATGATTTTCTTAACATCCTAAATATTTTGTGAGTGAGTTGAAAAAGTGGGTGGGAGATTCACTTGGGTGAGAAACCCGAATTCCTTGTTCTTGTCTAAATTATCAATTTCCTAATTTATTATTGTGTTTTGTGTTACCATTAACAGTTGATCTTGTTCCAAGGTCACTCTTTGAAAATTGGTGGTGCATTCTCCACCCCAAAACATGCACATACACACACTAGTATACAGCCCTCTTCAAGTGCAACTTCCTTCGTACGGATTGTAAACATATCAGGACTTGCAATAACTCTAGATATGTCGGTGTATGTGAAACCAGAAGTCACCATAGCGTCAGTGGGTTGTTCAAGCTTCCTGGACAACTTCTTCAAAAAGTTCACATGGTTTACAGTTTTGTACATGTATTTCTGTGGTTTGTGGGAGCCAAAATTTACCTGTCTTGATCTATGATTTGTAGAGACTGACACGGGTGTCACACTCCGATACAGACTGCATTAGACATGGCAATTGTCCACCATCCAGACTTGAGGACACGGACTCAAAAATATATTTTGGATTGTTGTTCATATGTGAAAGAACCTATATTTAGTAGACTGATCCATGAAACAATTATCTTTTACCAGCGGCGTAACCTAGTTCATCTTATATATATGTTTAAAGGTGACTAATTTGTGAGTCTTGGACACGCACAATGAACAAAATATCATTAAGAACAATATTTCTTTCTTCAAAGGCTTGGCTTAGTGGTTAAGCAGGGGTCAAGTAATGGGCGGTCCCATGTCCCCCCTAACACACAGACACACAACGACCACGTCAAAGGAAAAAAAAAAAAAGGAAAACAGAAAACAGAACAAAGAAAAAATTGAGTTGTTTGAACTTTATCCATTCCATGGATGTACACTAGCATGGCAGGAGGGGACCACCTTAGATGCCTTCAAAAGGTCCCGTGCATTGTTTTAAACAGTTCTGCATCGAATTATAACCAATTAATAGATGTTAAAATATAAATATAATACCCTCAACCCTCAGCTGACTTCGGAGTTTTAATGCAGTGACAATGACTTTAATATAGTATCAGAGTAAACATGTTCAATTCCCAAGCGCACATTTAAAGAATGGATTTAAAAACAAAAATATCACTGCACAAACGTCCAGATTTTAGCTCATTAAAAGCGGCGTTCGATCTGCGGGGGGCGTTTTAGAATATAAATATAATACCCTCAACCCTCACCTTAACTTTAGAGTTTTGGTACAGTGACATAGATTTCAATAATAGATTCTCTAGGATTATGACTACAAAACTTTGAATAGATGTCCGCTTTTCACTTGTCTGTTCGACTATAAGTCATACTGCTTTGAAATCGCATAGTTCATTCTGAAATAAACTTGTGAAGAGCGTGTCTCTATCACTTGTGATTTTAAGGCCACATAATTTGAAAATATGACCAAATAAGACCCATGCTAGTTTTAATGTCGTATAAGGATTGGAGGAGATTATCTAGATGAGTCTATCAACTAGTATGTTGCACTGGAAAGGATATGGGATACTGATATGACACCAATAGGATGTGGGGATAAGAAATCCTCGACATTTGGGATATACATGCTCTGCAATAATAAAAGTATGTGAATTTATTCATGTACTTTTTTGAGTGTGTGTGTGTGTGTGTGTGTTGGAGGGTGGGGGGTGGGGGGGAGTATTAAAGTTTTTTTCTCATTAATATGAATTGGAATGCCATAAAAGTTGAAAAAAAGCAATAACTTAAAAGATTTCTAGTTATATAAATCAATAGTTACTAGAAAATTCATAATCATAAAGAGTGGTGCAAGTATTGCAGACATCACTTTAGAAGAATTCTCAAGATGGTAACTCAATCTGAACATCTTTCGTGCAGCTAAAGAGCATTGATCAATCCTGTGTCACCTGATTTCAGTGAAGGTTTGTGCTTGAATGTTATGCTTTCCTCCACGGTACAGGTGCCCTTCTATTTTCGAAGGGTGTCCAATTATTTACATGAATCAGGGTCTTAAAGGAAGAAAATAAAAATTTAGTCCCATCTACAAGAGAGATGCTGAATCTTGTTTGCTGTGATGAATGGAAGAGCCATCTTTTAGGACTTTGCTTTCATCATAGAGATTTCTATTCGAAGTTACTTATAAACAGGAGCTGGCGCCAAAGGGTGTCTACTTTTTTTTTCCTTATTCACCTGTATTCATCCACCCTTAAGAGCTGCTGCTCCAGTTGGTAGCCAAATCAGGCATGAAGGGGTCAACAAGAATCTCTTGGTTGGTATTTTAGTTCAATCCCATTGAGCAAATTTATACGTGGGAAATAAGATTTGGGTTCCAAATATTTTGTTGTATTTGATGAAATTTTGCCTGAGATGGATCTTATGCCTTGGTGCTCTTTGGTTTCAGGATGTTTTTACCCATGGATTGGTCTGGAAGCAGACGGATTGTTCAAGAAAATGCTTCTGAACTTTCTGAAGCCCCAGTAGATTGTTATATATTTCACTTCTGCAAGGTTGTTCAGCCTTTGACGATCAAGCTTGGCTTTTGGTTTCCAAGTGTGGAAATTGCACTTGTCACCGTGTACAGAAAACTGGGGCTCTGGATTGTGTAGTCTGCGTGCAGTTTGGATGAAGAACTTGTTTTCCTTTGGAACCAGATTGTTTTCTGGTTATGTTCAGAATGGTTTTCCTACTCAGAGCCCCGGAGATGCACTGTGTTGAATTTGTTTATGCGTGTCTGTTAAAAGAGCGCAGGGGAGACCGAAGAAAACATGGATTGAGGTAATACGACAAGATATAGAGGCTAAAGATCTTAGTGAAAACATATTGCTCGATAGGAATGAGTGGAGAAAGCTGATCCATGTGCCCGATCCGGCGTAATTCTCTTTTGGTTCATGTAGCCTACCCCAAATACTTGGGACAAATGGCTTAGTTGTTGTTGTTGTTGTTGTTGTTGTGTCTGGTAACTTTTCAAGCAGATATGTCACTGCTGCTGCTAATGTTATTCTCATACTCAACCTCTCTCATCTTTTGATTATCACAATCATCCTATTGACAATAAAATCTTTTGTGTGATACTGAGATATCTATCAGTTTGGCAATGAAATCTTTTGTGTGATATTCTACTCGATGCTTCTACAGCAGTATGGAGAAATTATAACGAATTCAGATACAAAAGGGCTAAATTTCTATATTTTGTGCCAAAGTTTGTATCCTACTTTAATGAACCTGTTTATGTTTTCGCTTTGAGGAATGAGAAACAACTGAACTGGAATCACTGATCAAATGAACAAGAGAGATTGATTAATTCTACATGTCTCTATCTAGTGTTTCAGTCATGTACTTGTGCTTCTAGTTGTGAGTTTTTCTCCTCCAAACCTTAGATTTTCTAGTTGTGAGTTCCTTCTAACTGAAAATTCATTGTATGAGAGATGGAAAAGTGAAATGTCACCTGTTCTACATTTAATAAAAAAATTCAATTTTATTCTACATTTATCACAATGTTATGCAAATGCTAACAGTTTGAATTGCTTGCATTGCATCTCAATCTTACATCCTTCCCATAAATCACTGTTACATATCAAACAGCCAGTGCCTGAACACTGCAGTAGTGAATAGATGAATATAGAAAATTTCAAAAATGAAGTCATGTTTTCATCTGCTTGTAGGACAATTTCTCAAACTATAACATAGAGAGTCTAGAGATATCATCATTCAGATTTCTCAATAGAAGATAAATTTCTCTGGATTGAGGGTGAGAAAAATCTGCCATACTAAATACATGAACGATGTCTCCGATCTCAATCCAACTATATCCAGTCCTCTTCTTCGTTCTCCCGTCTCTTATCTGCGTTCTCAGCTTCGCCATCTCTCCCCACTGACCGTTCACCGCATACATGTTCGATAGAATGACACTGTATCCAGTGGCTTCGCAAGCATTACCGGTCTCAGTCATGTGCTTTGCTGCGATCTCCATGAATTTTACATCAGAATGAATCCGGCAAGCACTCAAGAACGCTCCCCATATATCGTTGGTTGGTTCAGTCGGCATCCTCCTTATGAACTCATAAGTTTCTTCCAAGCGTCCAGCTCGACCAAGCATGTCAACGATGCATGTGTAATGCTCATTACCAGCTGGGATTTTGTAATCATCAACCATCAAACTGTAAACCCTGAGTCCTTCACTGACCATACCCCCATGGCTACAAGCAGAGAGCACGGCAGTGAAAGTTATCTCACTCGGTCTAACACCCGAATCAATCATCTTATTGGAGAGGGAAAGGGCCTCTTCGCAATCTCCATGCATCCCGTATCCAACAATCATCGCATTCCATAAACCCGTATCTCTTGCCTCAGCCCGATCAAAGAGACGTCGAGCCACAGCAATCTTCCCACATTTAGCATACATGTCCACCAAAGCGCTGAGCACAAACAAATCCAATTCAAGCGCGTTTCTGATCACATGAGCGTGAACTTCCAACCCCGGTTTCAAAAGTGCGTTTTGAGCAAACATTGGCAGAATTGACGACAACACAACACCTCCCGGCCTCACTCCGTCCAATTGCATCAGCTTGATATGGTGTAACACGTCACTGTAAAGCCCGTCCCGAGCAAACCCAGATATCAAAGCGTTCCACATGACATTGCTCGCCTTCAAACCGGAAGCTCTCAAGCTCTGAAAAAACTTCAGAGCATCAGCATGCTCTCCCAGCCTCAGTAGCCCGTCAATCATCGCAGTCCAGACAAAATCATCTCTTTGCGGCATTAACGCAAACAGCTTCTTAGCAAAATCTAAGCAACCACATTTCAAATACAACTGCAGAAATCCAGTAGCTAACCGCAAATCGAACTCAGACCCACTAACTAAAACGTGGGCATGAACAATTTTCCCTTCCCTTTCCAATTTTAAACCAATGCAGGCCTTGAGAACAATGCTGAAACTCACGGGGTCCGGTGAGATCTCATTGTCCGATACCAAAGCAGAAAACAACCAAAAAACTGATCGATACTGGTTTCGTTCAATAAAGGCCTTAAGCAAGTAGTTGTAGGTGTGGGTTGTTCTCTTTGGCAAAACCCCAAACAGGATGCGGGCTTGCTCAGGTCCACGTAGAGAAGCATAGGAGCTTATGAGCCTGCAAGCAAGTACTGATTTTGAGGAGAACCCATTTGTTACGATGAGTGCATGGATTTGATGGAGGTGAGAGATTGAGGTTGGGGTCTCTGTGATGGAGCTGAGAAGGGTCTCATAAGGAGTGGAAGCAGTGGAGCTCAGTGATCTTCTCATGCGATGGGGGACACACAGAACTCTCCTCATAACCCCAGCACATGAGAGAGAGAGAGAGAGAGAGTCATGTGTTCGGCGGGAACTGGGTTGAATTTATTGGGAATGGGCTGCCCCCCCATTTCAAGTGCAACCGGCCCAAAAGCCCAAAAGTACAATTTTTTTTCCTTATTGGGCCTTCCAAGCTGATGTGCCCAATTCATGAAAATAATTTTTAAATTTTAAACAATAAAGATTTGGACTCTTTTGAATTAAAACAACAGGTGCTATCTATATTAATATTAATCAATCAGGATCAAGAGAATCAAGACTGGGAGAGAGGGAGGGGGAGAGAGTTGACTTCTATAGTAGCTAGCTAGCCATGGCCATGCCTGCAGCCTTGCATCATGCCAACTGGCCAATTTCCCAGGCCGCTGGCGGTGCTCGTAGACGCCTGCAGCCACGCTCCGTAAGAACCTCGCCGGCCTCGTCCTTCGACGGCCGTCGTCGTCGTTGTGCATCTCATGAAGTGCTTCATACTAAGAGCATTTCCCTTGCTCCTGCTCAGGCCTTCTTCACACCCCAGGTGAAATTTCATGATTTAAATTTAAAAGTTGTATTTGCTTAAAATTTGGGCTTTTTTTATTAAAAAAATAATCATGTTTTAATATTTAATTTCAAGAATAGACATTTTCACATTTTAATTATTAAAATCGACTTCTGAAAGCCCATGTAGGTGATGAGCGGTTTCGCATCCGTGGGTGGTTGTTTTTAGGTCTGGGTTCAGCGAACTCGGACGCAAAATAGTGCTAAATTCTCCGTCCGATTTTGATAAACCTAGACACAAAATTTAGCTAAATTTGGCGCTCGGATTTGTCAAATCCAGACGTAAAATTTCAACAACCTCAAACAGTCACAATCTTAAACTGTCCTCTCCACGTTCATCCTCACTTCTCATATCCCTCCTCCTCTCCAAACCCTTCACTTCTTCCTCCCAACCTCTCTTCCGACATCGAGAAAATCTACCTTACCTTCCACCGCCTCCACTTCTCCCCTTAAAAACTCGCCGCTGTCCTCTTCTCTCTCTCTATCCCTGCCTCCACTCCAACCGCTCCTCCTCGATCGCGTGCTCTGCTGCTGCGGGCCGTCCCTCTCCTTCTCCCTCCACCCTTCTCCTTCGCCTCCTCTGCCTCTGGCTTTTCCCCCTCTCTCCTTGTTGGCCCAAAGGCCTTCCACTCTAGTTTTGATGATGATTAACTCATGTAGTTATGTTTACTAATATTCTTGTGATTTTAAGTTTTAGATCATTAACCAAGATATTAGTTGGTGATTAGCTTCAACAAGGTGTTTAGAAGCTTTTCATGATGATTCCAGGGCCAAAGCTTCAAGATCATACATTGCCTAGCCCATGGATGGAGTTTTGGAGCAAGTCTACTTGAAGATGAAGATCATCAAGAAGACTTAGGTATCCTATTTTAGTTAGTGTGTTTAGATCCAATTTGTAAAGCTTAGTATAGTTGATATGCTCAAGTGTACAACACACACGTTTTCATGTTTTGGATTTGGTTTTCATGAATAGTAGATCAAAACAAGTTTACTTTATTTCTATGTATATTAGATATGTTCTAGATATACATACATGGTTTAACTTGCTAGACAAACTTATTTTGACTATTCTATTCATGTTTTGAAAAATCAAGTTTGATAAAATACCGGTTTTGGTTTTTGATAAAATTTGCAAGACTCAAAAATGAATTGATAAGTTGATATATGTCTTGAAATTTTTATCACTTGTTTGTGTTTCAATATAAAATGTTAAAACAAGTTTTATGGGATTTTCAGAAAAGATAAAAGATTTTTATAAAACTTTTTTCCCAGTTTTTCTGACCCAGGTTTGTGCTGACAGGCCGGTCGGTCGACCGTATGGGTCGACCGCACCAAGGGCCGGTCGACCCATGGGGTCGACCGACGTGCACAAACTTGTGCATGTCTGGCAGACACAAACTCGGTCGACCGTACGGGTCGACCGGGTCTGAGAGCTCTGCTCTCTGTTTGTTTGGGTCGACCGGGCGGTCGACCGCTGCAGAGAGTTCTGCTCTCTGTTTGATTCGGTTGACCGGGCCGGTCGACCGCAGTTACCCAACGGTCATATTTCTGACCGTTGGCGGTCGACCGGGCCGGTCGACCGTTGCCTGTCAGAGCTGCCAGCTCAGCTCTAACGGCTAGTTTTTTATTGAGGCTATATATACCTCATTGTTTGGAGTTTCTCTCTAAGATTTTGATGCCAAAATTTCCTGACTATTTCTAGTGTTTTAAAAGAGTTTTCAAAAGAGTTTTAAGTGCAAAAAGATTCATCTTTATTGTTTTAAGTGTTTTGTTATTTTCAAAGAAAAATAGGATTTTGGGAATAGATTTCTTGCTCTTCATTTCTATATCAATTTGCTATTTTCCCAAGAGTTTTTCTTTGATCAAAACACTTAGCTTTTCCACACTTGAGCTATATCTTCTATCCTAAACTATTAGGATTTTTGTTTTGTGGAAAAGAGAAAAGAAAGAGAGAGTTTTGAGGTTGTTGTTGTAACCTCTAAGTTGTACACCCTTATTCTTGTTGTATCCCTCTTCGGTAGAGGTAATCGGGTGATTGGTTTGTATCCCTCAAGTGTGAGGTGATTGAGATTGGTTGAGAGCCTCTTCGGTAGAGGTGTTGTTGTTGGTTGTTGTATTGCCTCGGTGGCATTGTAAGGTTGAGAGAGGAGTTTGGTACTCCTATAGTTGATTGGGAAATCCTACACGGTGGTGTAGGCGGGGATGTAGAGCAAGGGTGCTCGAACCTCGAAACATATCTTGGACTTTGCGTTTGATCCACTTGTCTCTAAACTCTCTCTCTTTACATTTGTGCAAAGCATCATACCTCATTCATATCATATATTGCTTGTGTTGAGCATAATTCATATCATACATATCTATTTGCTTGTGTTGCCATTACATACTCCATATTGCTATATTCTTGATTGCTTGGCTTGATTGTGTGTGCACATTGCTTGGATTGCTTGTGTGTGTGTGCCTAACTTATACTCATCCAACAAGAGCTTCACATAGCGACTCAACCCATTTCAAGGGGAATCAAGAGGAGTTAGTCCAGAGCCTCGCAAGGGGAATTCGGCTACACTTGTTGTATTGTATTAGTTTGTGCAACATTTGCATTAGCTTCCGCATTTAGCGCACTTAGTTTTACATTTAGTTTTAGATTAGCACAAACACCTATTCACCCCCCCTCTAGGTGTTCCCTTTTCACTCCTCTCCTTCCTCCTCCTCTCCTACTCCTGCAACTCCATGCCTCCTTGTCCCTCGTCAACCACCTCCACGCCCACCACCCTTACCTTATCTCCTCTGACCTCTTTGTCATCCTCATCCGCCGCTTCGTCAAGTCAAGACTTGTCGCCAAGGCCATCTAAGCGCTCAACGTCAAGGGGGGAGGGAGAGGATCCAAATTGGAGAAGACAAAAAAGACAAAGAGATATATGGTAGAGGAAGAAGAAGAGATAGAAGAGGGAAGATAGAGAAGGAAGCACATGCAGGAAGAGAGAAAAAGATAAAGATTTTTTTCTTCTTCCAAAATTAAGTCTGGGTTATCAAAACTCGGACCTAATATATATATATATATATATATATATATATATATATATATATATATATATATTTAAATCAGGTCTGGGTTCACCAAAACCATTCCTAAAATTGTTTCAATTTTCTTGTCTGAGTTCGCCAAACTTAGACAAAAAATAATAAACCCGTGACCACTCAACGCCACACTGGCAACGTGAAAGCGCTCACGCCGATATGGTCTGTCAAAGGTCGACTATGGTAATTGAATTTTGAGGAGGTCTTTTCTTGAAATTAAATATTAAAACAAGATTGTTTAAAAAAAAGCCTTAAAATTATGAATATATGTTTCTGTGAAGATTATGAATTTCAAATGTTAGTTAAATCAAATAAAAATATCTTTAATTTTACCTGCTTTGTTTTATTTAA
Organism: Agave tequilana; assembly: GCA_038442645.1. Lineage (NCBI taxonomy): Eukaryota > Viridiplantae > Streptophyta > Magnoliopsida > Asparagales > Asparagaceae > Agave > Agave tequilana. The sequence goes on from JAVJIF010030408.1 coordinate 242,554, forward strand.
ATCGAAGTCCGATTTGATATTTAATAAGACTCTATTTCTTTTAACATATTTGATTTAATAAGACTCTGATTTGATTTGAATATATATATATATATATATATATATATATATATATATATATATATATATATATATATATATATATATATATATATATATATATATATATATATATATATATATATATATAGAGAGAGAGAGAGAGAGAGAGAGAGAGAGAGGAATCTGTACCTCAGCCGCCTCTCTCAGCTGGCGCAACGTGATTGTATTTTAACCACAATTTTGGGTGCTGGTACCATGATCGCAGTTTTATATGAGGATTGTGATTAAGTCGCAGTGTTTTTATGAGAACTGCCACCAAGGTCGCAGTCTTTTTTCTAAGGACTGCTACCTTGGTCGCAGTCCTAATTACATAGAAAATATATGATTTTTTAAGACCGCGACCTTGTTATAGTGGACTGCGACCATGTTGCAGTAAGTTTGTGATCATATTGAAGTGACTATTGAGAGAGACTCTCAGCTGGTGGCTGAGGTACATTTTTTTCATATGTGTGTGTGTGTGAGATAGACTTGTGTCATTCTAGAAGGATTCGAGGCCGAATCCTTCCCACTCAAATACAACCATACAACATCTAAATGCAAAATCCATTTCATTATAGTTGATATACATTATTTTAAGTAATTAAAAGCAGAAAATCATGTATTTTGAATACTTTTTGCTTATCTATCAAGTGTCACAAAATGAACGACTAAAAATAGCATATTGCTTATCTCTATGTCTTTTGGCATACAAATTCTCGATCCGACCATTTCATCATATTCTAAACACAAAAAAACTCTCACACACTAATTATTGTTAGATTTCAAATATTCTATACCGTTAAACTAACCAACTCACTATTTTGGCTGCCCATTTTATGACTACTTGATAAATGGGTAAAAAAAATTCAAAATTCATGATTTTTGTTTTTTAGTACTTAAAATAATGTAGATCAACTTCAACGGCGTAAATCTTGCTTTCAGATGTTTTAAAGTTGTATTTGAATGGAAAGGATTCAACCTCGAATCCTTCTGGAATGACACAAGTCTCTCTCTCTCTCTCTCTCTATATATATATATATATATATATATATAATATATATATATATATATATATATATATATATATATGTATGTATGTAGTAGTGATCCGGTGAGAAAGCTAGCTTATGTGAGAAGATGAGAAAGGAGTATAGGAACCATCAGATTAGTTTTTTGGGTGGTTGAGATTAGAATTAGAGGAAATAAAACTAAAACCCAAAAACTAAATTAATCAACCCAAAACTAACTTAACCAACCCAAAAACTAATCTCAACCACCAAAAGATAATCTGACGGCTCCTGTGATCGCTTCTCATCTTCTCACCTATGTTAGCTTTCTAATCGGATCACCACTATATACATATACATATATATATATATATATATATATATATATATATATATATATATATATATATATATATATATATATATATATATATATATATATATATATATATATATATGTATGTATCTATATTTGTGTGTATATATATATGTATGTGTGTGTGTATGAGGGATCTGTACCTAAGCCGCCAGCTGAGAGAGACTCTCTCAGTTGATGCAATGTGGCTGAATTTTAACCACAATTTTGGATGCTGGTACCATGGTCGCAGTGTTATATGTGGATTGTGATTAAGCCGCAGTGTTTTTATGAGGACTGCTGTCATGGTCGCAGTCTTTTTTAAAGACTGCGATCAAGGTCGCAGTCTTTTTTTGAAGACTGCTATCATAGTCGCAGTCCTAATTACACTGAAAATATGTGATTTTTTAGGATTGCAACCAAGTTACAGTGGACTGGGACCATATTGCAGTAAGTTTGCGACCATTTTGAAGTGACAGTTGAGAGAGTCTCTCTCAGCTGGCGGCTGAGGTACATCTCTCTCTCTCTCTGAGGTATATCTCTCTCTCTGAGAGAGAGAAATGTACCTCAGCCTCCAGCTGAGAGAGACTCTCTCAGCTGAGAGAGAGAGACTTGTGTCCTTCCAAAAATTATTCCCACTCAAATTCAATTATCTGACATTCGAATACAAGATCCACTCAGTTAAAGTTGATCTATATTATTTCAAGTATCTATAAAGTAAAAATCAAGTGTTTTTAATACTTTTTGCTCATCCATCAAGCAACGCAAAATGAACGGCCGAAAGTAGTGAGTTGGTTAGATCTTTATCTTTAAACATACAAATTCTCGATCCGGTCATTTCATTATGATCTAAACATTTAAAAACCCCTATAAATCAATTTTTGTTAGGTTTCAAATGATCTACACCGTAAACTAAGCAAGTCACTATTTAGGCCGTCCGTTTTCCTCTTATTTGATGAATGGGAAAAAAGTATTCAAACACTTGATTTTTAGTTTATAGATACTTGAAATAATATTGATGAATTTTAACGGAGTGGATCTTGTATTCGAATGTCGGAGGGTTGAATTTGAGTGGGATGGATCCGGGCTTGAATCCTTTTGGAAGGACAAAAGTCTCTCCCTACACACACATATATGATTTAATTCAGAGTCAAAAATTGCGCTTTAATTTATGTTTTGCAAAGAGCTCATTTGTGTTTTTGTTCTCTAAATTGTTGTTCTTCTTTGATGATTTGCACGTGTAAAAGATGAAGGTTAATAGGTCCCTGATTTGTCTTTATTAAATAATTATGAATATGTGCAATTGAACTTTGTAATTATCAGACTACTTACTCTCTCTAAATGCATGCAACCTAACTATGTAAGAAAGAAAAAAAACAAGAAAATAATGGAAAATTTTGTGACACCGCATTGAAGCTAAATTGGTGCCCAATTGTGGACCTTCAAAGCTTTGCACTATAATACCTAGATTTTGGGCACATGCAGGAAAAAAATTGGTGTAAATTAAAATTTATTAAGAGTTTTTTTATAGACTTTTGCTCTAATTATATAGAATTCTAATCTTGATGGAAATGAAAAAACTTTTCATCTTCCTTTTTGGGACAGGCATCATGTTCTCTCTCTAATAAATATTGTTTCTTTTGTTTCACAATTTCTTTTTCAAATACAGATCCCTAACAAATGATGTTCTTATTTTTATTATTTGAAACTTTTTTCGAGATAGGGATGTAAATGTAATGGTTAGACTTTGCGTACTGTAAACTCTTTTGATTTCCTTCAATTTTTACATAGAGAGGAAAGAAAGAGAAGAATGTTAAAGAGAACTTTTGGGTATGTAATTATGAAGAGAGAGATAAGTATTCTAAATTATCTATTTAATAAATATTATTTTTTATTTCAAATTTTCTTTTGAGATGGGGATAAAATGTATGGCTAGATTTCAAAATATGATAAAAATTTGTAAATAAATTGATAGATTTTGTTTAGACTTTGACACGAACATGAGTCACCATCAAATTAGAATTTCAATCAAAAAGATTGCGATTATAACAGTAGAGATAAAAATTCAGCTTAATTCCATATGACTTCATGAATTTGTTCCCGATTTCGAAAAACTACCATGAACTTTGAAGATTACAACATAACTATCATGAATTATGCCTTTTCACAGTAGTTTTTTTAAAAATTTGGGAGATTTTTTTTAAAAATCAGAGTTGATGATAAATTTTTGTATTTTTGAATTTTTTTGATAGTTTTTTGAAATTGGGTGAAAATTCATGATAGTTCTCTAAAATTAAGCCATAAAAGTTTGCTCTTTCCATGCAGGAAATTAAATTGGAGGAGGAAGAGCTTGAGGAACTGATTGAAGAAATAAAGGCTGAACTTGCCCTTTATGGACATAATAATATGGAATTAGACTTGCTTCAAGCCTTGAATTCAGTGGATTTGATTGAGAGGCTTGGAATACAGAGATACTTCCAAGACCAAATTCTAAGGATTGTTCATACAGTCTACATGCAAGTGACCTCCATTGGGATACTGCCAAAAATAGCAATATGAAAATGATTCTCTCTTTGTTTTCCCTTATTGTTGTTATTTATGACAGATATGAAGATGACTTTGTTGATCTTTTTTTCTTGAGAAACCTGATCTTATTGGGTTGCAGGCAGTGGGATGAGAAGAGTGGCTTCAGCAACAATGCAGAAATCACAGTTCTAGCTTTTCGCTTTCTCAGACTTCATGGTTATCCAGTGTCTGCAGGTAATTTATCATCTAGTCTTTGCCACTGTCTCAAAATTTCAAAGTTTACACTAGGATTTATTATTATTTTTTAGATAAAATCGTGAGGTCAAAATTCCCGGCGTTTCATTAATAAGAATTTAATGAAACATCCCTAGAATAAAGGGTACAAATTTGCATAGAAACACTCATACACAATTTGCTTCTTTTCAAGAAAGAAAAAGAAAAAAGAACAACAAAATGAAGCCACCAGAACGCCCTCAGTTAAGTCGCGGCTTCTCCCTTCCACCGTGAATGTGTCGTCAGCTGCTTGGACCAGTTCAACCCTTGGCCAGATCCCCGCTAGCGTCGTCACGACATCTACAGCTCGATCCGGTCATCCTGTGACCGGAGCCCCCAATACAGAAAGACGTGTCATCCCTCTTTCACCGCATTTGCGGTATCTGCAGCTCTGCACCGGTCATCCCTTGGCCGACCACCGCCGACACTGAATCTGCAGTTCTAATCCGATCATCCCGTGACCGGATCCCCCACCACATTGATCAAATATAGGAGAGTTAGGAAAATATTTCCATCCTTTCACCAAGTCAAATTTATTCCTATTACAATGTCATACACGCAGGTGTTCTCGAGACTATGAGGGATTCAGAGAAAGGGTTCCATGCCTGTTTCTCAATTCAGACGCAGCGCCAGATATTATGCATGCTGAACTTGTACAAGTGCTCGCAGTTGGGCTTTCCGAGCGAAACAAAGATCATGGACGAAGTAATGGGATTTTCCAGGACTCAACTTCACAAAGCTTTGTCAGAGGGAAACTCAACTCTTTTAGAATCCAACAATCTAAAGATTGCGGTAACACACTTTTATCTTAGAAAAAATCATTAATAAATCTAATTTTAATGTTTGATAAACAAATGAAAACTATCTTTATCCATTCATATAAGTATTCATTTATTTCATTCTATTATATGTTATATTTACGTCAAACTTTGTTCATGTTTTCAGATAAAATTTGCCCTTGAATTTCCTCGACGTTACCTTTTGCCCAGACTGGAATCAAGAAGCACCGTGCGACAGCTATGGCCAGCTACAGATGGGAGTACAAGAAAATATGTCCAGCTCGCAAAGTCAGACCTGCAAGTGCTGCAGAAGCTGTATCAGCAAGAACTGCACGAGCTCGACAGGTTAAGAGAAAAGCACAAAGAAGAAGATATCTACTCTTCATATACGTACATACAATTGATCACTTGTATGCGTGGCTGCAGGTGGTGGACACAACATGGCTTCGATGAAGTGAAATGCGCACGCAAGCAGCTCGCAAAAGTTCTGTTTACAGTGGCTGCAAGCATGTACGAGCCTGAATTCTCAGCGCAGCGCTTGGCTTTCGCCAAGATTGCGAACCTCACCATCATTGTGGATGATATGTTTGATGATACAACAAGCGACCCTACCAAGTTTCGCCGATTCAATGAGGCCATAAAAAGGTATATGGTTGCGATTTATTCAGTAATTTTACCTTGATTTTGTTTAAAATGTGTAACATTTAGATTGACATATTAGTTTGTGTTATGTTTAAGTTGGGATCCATCTCTGCTTGGTGATCTCCCACAGCATAAGCTAGTGCTCACTGGGCTCTGTAGTACTGTAGAAGATATTGCAGCAGAGGCTAGCAAAATTCAAAATCAAGACATCCTTCCTCTCTTCAAAGATCTGGTGATGATGATGAATTTCTAAACATCTAATACTAATTACTAATATTATTCTTTTTTATTTTCTGTGAGTTTCGAAAGTTGAAATCTTGCCTGTGGGTAAATTGCAGAAAACCCCCATGTACTATAACTAGTTTTGCAACAACCCCCTCATTCTTTGGATTCACGAGATTATGTTAGTGCCAGAATAGCACAATGGTAAACCTCATGATACTATACGAGAAGTTTGGATTTAAAATCTCGCTGCATCTCCTAAACTAGAGAGTTTTCTGACTAATCTAATAAAACAGGAAAGTTTGTTGCAAAACTTTTTCTAATACATGAGAATTGTTGCAATTTACCCTACTTAGTAATAACCAGCGTAAATCATGTTCATTGATAACTCTAGCAAGAAATTGCTGACATATGTGCTTCTATGCAGTGGATTTGCTTTGTAGGTACCTATGCCATAGAAGCAGAATGGACACAGAACGAACATATACCAAGCTTGGAAGAATACATGAAGGTGGCATACTTTTCAAATGGAGCAACAATCATTACATGGACATCGGTGTTTCTGACAGGCGAACCGATCACAGATGAGATATGCAGTCACATAGGGATCGATTCACGCTTCATGTACTTGGTTGGCTACATATCTCGGCTTTCCAATGACCTTGCTGGGTTTGAGAAGGAAGCGCGAGAAGGGAAGATGACCACTGCAGTGAGTTGTTACATGAGGGATCATCCAGAGTACAGCCAGGAGAAGGCCATTGCTATTCTTTCGCGGTTGATAGAGTCAAGCTGTCAAGAGCTGGAGCTGGAGATCTATCGGTCAAGGGCCAAAGTACCCGAATGTTGCAGTAGAGCATTGCTCGGTTATGTTCGGGGGGCGTGTTTGATCTACAAGAAAGGGGAGGGGTTCTCTGGAAATGTCGCAGAGTTCATGGAAGTTTTCAAGGATTACCTCTTTCACTCACTTGAGTAACATGTTTGAGAGATCGTCTTGTACCTTTCCCATTGAGCTATTCATAAGGAATTCTGCTTTCTGATCACAGTGATCCATCTGAAATCTGATAGAATACAAAGAGAGAATCTACTCAGTATTGTTACCATACAAGTTTAGATATATAGATGCTGGTAACTGGGATGACCTGAAATCAACTGATACCGTTACCTGAATCCTTTCGCACAGTGCAATTGTCTGCATCCAACAGCTTTATGCTTCGAAACCATAATGCAGTTTGAACATATCTTCTTCTTCTTCCGCTGTCTTTCAAGAATCCAACCCGTCAGCATCATTCTATCACCAGTCTTGACCATTCTTCTCTCTCTCTCTCTCTCTCTCTCTCTCTCTCTCTCTCAGAACTAAGAACATTAACAAGCAGATCATAATAAGGAACTGTTTATCAATGTGGAGCCTTGCTGAAGTTATAGGACCAATACTGCAAAATATTTCAATTCTGATTAGACTTGGGCTCAATGTCAAATGCACGAGCTTAACCGAAACAGTTGCCTAAAATATTAAGGTCATCCTTCAGTTGCACACAACTACAAACATCCACATGTATCTGGAACATTTTCTATTTTCCATATTTTCAACTCTAAATAAACTCAAAATTAAGGTTGCTGACAAGTCGATGATTAGATTTCTCAAGTACCTATCGATGATTTTCATACATGCAATTCTAAATATGCTCTATAATTTAGTAGAACTAAACGGAGTAGCTCAACAACAAGTGCCAATATGAAACTGCAGCATGATCATGCAAGTTGTGTTTCTAAAATTAGCATATAAGAGATTAGGCACAAAGCTAAACATGCATAGAGCTTCTCTTGTTTTTCAAGGAGTGAGATTATGGAGCTAAAGGCACTGAGAGAAACAATTACCCTTGCTATTCTGCTCTCCTTGCTTCTTGGGCAGAGCTTGGGCAGCTACAACTCCTGCTACCACAACTGCTATACAGATTGCAGACAACGTTACCCGTCTCATGCTGTATGTAAGACCATGTGTTTTCTTACTTGTGTGGGAAAACACTCATCCAATAAGATTCATGGTGATTGCAACATAAACTGTGTAAAATCCTCCTGCCTTCATCTGAATCCAAGTAAGACAACAATACCTGCAAAATTTATGCATGTTGTTATATATATTTTGTTCTGCCTATCTAACTAATTTTAATGCTTGTGTTTCATGCATATCAGATGGGATCGAAGCATGTGTCCATAACTGTTCTGAGAACTGCACCTAGCCATCGTTTTCATCTGCTAGTTTACGATATTTGATAAAATAAAGATGAAGGTTAATTTGTGTTATGGCTTGGAAGAGAGACAAATGAATAAAGGCACTCAAAGATTTTTAGTGTAGAAGTGTGTTGAGGGCATCAATAGTGAACTTGTTGTAAGTCATTCTGACAGGCTCTTGAGAAATGAATGGTAACTTAATCTGAATTTTAACAACTTAATTAGATCCATCATAATTTATTAGGCAATAATATGTGAGGTTATGATATGAACATCAGCACATTTCTGATCCTGGTCTGTATCGCCTTAACAAAACAAACTGACAGTAAAAGTAAATCCTAGAGTACAATTCCGGACCTATTTGATTCGATTTCAGAACTCTTACGGAAGAAAGCAGCTGAAAGAAAATGAGGCATCCCGTAAATTCTAGACAAGAAATGACAGGTAGATACCTACAGTTTAAGATTACAGAGGGCATAAACTCGTCACAGAGTTCAGATTTTTGATTCCAATTTCTCTACTATATAAGACTATGGAACATTCTCTACCATCAGTCTCCTCAGACTGGCGCAATAAACAACCTCAAATTTGAGAAAAGATCAAGCATATGTGTTCACAGCCCCCTGATAGACAGCTCGAGTATCAGCTCCCTGCGTGCTTGTAGACACTAAATGGATGTGGATAACTAGTTTGAAAATGTTTACCAACCCTGCAACCAGATGATTTCTATAGTCTTATTCCATTCACACTCAACTATCATTGACAAAATTATCACAGCCATCCATTTGAAATCTGACAACCTACAAAGAGAGGTTATGCTTCATGTTTCTCATAGAAATTTAGACATATAGGCATCACAAATTTGGGTAACCTGAAACCAACCGATATTGTTATCTGAATCCTTTCACACGTGCAATTCTGCAGAATCAATAGCTTTATCCTTTGAAAATCATCATGCAGCTTGAACCACAGCTCTTTTTCCCTAAATCCATCATGTCGGTATCATTCTATTTCAGTTTATTGCTTGGTGAACCTAACTCAATTTATGGGATTACTGCTGCAAAATATTTCAATCCTTCAAATAATCTGATTAGACTTGAGCTCAATGTCAAATGCATGACTCTAGCATATAAAGTTTATGAAACAGTTGCTTAAAACGTAAGAAGGGTGCTAAAACTGTAAGGACTCGGGGCACCATCCTAAAAGACTAGCCTTCTAGGTGGAGTAGCCCTAAATCCCAACAATCCTTCAGAGCTCAACTAGCTTTACGGGGACTTTACTGCGACTTTTTTGCCCGATTCCTCACTCCTCATTCGAGAAGATCATGTGCTCCCTCCTGAGCTCAACTAGCTTTACAGGGACTTTATTGTGACTTTTTTGCCCGATTCCTCACTCCTTATTCGAGAAGATCATATGCTCAATCGAGGTGCTCAATCGAGGTCACTCCTCTTCACCGCATTGGATGATAACACGTCTTACATGAAGACACACCTGGAGCCCTCTCGAGAGTGCAATCTTTATAGATCCAACTTAATCGGAGACCACTGCGCCTTCCGCTGCGCCCTGAGGGATCGAACATCACCTGCACAACACGACTAAGTTCGGGGCATGGCTCTGATATCGCTTGTAAGGACTCGGGGCACCATCCCAAAAAAACTAGTCTTCTAGATAGAGTAGCCCAAATTCTTATATACCCAAGACCATCCCCATGTCTAATCAATGTGGAACTATTTGTTCGACCCAAATCCCGACAGATACTTCTAGTGCAGACAACTAACAAACATTCGTATGTATCTGGATCTGATCTCAGAACAATTAATACTTGTAGAAACTCAACTATACAAGGGAAATAGTATGGCTTGCTGCATTGTTCTTTCTTTTTTCTCCATAGACTACAATTAGATGCATTGTGTCAATTGCTTATATGAAGACATTCAGATCATTCTGAGAACCTGTACCTGGAAGACTAGGGACATATCTATATTAAACAACTGGGGCATTCAAGACTGATAAGCTTATCAATTAAAGCACAATGTCCAAGTACATTCTGTAGGAAGAGAGAGAAAGTCGAGGAAGTCGACGATGACATCGCCAAAGAAATCAGCACAGCAGCAGAGGGAATCAACAGCAACAGCAGGGGAACGGTTGACCGTCGGCAGAAGCAGCAGAACGGTCGACCGGTCCTGTAACGCCCTAGTGTCCCGCAGGTACGGGGACGTTATGGCGACGTACATACGCAGGGCGAAAAACCCTCACGTACGTACGCTAAGCCTCAGTACAGTAAATAACCTTCATATAGACATGAGTTCCAGCATGAAATAAGTACAAGAATACCTGCAGAAAGAGGTCAGCGATCATAACAGATATGAAAAATGAGGACAAATAAGATAACAGAAATAAATCAACAAAATACCTATGAATGATCTCGATGAGGAATCTCCTAGGCCACTCCAAGGCATTCTCTGATACTACGGTACCTCGAATCTCCAAATCTGGGCACGCAAACCCAGGGTCGTCAGAAAGCGACCTAGTGAGTGATAAAATGAAGGAGGCAGTAATAGATACAATAATAATACAAGCACGATAATAATATATAATACATGATGTTATGGTAGTGATACCATATCATAAGTATATAAGAAGCAGCAGAGTATATAACCATGTAAGCAGTAGAAATCTATAAACAGGTCATCGGGTCATGTCTCTAATCGTATCCAGGTAATATCATAAATAATGTTGTCTAGTGATGACGTAAAAGAAATGAACAAGCTAGTGGTGACGTGACCGAAGTAACGTGATAGAAATGACCATGCGAGTGGTGACGTGGTAGGAGTGAACATGTAGATGGGCATATGCATTATAACCATAATACGGTATGGTGCATAGACAGTAATGATGTCTGCAAGGTATACAGAACATAGAATATATGTACATATGCATGAATAGTATGCCATCACAGAAAATGTAACATGTACCAGGTAAAGGAACAAGTATCCATGTCACATGATATCGAATAGATGATAAGGAACAGTAACAAGTACAACTAAATATGTAGTAGGCAAGTCATGTCACAGTCATGTCATTTATACAATAGTAGCAATCAGTATCATCTGGTATTTTAATCAATCTCTTTCAGTGTCCCATACCACTGGCAGTTCATACCGGAGCCCGCACTCCAGTCGAACCCATCCGGACATGGCATACGGGTACCATTATCCAAACGAGAGAGTGACCAAATAACAAGTGTTCCCGACGTCACTATTGTGTATACTGTTTTATTATGTTAATTGGAAACCCATGGTCGAGGAGCTCTTATCGGGTAGGTGTATCCCGTGCATACCCGGGATCACGGCCTTAAACAAACCCCTGGCTGCTGAGACCAGGGCCCTCCGCTAAGAGGGGAGCATGAATCAAGTAACGAGAGCTCATGGAGCAATTGGTAGGTAGCACTACCGTCCCCTACAGTGGGAGAACAATATGGATCTAGTACATCACCCGATAAGATCTAATCAACCGTCGAGTCTCCCCCATACCCCAGTTACCTTTATGATCTGATATGTCAAGTATACAATGTAACGAGAACCAATATAGTACATGATATGGGTAACATGATAACAGGACCTGAGCTCTGTTGATAGCATAGAACAATATAACGGGAAACGAGAACAATATAACGAGAACAATATAACATGAAACGGGAACAATAGATGTGGGATTCCATATATCGCGTATCAACAGCTCTCATGTCCAGTAACGGGAATATCCATATCAATAACCGGAAACAATCATATAACATGAATATGGTAACATGGAACAATAATATGTGTAATGTGAACTGGGATCCATATGACAAGAATAGAGAAATCATATATGCATGTGTAACAGTGATATGTCGAGAATCCATGTAACGATGATCACAAGATATTTTATAACGGTATCCATGAAGTAGTGCAGTGATATATCGGTAGGACATGACTACGAAATAAGAATGTGACGTCTCATGTAATCACAGTGGTCCGTGTCTAATCTCATGCAAAGTGAACTACAGTGTCCGTGTAACGATGATAACAATAATATGAAATGCGGTACTTATCCGTATACTAGTGGAACATAGATGTGTAGCCATAATCTGTGTACCATATCTGCGTAGCACTAGTACATGTAATAACGGTAGTCCGTGTATCATGTAATACCATGTCCTGTGAATTACAGTAACGGTGTCTAGCATGCATGTCTAGTGGCAGGGTAGTGTCATAGCGTATCGGTGGATCAATAGACATGTAACGGAACTGTGATACAATATATGTCATAATAGTGTCTAAGAATATGGAGAAATAGTGGCCCAGATGTCAGTGGTACATGAACATGACCTAAGAGATATCCAGTGTCACACTCAACGTCCTTTCCTGTTTATTACAGTGTTTTAACATTGTTTACAAGATTTACCGGTAATCATGTTTTATTTTAATAAAGCAACCAAGTTCAATTAATATACTAAAAAGATAATTTATAAAATAAAAAACACTCACAAACTGGCCATAAACAGGTAGCTCTCTTTCCCACGATCGCAACGGATCTAGAATCATCCAAATCGGAGTCCGGGTGCTCCCGATATCGCCCGAACACTAAAAGTAACGGAAATGGGTTAAATATGTAAATAAAAATATTTAAATGCAAATAATAAAAAGTAGCAGGGGGTTTTATGCAAAATTTACCTTTAGTGGGTTTGGATGCGGGTTTGGGCTCATAACGGGTCGGGTTTAGATCCAATACCCAAACCCGTTCACTTAATTTACTGGGTATTGGATGTAGTGGGTTAACGGGTTTTAACCCAAACCCAATATGGGTTAATGGGTTCGGGTGTAACCCGAACCCACTCCCCTAAAACAAACAGCAGCAGCGGCAGCATTTGCTGCCGCTGCTGGGGTGCTGTGGCCGGCCAGCGGCAGCTCGCCGCCTACGGCCAGCGGCAGCCCGCCGGCGGCAGGCCTGGCCGCCGGCGGCGGTTCAGGCCAAGGGGAGTGAGAGAGGTAGGGGTGAGAGAGTGAAAGAGAAAACAGAGAGAGGGAGCAGCCCGTCAGCCCTCCAGTCCGCCGGCGCCGCCTCGTCGGCGGTCGCCCAGGCCGGCGACTGTCCGGGCAGATAAAGAAGGCGAGAGAGAGAGTGTGAGGGAGAGCAAGAGAGAGGGTTAGTGAGGGGGATCAATAGAGAGAGGAGAGGGGAATCAGGGGGGTGGCGACCGCCATTTAGGGTCGCCGGCCACCGGCGGCACGCCGGCCGTGGTGGCCCCACCGAGCACGCAGAGAGGGAGAGGAAGAGAGTGAAGAGAGAGAGAGAGGAGAGGATTTTAAAGAAGGGGAAAGGCGGTGGAGAGGCGGTGGGGATGCTTCCAGAGAAAGGAAAGAAAAAGAAAAGAAAAGAAAAGGTTTTAAATTTAATAAAATAATATTATTTAATTCGGCCCAAAATTCGACTAATTCCGAACGGTGCCCAAAAATTATAAAAAATAGAAAATATTATCTTGAGACGTAATATAAAAACGGTTTGCATAAATTCAGTCTGGTTTGCAAATTAAAAATCTCGGAGTGTCTCGTCGATACCGGCGACACCGGTTTGGCCCGATTTTCGATAAATTCAGAAAAATCTCCAAAAATACCCTAAGGGAGATAATATGAGTCTAAGACACAAGGTGAAAGCGAATTCTCAAAATTCTACTCCGTTTGTGAAATAAAAATCGTAAAGCTGGTTATCGGTATCGGTCGACACCGACTACGGAGATTTTCCAAAATAATTCAGAAAAATTCCAGAAAATCCTGAAAAATCTAAAATATTAGAAAATAATTTTTGAAACTGAAATTGGCTCAATCGGACTACCACGGAGATCCAATCAATTTTGTACGTCGTATCGCGTACGGATACGATGATACGTACACCAGGAAGCAGGGGTTACAGGTCCGGTCGACTGTCGCGCACAAACATGCACGGGGCGTAGCGGTCGACCGCAGAAGGAGAACGATCGACCGTCCGGTCGACCAACTGAAAGTGCCTAACTCTCAGTTAGGCACGGTCGACCGGCGCGGTCGACCGTTGGTTGGGGTCGGTCGACCGGTTGGGGTCGGTCGATCGACCGGTCGATCGACAGTCGAAATGGGCTGTTTCGAAAAACTGCTGATTTGGAAATCAGTTCTATTTGGAAACTGATTCTTAGGGTTTTCTTTGGGGGTATATATATGAGAGGCAGAGCTCTCTTTATTGTAATGCTGAAAAACATTGTATTGATTCTCCAATCAATAGAAAAACTCTCTCTTCCTTACCCCGAGGACGTAGGCGAAATTGGCCGAACCTCGTTAAATCTGGTTTTGTACTCTTCTCTTTGTTTGTGTGTTATTTATTGTTGGTGGTACTGTTATTTTGCATCTGGGATCTAGGGTTTCCTCTACGTGGTTGTTGTTCGGCGCACAACACATTCAAGACTGATAAACGTTTGTTAGCTGAGCCTAGAGCTGTCCGGTCCATATTTAGTTTTGCTAATCAAGTATGGTATTCACGATTGCTTAGTTCCGATTCCTTTTGGTTTCAGTATCAATAGTTACTATATTAAGTATTTTATTTCTTGTGAGTGTTGTATTAGCTTTGGGTCAATCAAAGTACTTAGTTAGTGTACTATAATAGAGAGTGACGGCCAAGGTTCTCTTCCCTCTCTATATTTATCTAAGAATAGTACTGAAGAGTAGCCTAGCTAATCTGTAACATATGTACTTAAGTTTTTTTTAATTTATCAATGAAATCATTTTACCTTTCAAAAAAAAAAAGTATCTAGATCTAGGATTCAACAATGTGAAGGACACATGATCATGATAAATCTGTGCTACGGGGTTCTCTTTACTGCAAGATTCAGGGCTCAATCAGTATTCATAGTAATATCATGGAGAGTAAGGTTACCAACGCCATCTTAGTTCTCGATCTTATGCTCTTGTACCTTGTTGGGCAGAGTTCTGTAGGCTACAAGGATTGCTACACTTGCTATCCAGAGTGCAGGGCTGATGAGAACGGAAAGTACTACTGTAAGTACATGCAAGTTTCTAAATATCAGATATCGGGTACATATAGGATGGGGTTTTTCATATCGGATATCGGATATCAGGGGAGATATTGAGGATACACGTGCATATCGGGCGTTATATCAGACATTGTATATAATGAAATATTGATAACTAAAAGTTGATTAGTATCATGGATATCATCTACCTAATTAAAATGATGTAATATGCATGCAAAGACAGTAAAATATAATGTACATTTGCACACAATCGTGCAATAAATAAGTTATTTCATATCGGGCGACATTTCGAGCATTTTATCAGCCGATATCGGGTGATTTATCGGCCGATATTTCAAATATCGGTCGTTTTTTGCTGCGAATGATTTTCTCATATCGCAGCAGGCAAAAAAAGAGATATCGAACGATATCTCGGCCGACTCGGCCGATATTTGAGTGCTTCTTTGAGTGCATTACTTACCCCTCACCTACTTTTCCTCCAGCTCCAAGTCGAGCTGCTGCTCGGCCTGTGCTAAGTCCTCCTGCGGCCATCTTGACTCAGGTAAGATAAAGAAGAGAAAACCTTTCTTTTTCCCACAAAACTAGATAGATGACACCATTTCTCTTGTAAAAATACTGAAGTAATTTTTTTATGCTTTGCTCCATGCCAGAGGGGAAGGATATGGAGATCTGCGTTGACACCTGCTGGAAGAAGTGCACCAGTTAGCAGCACAAATCTCCTTAAACACAACAATTTATACAGATCCACATTAATTAGTATGATAACCAAGACTTCAGTTGTGTGTCTGTGACAAATGAAGGCTCTGCGTTGTAATAAAGTTCAGAAATTTTGATATGAAATTTGTGTGAATTCTATAAATAACAAATTATATGACTTTCAAGTTTCAAAATTGGGACTAAATATTTTTACTCCCATGAACTCGTTTTGCAATTATGCAAACTAGTTATTGTACCTCTAAATTTACACCTAGTTCTATATCAAGTTTGATCTGTGGTTGATGCTGATCGAGATTCAAGATCATAAACAATTTTCCCGAAAGAAAGTGTTGGATTTTCAGTGGAAAACCTCGAGTTTTTCCTCTCTTTTTTCTTGTTTTTGGTCCACATCGGATAGGAGAAAGGAGGTAGAGTAGTTTAAATATCAGCTCTTCTAAGGCTATTGCTGTGAATTATTTAATATGAAACGGGTTAAATACACGTGCTCACACGCTGGTGCCGTCCGCACGTCACGTGCTGAGCCACTCATTTTGTTTTGATTTTATCTGTTATTATTTTTCGGGATTTTCAGTTTCGTTTGACATAATCAAACGGGATCTGATCTATCATAACCATATTGGGCTGATCTCGCGGGGCTGTTACAACCGCAGGGACTCGAGATGGCTATAAAAAGAGCCCCCACAGTTCATTCTCTGCACTGAAAAACAAGCAGCTACTTCTCTGTTTCCCTCTGTAAAATTCTACTGAAATTATTTCACTTGTTCTTCATTCGGGCAACAACTCTCCATCTTAACAGATGCATGTTCTTCCATTCAAGGGCAGACGATTGCATTCCCCAGCCCAGCTTTTCTTCATCTGAATTATTTTTTGATAGTTGCATTCTAGAATTGCTATAATACAAGAATTGCATGCTTTAAATTAACATGAATTAGCTCTAGATTTTTATACAACAGCAAGGAGGGGCCAAACTGATGAAGCAGAAATTTCACTCAACTGATGCAGGAATAAATGTATAAATTTGATCTATTTGGCTCCTTAAAACAGATATTTGCCTGGTATCAATCTCTCAATAAACCATTGCAGTGCCAAAAAATCTGTGATCCAGGGTAAAAGTGGACAGTTGTTCAAGTATGTGAGATGTGGAAGCCTAAGAGGATGCAGATATGACTAGGGCGGGCAATTCAGACCCGACCCGCCAGACCCGACCCGACCCGACCCAGAGTAAGTGGGTATGGGTTTGAGCTATACGGGTTTGGGTCGTAATCGGGTTGACCCACCAGACCCGATTAATAAATGGGTCGGGTCGACCCAAACCCACCAAACCCGCTAAACCCGCTAAGACCCATTTACCTTTTTATATTTTTGATCCAGAGATTTTTTTTTTTTGGGAATCATTTGTCACACCATTCAAACCAAAGGAATCCTGGGTAGCCAAAAATATTTCTTCCAGAGAAAGAAAACAAAATTTAAAAAAAAACGTAAACCTTGGTGGAAAATAAAAATAAAAACCACCCCTCTTTCTTTCTCTTTGTTTCTAATGAATGACTAATCTCCCCTCAATTTTCTTGGTATCTGAGCAAATATGTATCTCATAACTTTGTTATCAGCTTTCTTTGTACTGAAACATGTCATTCAAATGGGTCATTTGGGTCTAAGGGTCGACCCGACCCGGCCGACCCATTTAGTTAAATGGGTCAAATGGGTCGGGTCGGGTCGACCCGCATAATACTGGGTCGGGTTTGGGTTTGGATTTTTGACCCATATAAATAAATGGGTCGGGTCGACCCGAGCCGATTATGGGTCAACCCATTTAAGACCCGACCCAATTAGACCCGATCCGACCCAATTGCCACCCCTAGATATGACCAATTTATTGTTTTTAGACCCATACTGATATGATTCGATAAAAAAATCATGCATATCAGTTCGAGCTGATATCGGCCGATATTGATAGATATGTTAGCCGATATGTATCAACCTCATATCGGCCAATATTATCCCCTTTTTTCTTTGGGTTTTTTCCCCCTTAACAAATCTGGTTAGGCCTAACTTTTAAGTTATATTATGCTACTATTGGAAAGTTGAGACTGTTGGGTATTCTGCTTAACAAGAATCAATCTGACAACTAATCAAGATCACTGATATATCAACAATCTAATTGGCCAGGTCGGCAAATATCAGGTGGGAGGTTTTCCGTTCAATAGAACGTTCCTTAATTTAAGAACCATCTTTCAATTTTCTTCCTTGGTTAAAGCACCAATTAGACTGAATCCAAGTCAGTCTCGATATACTATAAAGTATATCCCCTGTATAAAGGACTTAATCCACTTATACAGTATTTAGAGTGAGGTACGCTTATAGCGAATCTCCTTAAGACCATTACGTCCCCCGCACCGGTGCTAACGGGATAATGGACGCTGGTCTCCCAAGATACAACACTCTTTCACGGTATTTGGATAGCACTACCAAATCACCGTACGGTCGAACCGTAGTCAACCAGTACCTTCACAGGATTTTTGAAGCAGCGGTACAAGGACAAATTTCAAACGAATATTTGCCTTTACTCTTCTGGAGGAGCACCCACTGTTGAGGACGATGGAAGGTAGAAGAATATCTTTCTTCAGAAGTACCAGATTCAGACAACAATTCTTATAAAAGAATCTGTTGAATTTTCTGATTCCTCTTTCAGAACAATTTTGCAGAATCTCCGTTGGAAGTCGCTTCGGAAACCGAGTTACTGATTTCCCACTTCCCTTTTGGAAGTCACTTTACTTCAGAACTCTACTTCCTAATTCAAACCGCAAAACTTAATTTGCTGATCAGAATTTAGAGAGAGAGAAGAGAAGATTGGTGTTGTAGTTGTGTGTTTTTACAATTGAGAATATGGAGGGCTATATATAGCTTTCCATGAGGGACCAATAGGTTCGAACCCAACGAAAGGATGCACCCTTTCGACCCAACAGCCACAACTGTTGGTTGTCCAACGGACGCACCCAACAGTTGGTTGTTCAACTGGTTCGCAACCTTTGACAGCCCAACAGGTTCGCGACCGTTGGTGGTCCAACAGGTTCGCAACCGTTGGCGGATCGGTTCAGATCCTGACAGCGGAGCGGGCAGTCCACAGGTTCCCATACCCCTAGAGACCTGATTCAAAAAGAACCAGTCCAGGTAGGGAACCCGAACCCGAACCCAAGCCCGAGCCCGGTCCCGCGCCCAGCTCCGCACCGGCACCGGCACCGGCACCGGCGGCGCGCGCGCACGCATGTGCGAGCATAATTCCCTCCTTTTCGCGTGCGAAAACTCCAAGTACCCAAAGGGCACGCCCTTTGTTCTCAAATTTCTCTATTTATACACCATAGGCTTCCATCCCATGGCCAATGTGGGACTAAATGCTTGTAGCTAACTTTAGTCCCATTTGGCTTTGAATTAGGCAAACTTTGGACTTGAATATCTCATTCATTCGAAGTCGGAATTGAATATGTGAATATACCACGTTCACCACAAATGGAAGGAGAACACACTCCAACCATCATCCAGTTGATTCGATCAACGGATCTTGCCATAATTCATCTCGAAGATTCACCTTTCATATTCTTCAATTCCAACAGAGACTTGAGAATTTTTATTAAATATTTATAGTATATGATATTGTTTAATTTTATTATTTATACATATTGCTTATCACTTTAGTTATTGGCCTATGGGAGATGGAGGATTGGATTGCGTAATATTTTTTATATTTTATTTTATTTATATATCGGGTTATATGTGTTTTTTTATTCTTAAGTGTATCTTTTGATTTTTTTCATGTAAGTCTCTAACTCAAAATTTTAAATTTAAAGAGTAAGAATTTCATATTTTTATTTTTTGTTTCATTCATTAAGTTTTAGGTAAGTAGTAAGCTTTTCATTATGCTATAAAAAATTATAATTATAAATTGGTTAAAATTATACTTAGAATTGGTTTTACAAATTTCTAATTTCTAATTTTATTGCATTGTACATATATTGCTCATATTTGAATGCTTTGATATATGTTGTCACTTATTACATATTTATTCAATATATAATATATAAAGCTTTATTAGTTTCTTTGAGTTATCAATACTTATAGATAGAATACTGTCAGATATGGACTTCCGGTATGATCCCATATTTTCAATATATCACCCGATATCTGCTATTCGATATGAAAAAGATCCAATTAGTATGAACCTGATATCCTATATTTAAAACCTTTACCAGAAAACTCAACATGTTGCTCAATGCAGAGCACATGCCCAACTGAAAGAAAATAAGGCAACCCATAAGCTCTAGATAATAGTCATTAGGTAAAATCCACATTTCAAGATTGCAAAAGGTATAAGCTCCTCACTGTGTTAAATGTTGTGAAAAAACACCGACACAACAAGAGAGGAAAATCGATAGGGAGACTCAGTACCAAAAGTGTAAAAAAGATCGACTATTAGAAAACAATAAAGACTAATCATCACAAAATATAAGAACACCAGATTTAATGTGGTTCTGCAAGAGTGTCTAAGTAGGCGGGGAGGTGGGGGAAATTGTATTGAAAATAGAGAAAAAAATAATAAGAGTTACAAGGATTCTCTCTCTCACAACTCTCAATGAAGAAAAATAGATTTCTTCTTGACTTGCCTTCAAAGGTCATTCTAAGAGGTTTATATAGACTCTTAGGATCATTCTAATCTAATACAAATTCTATCAATTCGAATAATATCGTCTCAGAGAAAGAAGGAAACTCGAATTCAATTCGAATTAGAAACAGAACCCGAAAAGAAAATTGTCAAAACCGCCATTAATTGACTAATATAAATTATTAGTCGACTAATTCTACTCATTAGTCAACTGTACAGTCGACTAATGACATTACCTTGTTCTCTGTTGCGCATCAGTCGACTCCTGAGATACCTATAAGTCAACTAATCTTCTTAGTCGACTACCCTTAGCAATTAGTCGACTAATTTGTGCACCAACTGTGCATACATGTCTGTTCTTTGATCTTTGATGCTTGTAATACCTTCACCTTATCCTGAACTCTTCTTTAATGAATTTGAGGCACTAAAAAGGCTAACATTAAAGACTTTTGACTCAGATTGCTCTACTGATGTAGGAGAGCAGAGCCAAAAAATCAGGTTCAACAAGGCTCAGAAGCAAGCCCCGGTCGACTAGGAAAATTCACTGAAGACAGCGATCGATCGCCCGCCTCACAATAAAGAACAAGCGAAGAAAAACAATATTAGTCAGTCGACCACCCGGCCAGAAGAGCAGAAGAAGCTAGTCGCCTGGTTAACCGGCCATAAGCAGGCGCAACACCAGAGAGCTAGGTCTCAAAGCCAGTCGACCGCCCGGTTGACTGGCCATGTTGAGCAGATCCAGCAATTGACTGCCCGGTCGATCGCAAGATGAGAAATAATTCAATTCTGAATTAATTTAGGATTTTGTTTTGGTTTACAAATTAGACTCCAACTGATTTTTTTTTGTTTGCATATTTTAAGTTGTTAATTTAGATAGTACTCATAGATAGATTAGGACTTTTGTAAGCCTATAAATTGATAATTGTATAATTATTTTGTATTCATCTTTTAAATCGAATTTTGATTAATGAACTTGAAGCTTTCCTCTTATATTGCTCGTGGATTCGAGTTGTTCTCCCTTGGCTCGTGGATTCGGGTCATTGCTCGTGGATTCGAGTATTTATCCTAACTGAAACCCTTCAGGGTTCGTGGGCGCTAGAACGAGATCTAGTCCGCGTCGTTCATCTCACTTGCGGCCTGCGTTAATTGGTATCAGAGCTTTCGCTTCCCGCATCAATTGGTATCAAAGCTACTGCTATTTTCCGATGATGGTAAGAGATGACGATGAATTGCAAGATTTTATTCATAGGATAAGCATTGTTGGAAGGAGAGACAACACCATCAAAAGGATATCTCTCAGGATTGATGATCGAAGTCTAGCCGATAGTGCGTGCCGAAGCGGACATGATCATCAATCATCTCAACCACCACCACATCGACTACCACCACATCTTCCACCACCAAGGTATATTCTACAATGTCTCACTTTAGTAAATTTTTCTACAAAAAGGAATTGTGACGTCCCATCTATAAATATAATGTTTATGAAGAAGGAGGGATGTTTCATAAAAGACGAAGGAGGTTCGCTAATCCTAACCCCAATAGGAGAAGTGGATTTTCGAGCCCTATTAGGAGAGACATATTTTCTAATCCTATTTGTGACAAAAGAGGAGGATATTTAAATTTTGATGAGTTTGAGATCCTTTCTTTTGATGGGAATCTTTATGTTAAGTCAACTTTGCTTTGGATCGATCAAGTTGATAAGTTATTTAACATGAAGCATATTCTCATGGAAGATCATATCAAGTTTGTGACCTACAAACTTAAAAGAAAGGCAGTGGCATGGTGGAATTGTAATATCCCTAATCTAAACTACTGTATTTTTATTCTCTTCCAGTATTTATTTTGATTTACTGAGTATTTTTATTTAATCAAGTTAATTTATTTCTCTTGAGATTAATATTGTTGAATATGCAAGTTATTTTCAGATAGTATATGACAAATTATTCTTCTATTATTATTTATTGTTCTTTTATTATGATCATTATTTGTGATTGGTATTACTTATTTATTTTTATTATTTGCATTGATACTAATCATGGTGGTGGTGGTGTTCTCCTTGTTTAGCCTCTCACCCTATTTTCCATTTACCTATCTGAATTCTTTGCCCATCTACCCGTTTGGATTCCTAATCCTACCCATTAACCCTATAGTCCAATTACCTAATTGGATCCGGATCCAGTAGACCCAATACCCATTACACATTTATCCAATTGGATCTAACCCATTAGCATCATAACCTAACCCAACACCCAATAAGACTCCATATATATATACCTATCTTAACCTAAACCTAGAATTGATAACCTAATCTCTCCCAAATCCCCCACCTGCAGCCGCCATAACCCCATCTCCATCTTCAAGATCCAGCCGCTATTCTTCTTCATGGCCGAGTGCATCCCTTCATAGCATGGCACCTCCCTTGCCACATCTCTCAACTCCACCATCGTGGAAGCCCGCGAACACCCTCCTCTGTTGGCAGCCATGGTAGAGCACAACTGTGCACCAGCATGCCGAACTCCAGATCCACGCACACCCTCTACTAAGCCATCAACTCAATCTCTTGGTTACTCTCCATTCCCACCATACAATTTATCACTCTCCCCGTCCATCACCAACAGCCGCAGCAACCACGCCCCCTCCACCTGCTGTTGCTCCCACTCGGATGGCAACCCGGGCCGCATCGATTGGCCGTGAGGCTTGGTGAGTTCCTACTCCCTTTCTTTCCTTTTATATGTGTATCTATAAATATTTGGTATATATATTAGATTGGGGGTGTGTAATTTTTATGTGTGGCGGCAACAACCAAGGCAAAGGCAACCCATGAATGTCACTGCAGCACATGGTGAAGTGCAGGGTCCCCATGCGTGAGTATCCCTTATACTCTCAAATTCTCTTCTTTCATTTTATGAGTGATTTTGATTGGTTGAAACATATAGGCATGTATTATAATTTAATTAGTATGTGTTTTATTTCATGTGCGGCAAATACCTTGCTCCGAGTCGTTCTTCGGCTCTCCGCGGGATGCCGTTGATCACCGTCGGCGAGCGCGAACGCACCCCACGCCCTTCGCGGCGAGTTGCTCTATCCAACGACACCCTCCGCGGTCCCGTACGCCTCCGTCGACGCGCCGCAAGCTCCCCGACGGCATACTTGAATTTTCTTCATGTGGGTATGTATTTACATTGTACATGTTTTAATTATTTGTTAAAGTATAAGGTATATAAATGGATGCCTATTATATATGTGTGTCTTTAATTAATTGGCTATGTGTGTGTGTGTGTGTGTGTGTGTCTATATATATATATATATATATATATATATATATATATATATATAAATATATATATATATATATATATATATATATTAGGTGCATTCATTCATGTGTGTGTGCTGTGCTTAGTGCGTGAGCAAGTGCATGCAACTATAAAGAAATGTAAATATATATGTATGTATGTATGTACGTGTATTTGTGTGCATGTGTGAACATGTTGTGTGTGAGTGTTAATTCTTATTCCTCTCTGTGTGTTCGGGTGCGTGTTACAGCGTTTCTGATTCATTTGGTGAGATCCGGACCGTTGCTGGAGACCTGGATCCGATCCGGATATATGCTCGTTGTGGACCCGATACACAAGTAATTCGAAGACCGATCCATTAGATGATTCGTAGATCAGTACCAGTTCGTGCAGTGAAGACCAGACGGCGATTCGGTTCCGAAACTGCGTCATTCCAAGTGAGTGTTTGCTTTGTCTCATTTTCTTATTTACCGTTATCTATGTGTATTATGTTTTACTTTTATCATATCATGTGACTATTTGATTTATTTTATCAGTGTGAATATCTGTATCACTCTATGAGTCATGAGCGAACATTCACCTTATTTATTTTGTTGATCAGAGTATTGATTAGTGTCATTTTCATGCGTCGGTAGATCGCCGATATTAGCTTAGGCCTAGCATTGGATATCCTGGACTGTGACTTGATTTGATCTACTATCAGTTGAACTACATTATATTTGAGGTTAGAGGACATATATTAGACATAGTGTTTATTGGCAGTTGTGGTGATTATCCCGACTAGAATTCCCGTGGATATCGAGGAAGTGTTAGATATGACATTGCTTTACCAATATACTGATTTGCTGATATTTGGATTGGCATTGACTTAGTTAGAGTTAGAGTTGACCTATGATATATTTATATTGGATCTTGATCAGTTTATAGAGGAGCTTGATCTTGTTGGATTGTCATTATGTGAGTGTATAACTTACCCTTGAAATAAACATGTAACATGATCTTGGTTTTAGATTATTAGACCAAAGACTTTCAGATTTACCTTAATTATGTTGATGGAGTACTGATGATCTTACCGACGTTGGATACTAGATGTAAAGATGATCTAGATTTCTTTTTGATTGAGGACGTTACTCTCTTTAGTTATGATCTTGACTATTGTTGGAATGTATCTGGTTTTGAGGAATAGATATTGATTGAATTGACTTGACCTGATAGATCTTATATGTATGTATCAGTTATGTTGCCGAGTATTGAGATATTATGACTGATCATAATAGAAGAGGAAACTGTGAAGACTTATGGTTCAGCGTAGACTGATGGAGTGAGAGAACTAAACTATGATTATTGATATATGTTGGAACGGTGTTTATTGTATTGGATTACTCGATGTGTATTGGTACTCGATGATCAAGTAACTATTGGAATTATGAGTTGGGTGTAATGACTTGGATTTATAGTTGAGTATTTGAGATTCATTAGATGATATGTCGTTGATGTTAAGTATCAGAAGTAGCTATTCTATATTACAACTGTTTGAGGACATATTAGATGTGATCTTACCTTATTAAAAGATTAGAGTTCTTGACGATTGGATGGTACATGGACCATTTCAGAGTTGGACTGTGATTTGGACTGAACTAGAGTTATAGAGGACAGATGATATATTTTTTTTTTAGAAGACTTCCAGACTTGTTATTCTTTCTTTGTTAACAACTTAAGTGATGATTCATTCAGATATTGATGTGGACTTGTTATGATGTTAGAGACTGGATTACACCTGTTAACAGAGATTGAGTTATTGTGATAGTGACCTAGTCGATATCAGTGTTCTTGTACTCAGAGTTACCAGATGATAGTGATCAGTTCATTAGTAGATTTGATTATCTTTCTGATGATAAGGCAGGTGAGAATTAGTTGGATATTCGTGAGCTGAACTTGACTGGTCATGCTTGGCACCTGACTGATAAACCTAGTATTCAGATTACTGGAAGTTACTGGGAAATGATTGTTTGACCGTAACCACGGTACAGTCCTATTATTCATCGTATACACGGTTATTGTTACTGTTCACTGTTACTGATATTATTTACCGTGTATACGATCAGTGATTGACTGTTACTGTACTGTTATTGTTACTGTTACCGTATCGTCCCAGTATTCTAAATAATATTGACATTGACTGATTTAACTAAATTGAATGAATAATAATGTAAATGGACAACTTACACCGGGATTGGGGAAATTGATGGGGGAGACAGCGTCTGTATTTTGGGTGGACCTAGGATACAGGTTGCGTAGCCGATTTACGGTTCCACTGCAGGGTTCCGGGGGATGACTGACATCCCATCTGTTTACTATTCCACAGTGCTACTGTGAGTTTACTGTTCCACAGTGATATTGTGAGTACTGTTACTGTTACTGACTACCTGGCGGTAGGGCCTGGTTCAGCGCCAGGCATCTGGGCCGTGGTCCCGGGTATGTACGGGACCCACCTAAAACATAGACAATGTCTCCAACCGATCAATTTCAATAACTTAGAACCCTGATTGACACATGTAGTAGGCGTAGTATGGGATGCGTCTATTACAGGTGACAATTGGTGTTCGCTGACATAATAAATGATAATGAACTGTTAATGTTTTATAACTGACCATAATTACCTGATTGTACATTCATATCACTGTGATAGACATATAACTATAACCATGACCGGGTTGTATAACAACTAGTGACATGCTAGGTTACACATGTTGACATCAGTTGTTTCGTTACAGTATTTTACTTGTCTTTTATCTGTACTTATCCATGTATTGTTATTCAGTGTTTATTTATCATGTTATTTAGTGTTGCAGTTATCTATTATTATTTTATGCACACTGTTTATGTCACGAGCTTTTCCCTTTTACACCACACTCACCATGGTCGCGTTCTGACGACCCTGGGTTTGCACGTCCAGCTATTGGACGATTGTTTCTAATGTGCAGGTGTTTACTGAGGCGGTACGCTTTGCGAGGAGCTTGGGTCCTCTTCCTTTGATTCTGGTACTTTTGCATTTTCTGTTCCTTCTATTATTCCTTGATTCTCGTATATCACATTTAGCCTGTCATTCTATCCCTGTTATTTCATGATTCTATCTTTTATCGCTTTCAACTGCCATATCCTTGTCATTATCCATCTGTTATCATGTATATGTATTGTTGCAGTGATTCGATGATTATTATAGTTCTGATTATAGCTTGTTCAGGTTAATTTAGGCTTAGCGTATATACGTGGGGTATTTTCCTCGTGTATATGCGTCGCCGACTCTCGTCGCGACTCCATTCCCGCGTATTTTGGGAAGCGGGGCGTGACAGGGTTTTCTTGGTATCAGAGCCTAGGTTTTCGACTTGCGATCTTGAATTTTGACTCTTGTTTCGCAGGGGAGACCTAGTTCTTACCGGTAACTTGAATGAGTTATACTTACACTGCAATATACATATACTATTCACATGATAATATTGACTCCATTTGGAATTGATCGTCCTCCCTTTGGAATTCCATTCTTGATTTGTTGATATCCATGATTCCAACACTTCATTTAGAGTGATTTGGATGTCCATCTTGATTTCATCCTTCTTTCCTATTCGTTTCTCCTAATTCTATCTCTTGAGATTGGTTACCCCTTGTTGAAGCTGGTACCAGAAATCAGAGCACGCAGCGGAAGCGTGGTGAAGTCTTGATGCAGTGAGAAGTGGTGTGGAAGCTTCATCTTCTTCCTAATTTGATTTTTAGCATTCCCCGCTTTATTGAAATTTCGAGGACGAAATTTTTATTAAGGTGGGTAGAATGTAATATCCCTAATCTAAACTACTGTATTTTTATTCTCTTCCAGTATTTATTTTGATTTACTGAGTATTTTTATTTAATCAAGTTAATTTATTTCTCTTGAGATTAATATTGTTGAATATGCAAGTTATTTTCAGATAGTATATGACAAATTATTCTTCTATTATTATTTATTGTTCTTTTATTATGATCATTATTTGTGATTGGTATTACTTATTTATTTTTATTATTTGCATTGATACTAATCATGGTGGTGGTGGTGTTCTCCTTGTTTAGCCTCTCACCCTATTTTCCATTTACCTATCTGGATTCTTTGTCCATCTACCCGTTTGGATTCCTAATCCTACCCATTAACCCTATAGTCCAATTACCTAATTGGATCCGGATCCAGTAGACCCAATACCCATTACACATTTATCCAATTGGATCTAACCCATTAGCATCATAACCTAACCCAACACCCAATAAGACTCCATATATATATATATATACCTATCTTAACCTAAACCTAGAATTGATAACCTAATCTCTCCCAAATCCCCCACCTGCAGCCGCCATAACCCCATCTCCATCTTCAAGATCCAGCCGCTATTTGTAGGCTGTCTAAAAATCACCAAGACAAGCCACCAAAACGCAGAGATCCAAGATCCAGGCGCAAGGCTAAATGTGACAATCAAGACGCGAAAGTCCAAGCCCGCGTCTCAGCATCAAGGCGCGTTGGCTCAACGCCCGCGTCTCAGCATCAAGGCGCGTTGGCTCAACGCCCGCGTCTCAGCAACAAGGTGCCCGCACCTTGGTTGTAACCACCCCGATTATGGCGCCATCCACCGCCCATGTAGCGGGGAAGTTGGCCCTCATCGTGGAGCACTTTTAGGGGGCACGATCACCCCCTAAAAACCCTATAAATAGTCCCGTCACTATTGAAGAGGGGGCGGATTTTCGAAAAGAAAAAAGGAGAGATCATCAACAGAGAGAGAGAGCTCGACTCTTCAAGCCAGCTTGCTGCGTACAAGTTGCTCTTCGCCTACCTTCTCTTTTAGAGTTTTGGTGGACGGGGCTGAGTTACTCCTTCTACCTACCAAGGAGAAGATCCCTCGACGGTACTGACGGTCATCTGGTCAACGGAGAACAAGATTCACTCTCCACCGCCACACGAAGAACCCAGCACTAAACAAAGGGGGAATTCAAGATTCAATATTCTCCCTCCCTTGTAACCGGAAGATTAGCCTGTTGTAATTTTTCATCTGATTCAAGGAAAAGTTGCTCCAGTCCGCTTTTACAGTTTTCCGCGTCCAACAAGAGATGGCGACTCCGCTGGGGACTACGTTTGTCACTGACGAACAAGCCGTGGCGCAGGATGATCTCCTCCGTAAGGGGAAGATGGTCGAATCACTCGTCGTCGAGTTCGACCAGGCGAAGTACGAAGAGTTTCTCTCTTCTGGCTCCAAGAGCCCAAAGACCCGCGTCTGTCGCAGGGTCTCGGCGGGGAATGTCCCCGAAGCCCGACCAGAAGCTCTCTTGGGCGCCGCTGCTGCTTGCCCACTGTGCCCAGCAAAGTTCACGCGTCAACGCCTCTCAGAAGGCCCGCGCGATCTCAAGCACAGTTGCTGTTGCGACCAACTCCGGCGCACAGAAAACCCGTGTCAACGTCTCTCAGGAGACCCGCGTGGTTAAACTCCCTGATGTTCAACATCAGGATGTTGTTGGTTTCTCTCCACCTCCTCGACGCAACCGGAATGCTGAGCGTCGACAGAGGAAACGTGCGCGTCAACTGCAAGTTGGAACCGTTGGTTGTCCAACTGAAGCTGGACGCGACGTACAGTCTCGCGCCTTGCCCGCGTCACGTCCAGTACGTGAAATCCGCGTTTGGCGGCCCAAGCGCGCAACTCCTCAAGTTGAGTCCTCTGAAGACCAACTTACCAAGCATCGAGACGAAGCTTCTACGTCTCGTCCAACGCCCACAGGCGTGGGGCCCTGCAGCCCACTCTCTCTCGCGCGCCTCTACCCGGACGCACCAAACAGCAACGCGAGACCCGCGTCTCATCTCAACAGAGACGCCGGACGCGCGTTCCACAGCCGAGACGCAGAAACCGCGTCTCTGAAGTCTGCGTCCAGACTGCACAGCGCATGGATGCCTCCCGTCTTCGACGTTGCGAGGCTAATCTTTTCAATCCCCCTCCTATGGATTTGAGGGATTATTTGACGAAGAAAAGAAGTGCCAATCAGGTCACTTCATCATGCTGCTGCCAACGGCTCATCTCCATGCTCTCAGAGTGCCGTTGCGAATCAGGCGTACACCAGCAGTCTTTGGTCAGACAGCTGACCCTGATTCCTCCGTCAGCTAAAAGAAGACGCTCCCACAGAAGGAGAACCTTCTCTGACGTTGAGTACCCCGAGCTCACTGCAAATATGACAAGCAGGAGCAAGGGAAAACAAATTGCAGTCGGCTCAGATGACTCCGAGTCTGACTCTGAACCGGAAGGGGTGTATCGACACACTCGCACCCGGACGGGGGCCATTCCCCCAATTGACTATAATGCCTTAGCCCACGGCGTCAGAGTGAATGATTCCCACTCCGCCGTAGTGGAATCAGGGGCTTCGAACTCTTCCGTCGAGAAGGAGACCTCTGCCTACATGACAGGCACTCCTGAGGAGACGGCAAGACGTATAGAGCAGGTCCAGAAAGCACAAATGGACATGATTATTTCTCAGCAGGCGTCGATTGACTCCCTCAAGCAGGCGATTGCACAACTGCTGGAAGACAGGAGGAAATCTCCTCCTAGGAGGTCAAAGGGCAAAGGGAGAAAGGGAGGAAGCTCATCTTCCGAACCTTCTGAAGAGAGGCAGCAATCTACCTCCAGTTCGTCCAAACCCTCGTCGCAAGTAAAAGGCGACCAAGACCCAGGGAAAACTCATGCTAAAAGGATGAGTCAATTGGAGGAACGCCTCAATGCCCTTGCCAGTCGCAAAGACCTCCAAGAAGTTGGAGTGGTACGGCCCTATCCAGCTGAGTGGGATCTAGTCCCGTACCCTCCTAAGTTCAAGGCTCCAACCCTCCAAGCCTTCGATGGGAAGGGGTCCCCTAATCAGCACATCTACTACTTCAAATCCCAAACCGGGAATGTAGTAGATAATGACGCCATCCTGGCGCGACTATTCATCGGCACCCTGAAAGGGTTGGCCTTTGAGTGGTTCATGAAACTCCCGGAAGGTTCTATCAAGAACTGGGGCGACTTGGAGAAGCTGTTCTTAACACGCTTCTTCGAAGATGACTCCGAGGTCACAATGCCCACCCTGTTAGCTACGAGACAGCGAAAGGGAGAGTCCGTCAAATCTTTCGTGGAGAGATTTCGGAACGTGGCACTCCGGTGTCCAAGCGGTATGACCCAGGCCACCCTGGTGGAAACGTGCCGCCACAACCTCCAAACCTCACTCCTTGCTCAAATAGGAGTTGCTGAAAGCCGCACCTGGAAACAATTAGTCCAACAAGGTGAACAGGCTGAGGAGATTGTTGCCCGCGTCAGGGCAGAAGAAGGCAAGCCTAGGCCGGAAAGGTCAACTAGGCGAGCGCCAGACACCTCCCTCCAGACGAAGCGGAAGGATAATTTGGCGACGGAGACCAAATCTCCCACCAAACCTCAACCAGCCAAGGCGAGTGGCTCTTCAAGCCAACCCCGCGCCAACAAGCAGTATTCCTTCAAGGAGGAACATGTCGATTCGCTCTTCAAGCTACTCAACAAGAGCAACCGACTGAAGCTCCCTGAAATTAGGCGCCCGGAAGAAGTCGGCAAGACCGACAACCCCAACTACTGCATGTATCACAGGATGTTGGGACATCCTACCAAAAGCTGCTACATCTTCAAGGATGTCCTTCAAGCTCTGATTGACGCGGAAGTGTTAAAACTCCGACCAGAGCAGAAGAAGGTGACGGCCAATGTGACGTCAGCTCTCCAGTTCGGAAGACAACCCCCAACGCCTGCGGGGGTGATCCCTATTCCAAGAGGAGAACTGAGAATAGTCAACACAGACCCTCACCAGCAGCAGGAGAAGGGCTTGGTACCCGTCCCTACGCCTCAAGGGGAAATTATGTGGGTCCACCCTAACTTAGTAGACAGCCAGCAGTGGACTACTGTAACCAACAGGAAGTCCAAAGGCAAGGCAAAAGCTTCGTCCTGCCATGTGGTATGTGCTTCCTCCCGAGAAGCAGAGGATGATGTTCCCTCACTGACTGATTCAGAAGAGGAAACAATAGTCTTGGCCGCAGAGCCCAACCAACCAATGACGGGGACTCGTTCAGGACAGGCGTACTTGAAACAGTACGGTGAGACGGCAGTAGCCCCTCCACAACCAACTGCAGAGCCAACTAGGCCCTCCACGAAGCCACCAGTGGAGAAACAAAAAGAGACTCGATTCTCTCGAGCTCTTCAAAAGGGTATAGCGGAGGGATCCACAACGCCTTACCGCTTTGATGTCCTGGCTCAATTGGCCAACATCCCGGCGCGGATCACCCTGTATGAGCTTCTAAGACTATCAAAGTCGACCAGGGAGGCTCTACAAGAAGCGCTGGCAAACGCTGAGGTCTTTATGACCCAGGTGCCGAAGAAGGAAGAGGTAGAGAATTGTCTCCACACCTCCCAGAATGCTCCCTGCATTACCTTCACGGCAGATGATATGCAGGTCAAAGGGAAGCATGATCGACCCCTGTACTTCACAGGTTATATCGGATCATCTGAGGTGAACCGCATTCAGGTAGATCCAGGGTCCGCATTGAGCATCATGCCTCGCCGAGTCATGCAACACCTCGGCATCCCTACTCACCGTCTGAGCCCTACACAGACGACCATCTACGGGTTCAATGCCAATGGCACCCGTCCGATGGGGAAGATCAAGCTCAAGTGCCAGATTGGAAGCCTCAAGTCGGAGGTGACATGCTACGTCATCGATGCCGACACTTCCTACAATCTACTGCTGGGACGACCATGGATTCACCGCAACTCCATCGTTCCCTCCACTCTTCACCAAGTCATGAAATACATTGACGCGAGTGGGAAGGTGCAAACGTTGGTTGCCGAAAGGTATCCGTTTAAGGGGGTCGAAAATTATTTCACGGACTCCCTCCTATATCAGGATCCGGTGGATGAAACCCCGCAACTGGAAGTGCCAGACCCTGGTAATGAGGCTGACACTGAGCCCGAGCAAGAAGAGTGCCTGTGGAAGTTGGAACCACTTGTAAAGAGCACTAATAAGCTCGATGTTGATAATACCACCGACGATGCAGGCGGTTGGTATATTAATGAGAATTTAGACTTTGAGTATTTTTCTGCGTGTGCATCCGATTCAATACCGTCGGATACTAGTACCGACGTAGACGATGACATCTGGTCGGCAATAGATGCTTTGACATCATTGCATGTACCAGTAAAATCATCTTTCGGGACATACCAGGATAATGGTAATGCGCAGGAATCTATATTCATGGTTCCGACAAGACGGAAAGGCCAAAAACCAATTCTCTTTGGGCGAATCTCATCTGAGCCAATGCCCCGCGAAGACTCGGAAAGCGAAGAGGAATCCCCTCAGCTCAGTCATTATGAACCAAAAGCGCTCAAAATGATGAAGTGCATGGGGTATGATCTAACCAACAGACCCGGGTTGAACTTTGGCAAAGGAAGGAGAACGCTACTTCGACCCTTTGTGCCGAAAGGGAAGGCCCCCGATTATTATCATCGGACGCGCCGGGGGTTGGGCTATGTATCGACTCCGGTCCCATCAGCCTCTGATTCTCAAGAATCGTCGAGCAACGATTACTCTTCAGACACATCATCTTGGGAGTCAGATGTCAGTGTCGGCAACATCTTCAAGGAACTTTCAGTGAACATGGTTTCGACAAGCCACCTGGAAGATGGAAATGAAGAAATGATCCAATCTGATACAGATCCATGGATCAAACATTTAAATGCTCTTTGGGATACCCGCTTTGAACAGCGTGAGCCACCCACAGAAGACAAGGTTGTTCAGATCAACCTAGGAGATGAGGCCAACCCCAAGCCCATCTTCATAAGTGACGGCCTGTCACCATCGGAGAAGAAGGATCTAATATCTCTTGTACAAGAGTATATAGACGTCTTCGCCTGGAATTATGAGGACATGCCAGGACTTGATCCTCAAGTGGCCATGCACCGCCTCAACATCAATCCGGACGTAAAACCTGTCAAACAACAGCAGCGACGGTTTCGCCCAGAAATAATGGAGGCAGTTCAATCAGAAGTCAGAAAACTTATTGATTCTGGCTTCATCAGGGAAGAACAGCATCCCGACTGGGTAGCCAACATCGTCCCCGTCTCCAAGAAGAACGGGAAGATCCGGATCTGCATCGACTTCCGCGACCTAAACGAGGCCTGCCCCAAGGACGAATTCCCATTGCCGATCACAGATGTCATGATTGACAATACTTGTGGATTCGAACGAATGTCCTTCATGGACGGATTCTCAGGATACAATCAAATCAAAATGTATCCTGATGACGAAAAGCATACCTCCTTCAGAACACCTCTAGGAGTGTATTGCTACACCGTCATGCCCTTCGGACTGAAGAATGCAGGGGCAACATATCAAAGGGCCATGAATGCCATTTTCCATCAGCAAATACGCAAAACGGTGGAATGTTATGTTGATGACATCGCGGTAAAAAGCCGCACTAAAGGTGATCACGTAGCGGACCTGAAGGTAGTCTTCGACATCATGCGGGCTCATCAATTGAAGATGAATCCCACGAAGTCCTTCCTGGGGGTGGCCAGTGGCAAATTCTTAGGATTTGTTGTAACCTCCACCGGAATCCACTTGGACCCGGAAAAGATCCGCGCTATCCAGGAGATGCAACCCCCGAAAAGCCTCAAGGAGCTCAGGGGATTACAAGGACGATTGGCGTACATCCGCAGGTTCATCTCAAACCTTTCCGGAAGATGCCAACCCTTCGCTAAGCTGATGAAGAAGGGTGTCTCATTCATTTGGGATGACGCTTGCCAACAAGCGTTCGAGGAAATCAAGCAATACCTCACCCAACCACCAGTCCTTGCAGCTCCAGTATCCGGAAAGCCGTTTCTGGTGTATGTCCGAGCAATGGATCATTCTTTAGGAGCTCTACTAGCTCAGAATGATGAAGAAGGACGTGAGCAAGCAATCTACTATCTAAGTAGAACAATGATCGGAGCCGAACATCGGTATAACCCGATCGAGAAGGAATGTTTGGCACTGGTGTTCGCTATCCAGAAAATGCGACACTATCTGGTAGGCCAAACTATAAATGTCATATCAAAAGTCAACCCTCTGAGGTTACTTATGACTAAACCTTCATCGCTAAATGGCCGACTGGCAAAATGGGCCATATTGCTATCACAATATGAGATGCATTTTCTGCCACAAAAAGCTATTAAGGGACAAGCGGTGGCGGACTTCTTAGCTGAACACCCAGATCCGAGGGCAGTCAAACTCTACGAGGATCTCCCAGATGAAGTTGCCGAAGTCTACCAGACTCAGACATCGTTCGAAAGTCAAGTATGGCAACTTTTCTTCGACGGTGCATCAAGAACAAGCCCGAAGGGACACATAGTAGCGGGAGTAGGAGTGATACTCGTCTCCCCACAAAATTATGTGATTCCCCGAGCTGTCTCACTGACCGAGCCTTGTTCCAATAATGTGGCGGAATACAACGCTCTTTTGATTGGGATGCAATTCGCCGATGAGATTGGCGTTAAAAATCTCGAGGCATACGGCGACTCCAAGCTCATCGTCAGCCAAGTTCGCGGGGAGTACGAAGTCAGACATGAAGACTTAGTACCCTATTACAATGCAACTATCCGCATGGCCGAGGGATTTACAAGCTTCTACATCGACCATGTACCACGCAGGCAAAATGCGCACGCCGATGCACTCGCATCCCTGGCTGCCTCCCTAGCTCTTCCAGCTGGAGCAATGGAGAAGATATTCGTCTACAGCCACGACCTGTATTGCCCGAGAAATGCTCTCGAGGATTATCAGGAGTCAACGGGAGGTCGTCACTGCGAAGAAGCACTTGAAGCGTCAACCGGTCCAGAGTGTAGAGACTGGCGGTTCCCCTACATTGATTTCGTCTTGTATGGCATCCTGCCTGAAGACGCCAAAGAAGCGGCTGCCATTCGAAGGAAAGCCCCCAAATTCTATTATAATGCGATTACGCGAACATTGTATCGTCGATCGCATGACGGGATCTTACTCCGGTGCCTCTCACCAAACGAAGCACAAGAGGTATTGAAAGAGGCCCATGACGGTATGTGTGGAGCCCATCAACCTGGCCCAAAATTGGCACATCGACTCCAAAGATTGGGTTACTACTGGCCCAAGATGATTGCCGACGCCGTCACCTATGCCAAAAGATGTCACGCCTGCCAAGTGCACGGCGACTTCATCCATCAAGCACCAGGCTACCTCCACTCTACGGCCTCTACCTGGCCGTTTGAAATGTGGGGCATGGATGTGGTCGGACCTATCAGCCCGCCATCATCAAAAGGACATCGGTTCATTCTGGCAATAACCGATTACTTCTCAAAGTGGGCCGAAGCCATTCCTTTGAAGGAGGTCAAGTCGTCGAACGTGATCAAGTTCGTGAAACATCACGTTATTTACCGTTTCGGTGTGCCTCGGCGAATTGTTCATGACAATGGACCCCAGTTCATCAGCCAAGCTTTCCAGAGATTCTGCGCTAAGTTCAGAATCCAGAGTGTGTCCTCAACGGCATACTATCCTGCCGCCAATGGCCTCGCAGAAGCTTTCAACAAGACTATTGGCAAGCTTCTCAAGAAGTTCGTCTCGAAAAGTCAACGAGACTGGGACGACAAACTGGGTGAATGCTTATGGGCCTACCGCACAACTGTGCGAACCCCAACTAAAGCCACGCCGTTTTCTTTGGTATACGGATGCGAAGCCGTGCTCCCACTGGAAATCCAAATTCCATCTCTACGCGTCGCCTTGACAGCGGAGATGACGACAGAGGAGAAGCATCGACAGCGACTCCAGGAACTGGAGGCCTTAGACGACAAGCGTCTGCAAGCCCAACAGCAAATCGAGCTCTACCAGGCTCGAATCACCAGAGCCTTCAACAAGAAAGTTAAAGTGCGAACTTTCAAGAAAGGCGACCTAGTCTTAGCCGTCAGAAGACCCATGGTAATGACGCACAAGACAAAAGGAAAATTCCAACCCAAATGGGAAGGACCATTTGTAGTAGAGTCAGTCTACTCAAATGGATCATATCGCCTCATAACCTCGAATGGCGATACACTCATGATGCCTATTAACGGCAGGTTCCTGAAGAAGTACTATCCCTAGATGGTATCCTTCCGCCGATCAAGTTAAAAGTACACCTCTGATCAAAACATCCGACGCCTCCGACGGCTAAGGATAGAGGAAAATGTTGGCTTTTAAGCCCAACATAAGTCTTCGACAACTCATCATGCTGAGGGAAATAGCATGGCCAGCCAAACTCAAACGGTAGTTGGTAAAGGCATATCAAACCCGTTGACAGCTGAGGATTTGCTAAAAATCCTAAGGGACATGTTCCCATTTGATCCGACGCCTCCGACGGCTAAGGATAGAGGAAAATGTTGGCTTTTAAGCCCAACATAAGTCTTCGACAACTCATCATGCTGAGGGGAATAGCATGGCTAGCCCAACTCAAACGGTAGTTGGTAAAGGCACCTCAAATCCGTTGATAGCTGAGGGTTTGCTAAAAATCCTAAGTGGATTTAGCTCCATTCCTTCCTCCAAAATCCCCTACCAATTCTCATCCACAGAATGGTAGGTCTACAAAATACAACCATTACTAAGTTAACACCATACCTTGGTAATGAGAAACCCCTTGTAGAGTACAAATCTTGCTTGTCAAATCTTGCTTGTCACTCTACATTTTGCCAAGTTTAACACTACACCTCTGGCACTTCAAATCTCACTTGTCAATTCTCACCAATAGAATGACAGGTCCTCAAAATTGCTCTTATCATGAGGCAATTTTTGTCAAGTTAATATCACACCTCTGACAAATTACTGTTAAAGTTCAACACCACACCTCTAAACAGTAATCAAGTTTCTGCCAGGTTTAATATTACACCTCTGACAGTCACTCTTCTTCAGACTTCCATATCGAAGCTGAAATGGATGATGCTAAGTTAACACCACACCTCTAGCATCCAAGTCATTGCTAAGTTCAACAATACACCTATAGCCATGACTTTCCCTCGGACTTTCTTATCCAAGCCGAGATGACCAATGCTAAGTTCAACATTACACCTCTAGCATTCCCTCATTGTCAAGTTAAACATTACACCTATGACAGTGACACTTCTGAGTTAAGTTAATATCACACCTCTGACTCACATCCTTGTCAAGTTATATTACACTTCTGACAAGACCACTTTCAACCCGTTAAGTTAATATCCCACCTCTGACGGTAACAAACTTTCCTAGATTCCCCACGAGTCTAGTCCCACTTGTTATTCTCTTCAGCAGAATAACAAGTCTACCTAAAAACATTGTTAGGTTAATACTACACCATCAACAGTGTTCCCCTCAAATCCCCAGTTAAGCTCAATCAAGTTAATCCAAACACTTGATAAAAGTTCACCCTCCCTGGGGGTACCAATTCTACTTGTCACTTTCTCTTATAAAGTGGCAGGCCCACCAAAGATTATTTCATCTCTGTCAAGTTAATATTACACCTCTGACAGTACTGTGGAAGTTCCTGAAATAGGATCTCTTCCTCCACAAAGTTTGACTTATTAAAGTTACCATCATAATTTTAACAAAGTCAAGATTCTTTGCTTCTACGAGTCTAAGACAAAAAGTTCAAGACAAGGAAAGAGGCAAAAAGAAAAGTGTCGCTTTTATTTATTTCCAAACATATGAAAGTGATACAAAACGCTCTCTTATACAATAAGATGGAGTGTTACAGTAAAAACGCTCTCTTATACAATAAGATTGAGTGTTACAATTAAGGAGTACAAAGAAGTCCCTCTCTCTCTCTCTTAGAGGTTGCACTCACTCCTTATAAGTCGCGTCTGATTCCAAGTGCGCGATGTTTTGTGGCTACAATAGAAGCTGGTTACACCACGATGCATGATGTAAACATCGAAAGCGCCCTAGCTGACTAAGCTAAGAGCAATGGTGTTCTTGAGGTCTGGTGGCAACAGAAAGTCCTGCAACCCTTCGTTTATGAACATCTCTTCCCCCAGCAGGCCATCCAACGGACATAGACTGTCCTTGATGTGACTTCTGGAGTGGGAGAGGAAGAGGATCTTGTCCGCCACCACAACCGCCGGAGCCCTCATCGCCGTCATGCATAGCCTGACCATCTCTTGCCAGCAGGCATGAATGGTGAAGCAGATCAGAAGAGACCTTGGCGAGGGTTGGGTCCTCGTCAGAGATGTAATATACTCTCTTATAGGTGACGAGGACCATAATATACTCTCTTATAGGTGAACATCGAACAAGTTCGCCGGCCAAAGCATCCTTCCAGAGGCCCAGCAAACCAGCAAGTCTACCTGCAAGGAATGAAACAAGGAATCAGAACAATCTGCAACTTAGTATGTTTCAACAGAGAAAAACTAAGTCGCAAATGCAGACTGCAGACGCGGGAATGATCCACGCAGTCAGCCAAGCAGGCGCGGGAATGATCCACGCAGTCAGCCAAGCAGACGCGGAGTGACCCTTGCGGTGAGCCAAACTGCTGCGTCAGCGAGAGACAAACGCGATCAAAACGCGGTCTCATTCTACGCCCAAGTCTAAAGCACAGACGCCAAAAAGGCACAGACGCCGAAGGTTGCCATCTCCTTGTTGAGTGAACAAGAGTTGCAAGGCTCGGGTCTGAGACTTTTTTGAATTCGTCTAAGGCAGTAGCCATAAAACGCGCCAAGACAGTGGCTTTGAAACGCAAACTTTGTGAACAAAACCAGCGCCAAGTGACAAGGATTTCAGCACTCGCGTCAGAGAGGAAGTTGGCGGCGCAAATTCCAGAAGGAATGCACCAACTCATACTTCATGGGAAAATTCCAGATAGTGATGATGCCAAAGTACAGGCCATGGTAGAATAAAATATCATGGCTAATCGGGACGGCGTACAACAGAGGCCTCTACCAAGAGTCGGGCTCTCTGCGTCCAAACGCGGACATGAAAGGCGATCAAAGAGACGCTTCCGTTTGAAGAGACCAAACAGAAGCATGAAAACTCTGGGTCATCTTCATCCACAGAGGCACCTTCATCCATGGAGGCAAACCCCTGATAGGGTCCTTGAAGAGAGAAGGCAGAGTCCTTGGCGTACTCGTTCTCAACAGAGCACAGTCTGAGCAGCCGCTGTTAGAGGAAGAGGGTTAGCCCTATTTATAGGCAGACCCTAATAACTGCTATTAATGGTGCATCAATCAGAACCGTCGCGCACGACTGTCAAAGCCCAATGGAGGACTGACGCGTGGAGCGTCGCTTTGGGAACCGTCGCAGACACCGGTTTCCAACCGCCAGCGCCGGGTTTTGCATTAAAGAGCGTTAAAACTCCCAGTCCAATGAAAAATTGACGCGTGGACAACCGCCTTGGAAAACAACGGATGACCCGGTTTCCCAAACGTCGGTGAAGACCTGACGTCCAATCGTCAGTGAAGACTTGACGGTCAAAGATCTCACAAAATCTTTAAGTCAGGCTACATCAAACGCAGACAGCAAAGTCGCGTCCGGCTGCATTAAACGCAGATGGGAAAGCCGCGTCTAAGAATCCGCGTCACCGTTCTCAAATTAAAGGCATTCAACCGCGCTTTAAAGGAGCGTCCACGTGACTCAAAATCGCGTCCTTTCAGCAAACAATGCTGCGTCCCTCGCGTCTGCCCTATCTGCGTCTTACTCAGCGAGACCAATTCAAGGTTCACTCTGTGATTGACGCTGCGTCTCATCAAGAGGACTTAGTGAAATCTAAGTTCCTATGGAATGATGACCGCGTCTCACCCTGCCGCGTCTCATCAAAAGGACTTAGTGAAATCTAAGTTCCTATGGAATGATGACCGCGTCTCACCCTGTGATTGACGCCGCGTCTCAGCAAAATGACTTAGTTCTATCTAAGCTCCTACGGAATGATGACCGCGTCTCACTCTGTGGATCAATGCCGCGTCTCATCAAGAAGACGTAGAGTCTACGCCGCGTCTCACTGAAAGAACTTAGTCTCGCCTAAGTTCAATCTTCACAGCCAGTGATCAGGAAGTTGAATTCATCCACAGCTAAACAAAGAAGATGGAACAAAACTTCAAAAACTTTATTATATCAAAATAATAAGAGTGGATACAAACACTCTAACAGAGTGTCATCTTCTTTACAAAAAAAAAGGGGAAAAGAAGGGAAACGGCTAAAAGTCCCGATCCGGCAAAGAACGGATACGTTCCCTGAGGCGATGCATCTCGTGCTGACGTGCCTTCTCAGCCTCCATCATGGCTTGGACCCGCAGCTCCTCTTCAGATAGGAAGGGTTTTGCAGCCAGCTGCGCTCGCAAAGATTCCACCCTGGAAGCATGTAGAGACAGACTCTCTTCAGCTCGCGCTTTAGCCGTCTGTTGCCCCGCAAGTTCCTCTTTGATGGTAACAAGCTTCTTCTCATTGATCGCAAGCACAGCTTCTGCCTTGGCAATGGTGTCCCGAGCCTTGGCAATGGTGTCCCGAGCACTGATGATGACGTGCTCCGTGCTCTGCATGACAATCTCGGATTCCCTTGAATCGTCAGTTAGTTTCTGACATTCAGCCTGGGAATATTCGAGGCTGCGGATCTCTGCATCTATTTGTGCCTCTGCCTCCTGTCGCTCTTGTTCTTGAGCAGCTAAGAGCCGGGCTAGGGTGGCCTGGGCCTCACTAGAAGAGCTGGCATTTTCCAAAGACTTCAGCTCGTGCAGGTCGTCTCCCAGTTGCTCCACCACCCGCAGACATGCCTGGGCAAGTGAGGGGCC
Source organism: Agave tequilana (assembly GCA_038442645.1). NCBI lineage: Eukaryota > Viridiplantae > Streptophyta > Magnoliopsida > Asparagales > Asparagaceae > Agave > Agave tequilana. The sequence goes on from JAVJIF010030408.1 coordinate 284,222, forward strand.
TCCGGTTAATTCGACGTTCTCGGCCAGATTTCTGAGAAGCGTCCGGGCAAAATTGAAGGAGCTGCTTCCACGTAAGATGAGGTCAATACATGATCCCATCGAAGCAAAGAATTGTTGCACCATCTGGCGTGCCAGTTCCCCCATATCGTCACCACCTGGGAAGCTTCCCGACCCCTTTTCTGTCACGGTGCAAGCCGGCTCTTTTTGCGCAAGAGTCGTGCTGACCGTCGATACGTCAAGAGCGAGACCGACCACTGGCGCTTCTGGGGGTGTTATCTCTGCAGGAACCTCCACAGCTAATGATGGCGCAACCTCTTCAGAAGCTTCAGCCGAGACCTGAGCTGCGTGGCCTTCTGGAAGGGTACCGACCATCGGACTCTCCATTTGAGCCCCCTCAGTTCTCTCTGCAAGTTATTGTGACATTAGCCACAAAGGAAGAAAAGCGAAACATTTAATATATCAGAACTTCCTTACCATCTGGGAGGTCCAGAGACGCCGAATCCTTGGGCAAGTCCTGCGGAGTGGAAGTCTCCCTAGCTTCAATAGTAACCCCTTCACCCGACAGAGTGGGTTCTTCCCCGGCCTGAGGGGTTGCCTCCTCTTCCGGCAAAGGAGAAACCTCCCCGGCATCAGTAGTTGCCCCCGCTGGAGTTATCTCGGCAACCAAATCCGTGACCCCTTCTGGCTGGGTCAACTCTTGTACCATTTCCTCGATCTGCGAGGAGGGTGCAGCCTCGACATTCTCAGCCAATCCTGCAATATAAAAAGGAGAATGTTAAAGCCTCCTCTTTAAAATTAAAAAGGGAAATTAGGTCAAAAGGAAACGAAAAGAGTACCTCCCGCGGGAACAACCGCCGGCTGCGATACCGTTGATGGCTCACCCCCGTATATTTCTTCCTCCGAGATATGGGAGAACTTTCTCGGATCAGGAAAGTGGGTTCATCACCGTAGTCAACCTCGTCTCAAAATCGCTTTCCCCTGAGTACGAGGAGAAGACGTTCAACGCGAGGAACTCTGCAACCGGAGCCTTGCCTCCAATTACCCCAGTGGTAGGGCTGGGGTCAGCCATCCGAGGACTGGAAATGAAGACAGAAGGAGACCCAGGCTGTTGAGCTGAGGAAGACTCGGGCTGAGCTGAGATCCCAGGGATCTTGACATTGCCTCCGCTCATTATATCACCTCTAGCTGCTCATCCTCGTCAGTGGCGGCGGATCGATCAACGAGCTCCCCTTCCTCCGCAGACCCGTGGCCTCTGCTAAGTGACCTGGGAACACGGACTAGAGGAGTTTCTTCTTCAACTATCTCTTCCTCCCTCAGTGCCTCAACGACAGCAGGGATCTCTTCAGATTGAGAGACTTCGGTTGTCAAGTCTCTTCGAACCTTCTTCGGAGCAGGTTCAGCAGTGGGAGTAGAGCCTTGACGACGCTTGCTCACCGCCTGTCGAGACTTAGTTGCTTGCGGCTCTGCCCTAGTCGCTTGTGGCTCCGCCCTTGGTGGTCGTGGCTCCATGGCTCGTGGCTCCCTTCTCATTCTTCGCCCGACCTCCTTTTGGGCCTTCAGGTACTGTTCTAACGAGTTTCGTCGGTTTACTAGAATCCGTCCTTGCCTCGAGACTTGCATTGATGCTCTCGATGCATGAAGACGCCGGAAAAGTCTGGTGTTTGGATGGCCTGGGAGTACCAAGTGCAGAAGCTGAAGCTCGTACGGCACTTGGGCCCTTCGAGAGGTAGACGAAAGTTACTCCCGTCCCTCCAGCCACACTATAGTACCAGGCCCGGCACCCTCGAACAGGTTCCCTTCGAAGGCGAGTCGAGCATTGGGGTTCCCGACATAGAGCTGATCATAGCCGAACTGTCGAGCAAGCGATTCGGCATGTACGGCTCAATGGTGCATGACGTCCCTTGCCGGAAAAGCACATATCCGGGCCGGATATTGAGCACCACCAGAAGGCTCCCGCGGATAACCTCGTGAAGTCATCTGGGCCAACAGAATCAACAAGTAGATCCCCGAGAGATGCACCAGGGATCTGGGGGAGGCAGCGATTGAGCTGGTAGTTCGCAGGGTCTGAAAGGCACTTTCGGACGTAATATATATAAGGATCACGCCATTTCAAACCCTCCAACCGCTGTACAAAAGGGACAGAACTCTCCCTCCAACGCACCGCCGTCATCAAGGAAGGGCAATGCATCACGTACCAAGCCATGAGGTACGTGTAAGGCAGCTCGACACGAGGTTGGGACGCTTCACACGTCGGACTCCCCTCTGAGTCAACATACGGGCTTTCCCTCGGAGTCTGCAGTTTTCGGTGGCTCGCAGAAACTCTTAGTGAGCGCCCGCAGCCCGCTCTGAATACCAGCCGCCACGGCCGGGAGAAGGGCTATGGGGTTGCCATGAGCCAGGAGCACCGCCGGGTACACCACGTCAGCAACAATGACTTCATGTGGCAGCGTGGGCACCACACAGCGCTTCAGCCACAGCATCAGAAAGCCCGCCAACAGCGCCCGATCGGAGATAGGGGTCCGGGCTTGATGTGAAAGCTCTCAAAAACAAGTCAGGGTCGAAACCGTCCTCATTCGACTCCGTGGTGTAGAAACTGTCAGAAGCCTGGTCGATCCTGTCTTCAACCTCCCTGTCGGAGCTGGGAGCCAATCGAGTTATCCGATGGTCTTTGGTGTTGACGTTGTCGAACAAGTAACTGGCCCAAGACAGTTGCTTGACTCCCTGCGACCGCCATTTGGTTATCTGGCCGCAAATGTGGAAGTGACATAGCACTTCCCAGTAGGTCTCATATATGAGGGGAAACTCCTCCTTCAAATGGTGAAGCTCCACCGTGGTCGGGACATATTCCTCATAGGGAATGTCCCCTGTCGACAGCCCCGAGACCTCATCAGCTCGTGCAGAGCAAGGCCCATCTCCCCGACCGGAGTGAAGAACGTCCCCGTCAAAGAATTATAACGCTCTAGAATCCCGAAGAAGTTCTGAGAGCTTTGAGGGATCCCCCACTGCACGGCTCTGACCGCTGGGTACAGTCCCACACGCTTTAGCAGATCCCCGAGCTCGGTGAGGACAAAGCCGACCATCCTGCCCCACCAATAGTTCTCCGCGTGGAATGGACCCACCCCACCGGCACGGAACCCAACGGGATAATCACCCTCCGCTTCCATGAATGCGTTGAGGAAGGTAGTGCCAAGTTGTGGTATCTCCCCAGCCGGAACATCAGACTTGCGCGACCCAGGAAAAGGCCGATAACTGACCTGTCATGGCTATCATGACGATGCACTTTGTGGAGCCCAAATCACCGAGAGTAATCTCAGGGACATATCGAGAGAGGTCCCATTCCATCTTCCGAGGGACGGACATGTGCTGGAAGTAGGACAGCGGGAACATCCTCTCCATGTTCGGAAGAAAGAATCTTCCCCCCTTATTTGACGGAGCCATTTGTAAGTCCCGTCATATACGCTATGGCCGCCATCGTGGATACGATCTCCGAAGAAGAAGGCAGGCTTCTCTCAGTTTGATGCCAGCATCCGTTGCAAATGCTGCATCAGTCATAAGCACCCGAAGAGTCCTCATGTCACATTCGAGAGCCTCTCCCCACGAGCCTGCGACTTGTCAGCTGTCACAGGAACAGTCCTCTGTAACACAAAGGTCAAGTCCCGGTCAGCACCCCCTACATGTCCAAAGAGGCGCTTCTTGGCGAGTGAAGTAGCAGGGCGTGGCGCTGCAAAAAGAAAAGGACACTTAGTTAGATACTCTATCAAAAGCAAGAAAAAATGCTAAGTGTTCATAATCCGAACGCAGAAGAGACACTGGACGCAGGAATTATCAAATCCCGTCCAGACCTGCGCATCCACGCAGAAGAGACACTGGACGCAGGAATTATCAAATCCGCGTCCAGACCTGCGCATCCACGCAGAAGAGGCACTGGACGCAGGAATTATCAAATCCGCGTCCAGACCTGCAGGATCGGCGTCTCCACAACATTCTCCTTGATGTCACTTCTGGGGTGCGAAAAGAAGGGAGTTATCCACCTTAACCTTCCATCACCATAATCGCCAGAAGTTAAGGAGGGTAACTCCCTTCCTTTCACATCCCCAGATGTCAAAGTGCTTGGACTCGGGTGCCAGATTCATCAAAATCAACACTGACGAAACAGAACGCAAGGATCAAATCCGCGTTCTGTAAACTAAGTCCGCGTCTGAATCCTTCACAATTAGAAAATATTCTAAGTGAAGAATCTGAAGCGCAGACCCAATGGCGCGAGGGTCCAAACCCGCGTCATGGTTATCAACCAAAAGACTGCTCTGGGAATCAAACACGATTTAAATTCGTGTGTTTAAGGTTCTTAAAGGTTCGTTGAACTTCCTTTAATGCAAACTTCCGCCTAAAAGGCATTTACCTTGGAGACCTTGGAGAACAACATCCTGCGCAGAGGAGGAGCTGCCCCTCCGGGCCTCGGCGACGGTCGCCTTTGAAGAAGAAGCAATCGGCTTGGTCTTGGGAGCTATGGCCAATTCGATCCGAGGTCAAAGATGAACTGAAGAGGAGTTCTCTTTCTTAATCTTATCAGCGAGTGCGTTCGGAGAAGAAGATGATCTTCCCAACTGTGGCCTTTTATAGGCACAAGGATTCGCGAAGATACGCGACGTATGGCCCGATGAATTCTGCGGCGAATCTCCGCTCGACGCGTGGAACAAAATCACTTTAACGCACAGAGAAGATCATGCGCCACGACTCGGCAGTGAATCGTCGCTCGACACATGGCACGGATCATTTAATGCGCCAGGAAATCCGCGCGCCAAAAGGCGAAATCCCGTCGTTTCCCCAGGCCAACTGGCAGAGCAATCATGACGTGGCACGGACTCGCACCCGACGGCCATGTCTCTTCGATGGATATGCCCCGTCAGCATCGCCATAAATGCGCCCAGACAATCGCGTCTATATTCAAAAGATGCGTCTCTCCGAAGTTCGCGTCTTCAGCTGAACATCGCGTCTGCCTTATGAAGATCAGTCGCGTCTCCATTGCCAAAGGACGCACTTTACAGAAATCGCGTCTTTACAGCAGTACCATCTCCGCTTTTTGAAAAAGAACCTGCGTTCGGCCTCCTGCTTCTGCAAAATCAGTTCAACAGTACACTGACGCAAGCAGACGACCAACCACTCCTGGCTTAAAGCGCGCCAGTGACAGACTAAAAGCAATCGGGAGGTTTAGACTGTGCATCTAGACACTCAACATGATCAACTCTGGGGGCTTCAAAGAGTTCAACAGTACACTCACGAAGACCAACTCCAGATAATTAAACCCGGAGCATCAACAGTCTAGTCATGAAGGCGAACTCAGCTAGAGTCCAAAGTATTTCGAAATCCGTCCAGTTGCGGAATATCGAAACTTTGGAGGGGGTTCTGTTGGCTGTCTAAAAATCACCAAGACAAGCCACCAAAACGCAGAGATCCAAGATCCAGGCGCAAGGCTAAATGTGACAATCAAGACGCGAAAGTCCAAGCCCGCGTCTCAGCATCAAGGCGCGTTGGCTCAAACGCCCGCGTCTCAGCATCAAGGCGCGTTGGCTCAACGCCCGCGTCTCAGCAACAAGGTGCCCGCACCTTGGTTGTAACCACCCCGATTATGGCGCCATCCACCGCCCATGTAGCGGGGAAGTTGGCCCTCATCGTGGAGCACTTTTAGGGGGCACGATCACCCCCTAAAAACCCTATAAATAGTCCCGTCACTATTGAAGAGGGGCGGATTTTCGAAAAGAAAAAGGAGAGATCATCAACAGAGAGAGAGAGAGCTCAACTCTTCAAGCCAGCTTGCTGCGTACAAGTTGCTCTTCGCCTACCTTCTCTTTTAGAGTTTTTGGTGGACGGGACTGAGTTACTCCTTCTACCTACCAAGGAGAAGATCCCTCGACGGTACTGACGGTC
>JAVJIF010030409.1:0-115733 GCA_038442645.1 Agave tequilana
GCTCAACGCCCGCGTCTCAGCAACAAGGTGCCCGCACCTTGGTTGTAACCACCCCGATTATGGCGCCATCCACCGCCCATGTAGCGGGGAAGTTGGCCCTCATCGTGGAGCACTTTTAGGGGGCACGATCACCCCCTAAAAACCCTATAAATAGTCCCGTCACTATTGAAGAGGAGAGGATTTTCGAAAAGAAAAAAAGGAGAGATTATCAACAGAGAGAGAGAGCTCGACTCTTCAAGCCAGCTTGCTGCGTACAAGTTGCTCTTCGCCTACCTTCTCTTTTAGAGTTTTGGTGGACGGGGCTGAGTTACTCCTTCTACCTACCAAGGAGAAGATCCCTCGACGGTACTGACGGTCATCTGGTCAACGGAGAACAAGATTCACTCTCACCGCCACACGAAGAACCCAGCACTAAACAAAGGGGGAATTCAAGATTCAATATTCTCCCTCCCTTGTAACCGGAAGATTAGCCTGTTGTAATTTTTCATCTGATTCAAGGAAAAGTTGCTCCAGTCCGCTTTTACAGTTTTTCCGCGTCCAACAAGAGATGGCGACTCCGCTGGGGACTACGTTTGTCACTGACGAACAAGCCGTGGCGCAGGATGATCTCCTCCGTAAGGGGAAGATGGTCGAATCACTCGTCGTCGAGTTCGACCAGGCGAATACGAAGAGTTTCTCTCTTCTGGCTCCAAGAGCCCAAAGACCCGCGTCTGTCGCAGAGTCTCGGCGGGGAATGTCCCCGAAGCCCGACCAGAAGCTCTCTTGGGCGCCGCTGCTGCTGCCCACTGTGCCCAGCAAAGTTCACGCGTCAACGCCTCTCAGAAGGCCCGCGCGATCTCAAGCAAGTTGCTGTTGCGACCAACTCCGGCGCACAGAAAACCCGTGTCAACGTCTCTCAGGAGACCCGCGTGGTTAAACTCCCTGATGTTCAACATCAGGATGTTGTTGGTTTCTCTCCACCTCCTCGACGCAACCGGAATGCTGAGCGTCGACAGAGGAAACGTGCGCGTCAACTGCAAGTTGGAACCGTTGGTTGTCCAACTGAAGCTGGACGCGACGTACAGTCTCGCGCCTTGCCCGCGTCACGTCCAGTACGTGAAATCCGCGTTTGGCGGCCCAAGCGCGCAACTCCTCAAGTTGAGTCCTCTGAAGACCAACTTACCAAGCATCGAGACGAAGCTTCTACGTCTCGTCCAACGCAAGAAGCACGCGCCCACAGGCGTGGGGCCCTGCAGCCCACTCTCTCTCGCGCGCCTCTACCCGGACGCACCAAACAGCAACGCGAGACCCGCGTCTCATCTCAACAGAGACGCCGGACGCGCGTTCCACAGCGAGACGCAGAAACCGCGTCTCTGAAGTCTGCGTCCAGACTGCACAGCGCATGGATGCCTCCAGTCTTCGACGTTGCGAGGCTAATCTTTCAATCCCCCTCCTATGGATTTGAGGGATTATTTGACGAAGAAAAGAAGTGCCAATCAGGTCACTTCATCATGCTGCTGCCAACGGCTCATCTCCATGCTCTCAGAGTGCCGTTGCGAATCAGGCGTACACCAGCAGTCTTTGGTCAGACAGCTGACCCTGATTCCTCCGTCAGCTAAAAGAAGACGCTCCCACAGAAGGAGAACCTTCTCTGACGTTGAGTACCCCGAGCTCACTGCAAATGACAAGCAGGAGCAAGGGAAAACAAATTGCAGTCGGCTCAGATGACTCCGAGTCTGACTCTGAACCGGAAGGGGTGTATCGACACACTCGCACCCGGACGGGGGCCATTCCCCCAATTGACTATAATGCCTTAGCCCACGGCGTCAGAGTGAATGATTCCCACTCCGCCGTAGTGGAATCAGGGGCTTCGAACTCTTCCGTCGAGAAGGAGACCTCTGCCTACATGACAGGCACTCCTGAGGAGACGGCAAGACGTATAGAGCAGGTCCAGAAAGCACAAATGGACATGATTATTTCTCAGCAGGCGTCGATTGACTCCCTCAAGCAGGCGATTGCACAACTGCTGGAAGACAGGAGGAAATCTCCTCCTAGGAGGTCAAAGGGCAAAGGGAGAAAGGGAGGAAGCTCATCTTCCGAACCTTCTGAAGAGAGGCAGCAATCTACCTCCAGTTCGTCCAAACCCTCGTCGCAAGTAAAAGGCGACCAAGACCCAGGGAAAACTCATGCTAAAAGGATGAGTCAATTGGAGGAACGCCTCAATGCCCTTGCCAGTCGCAAAGACCTCCAAGAAGTTGGAGTGGTACGGCCCTATCCAGCTGAGTGGGATCTAGTCCCGTACCCTCCTAAGTTCAAGGCTCCAACCCTCCAAGCCTTCGATGGGAAGGGGTCCCCTAATCAGCACATCTACTACTTCAAATCCCAAACCGGGAATGTAGTAGATAATGACGCCATCCTGGCGCGACTATTCATCGGCACCCTGAAAGGGTTGGCCTTTGAGTGGTTCATGAAACTCCCGGAAGGTTCTATCAAGAACTGGGGCGACTTGGAGAAAGCTGTTCTTAACACGCTTCTTCGAAGATGACTCCGAGGTCACAATGCCCACCCTGTTAGCTACGAGACAGCGAAAGGGAGAGTCCGTCAAATCTTTCGTGGAGAGATTTCGGAACGTGGCACTCCGGTGTCCAAGCGGTATGACCCAGGCCACCCTGGTGGAAACGTGCCGCCACAACCTCCAAACCTCACTCCTTGCTCAAATAGGAGTTGCTGAAAGCCGCACCTGGAAACAATTAGTCCAACAAGGTGAACAGGCTGAGGAGATTGTTGCCCGCGTCAGGGCAGAAGAAGGCAAGCCTAGGCCGGAAAGGTCAACTAGGCGAGCGCCAGACACCTCCCTCCAGACGAAGCGGAAGGATAATTTGGCGACGGAGACCAAATCTCCCACCAAACCTCAACCAGCCAAGGCGAGTGGCTCTTCAAGCAACCCCGCGCCAACAAGCAGTATTCCTTCAAGGAGGAACATGTCGATTCGCTCTTCAAGCTACTCAACAAGAGCAACCGACTGAAGCTCCCTGAAATTAGGCGCCCGGAGGAAGTCGGCAAGACCGACAATCCCAACTACTGCATGTACCACAGGATGTGGGACATCCTACCAAAAGCTGCTACATCTTCAAGGATGTCCTTCAAGCTCTGATTGACGCGGAAGTGTTAAAATCCGACCAGAGCAGAAGAAGGTGACGGCAATGTGACGTCAGCTCTCCAGTTCGGAAGACAACCCCCAACGCCTGCGGGGGTGATCCCTATTCCAAGAGGAGAACTGAGAATAGTCAACACAGACCCTCACCAGCAGCAGGAGAAGGGCTTGGTACCCGTCCCTACGCCTCAAGGGGAAATTATGTGGGTCCACCCTAACTTAGTAGACAGCCAGCAGTGGACTACTGTAACCAACAGGAAGTCCAAAGGCAAGGCAAAAGCTTCGTCCTGCCATGTGGTATGTGCTTCCTCCCGAGAAGCAGAGGATGATGTTCCCTCACTGACTGATTCAGAAGAGGAAACAATAGTCTTGGCCGCAGAGCCCAACCAACCAATGACGGGGACTCGTTCAGGACAGGCGTACTTGAAACAGTACGGGTGAGACGGCAGTAGCCCCTCCACAACCAACTGCAGAGCCAACTAGGCCCTCCACGAAGCCACCAGTGGAGAAACAAAAAGAGACTCGATTCTCTCGAGCTCTTCAAAAGGGTATAGCGGAGGGATCCACAACGCCTTACCGCTTTGATGTCCTGGCTCAATTGGCCAACATCCCGGCGCGGATCACCCTGTATGAGCTTCTAAGACTATCAAAGTCGACCAGGGAGGCTCTACAAGAAGCGCTGGCAACGCTGAGGTCTTTATGACCCAGGTGCCGAAGAAGGAAGAGGTAGAGAATTGTCTCCACACCTCCCAGAATGCTCCCTGCATTACCTTCACGGCAGATGATATGCAGGTCAAAGGGAAGCATGATCGACCCCTGTACTTCACAGGTTATATCGGATCATCTGAGGTGAACCGCATTCAGGTAGATCCAGGGTCCGCATTGAGCATCATGCCTCGCCGAGTCATGCAACACCTCGGCATCCCTACTCACCGTCTGAGCCCTACACAGACGACCATCTACGGGTTCAATGCCAATGGCACCCGTCCGATGGGGAAGATCAAGCTCAAGTGCCAGATTGGAAGCCTCAAGTCGGAGGTGACATGCTACGTCATCGATGCCGACACTTCCTACAATCTACTGCTGGGACGACCATGGATTCACCGCAACTCCATCGTTCCCTCCACTCTTCACCAAGTCATGAAATACATTGACGCGAGTGGGAAGGTGCAAACGTTGGTTGCCGAAAGGTATCCGTTTAAGGGGGTCGAAAATTATTTCACGGACTCCCTCCTATATCAGGATCCGGTGGATGAAACCCCGCAACGGAAGTGCCAGACCCTGGTAATGAGGCTGACACTGAGCCCGAGCAAGAAGAGTGCCTGTGGAAGTTGGAACCACTTGTAAAGAGCACTAATAAGCTCGATGTTGATAATACCACCGACGATGCAGGCGGTTGGTATATTAATGAGAATTTAGACTTTGAGTATTTTTCTGCGTGTGCATCCGATTCAATACCGTCGGATACTAGTACCGACGTAGACGATGACATCTGGTCGGCAATAGATGCTTTGACATCATTGCATGTACCAGTAAAATCATCTTTCGGGACATACCAGGATAATGGTAATGCGCAGAAATCTATATTCATGGTTCCGACAAGACGGAAAGGCCAAAAACCAATTCTCTTTGGGCGAATCTCATCTGAGCCAATGCCCCGCGAAGACTCGGAAAGCGAAGAGGAATCCCCTCAGCTCAGTCATTATGAACCAAAAGCGCTCAAAATGATGAAGTGCATGGGGTATGATCTAACCAACAGACCCGGGTTGAACTTTGGCAAAGGAAGGAGAACGCTACTTCGACCTTTGTGCCGAAAGGGAAGGCCCCCGATTATTATCATCGGACGCGCCGGGGGTTGGGCTATGTATCGACTCCGGTCCCATCAGCCTCTGATTCTCAAGAATCGTCGAGCAACGATTACTCTTCAGACACATCATCTTGGGAGTCAGATGTCAGTGTCGGCAACATCTTCAAGGAACTTTCAGTGAACATGGTTTCGACAAGCCACCTGGAAGATGGAAATGAAGAAATGATCCAATCTGATACAGATCCATGGATCAAACATTTAAATGCTCTTTGGGATACCCGCTTTGAACAGCGTGAGCCACCCACAGAAGACAAGGTTGTTCAGATCAACCTAGGAGATGAGGCCAACCCCAAGCCCATCTTCATAAGTGACGGCCTGTCACCATCGGAGAAGAAGGATCTAATATCTCTTGTACAAGAGTATATAGACGTCTTCGCCTGGAATTATGAGGACATGCCAGGACTTGATCCTCAAGTGGCCATGCACCGCCTCAACATCAATCCGGACGTAAAACCTGTCAAACAACAGCAGCGACGGTTTCGCCCAGAAATAATGGAGGCAAGTTCAATCAGAAGTCAGAAAACTTATTGATTCTGGCTTCATCAGGGAAGAACAGCATCCCGACTGGGTAGCCAACATCGTCCCCGTCTCCAAGAAGAACGGGAAGATCCGGATCTGCATCGACTTCCGCGACCTAAACGAGGCCTGCCCCAAGGACGAATTCCCATTGCCGATCACAGATGTCATGATTGACAATACTTGTGGATTCGAACGAATGTCCTTCATGGACGGATTCTCAGGATACAATCAAATCAAAATGTATCCTGATGACGAAAAGCATACCTCCTTCAGAACACCTCTAGGAGTGTATTGCTACACCGTCATGCCCTTCGGACTGAAGAATGCAGGGGCAACATATCAAAGGGCCATGAATGCCATTTTCCATCAGCAAATACGCAAAACGGTGGAATGTTATGTTGATGACATCGCGGTAAAAAGCCGCACTAAAGGTGATCACGTAGCGGACCTGAAGGTAGTCTTCGACATCATGCGGGCTCATCAATTGAAGATGAATCCCACGAAGTCCTTCCTGGGGGTGGCCAGTGGCAAATTCTTAGGATTTGTTGTAACCTCCACCGGAATCCACTTGGACCGGAAAAGATCCGCGCTATCCAGGAGATGCAACCCCCGAAAAGCCTCAAGGAGCTCAGGGGATTACAAGGACGATTGGCGTACATCCGCAGGTTCATCTCAAACCTTTCCGGAAGATGCCAACCCTTCGCTAAGCTGATGAAGAAGGGTGTCTCATTCATTTGGGATGACGCTTGCCAACAAGCGTTCGAGGAAATCAAGCAATACCTCACCCAACCACCAGTCCTTGCAGCTCCAGTATCCGGAAAGCCGTTTCTGGTGTATGTCCGAGCAATGGATCATTCTTTAGGAGCTCTACTAGCTCAGAATGATGAAGAAGGACGTGAGCAAGCAATCTACTATCTAAGTAGAACAATGATCGGAGCCGAACATCGGTATAACCCGATCGAGAAGGAATGTTTGGCACTGGTGTTCGCTATCCAGAAAATGCGACACTATCTGGTAGGCCAAACTATAAATGTCATATCAAAAGTCAACCCTCTGAGGTTACTTATGACTAAACCTTCATCGCTAAATGGCCGACTGGCAAAATGGGCCATATTGCTATCACAATATGAGATGCATTTTCTGCCACAAAAAGCTATTAAGGGACAAGCGGTGGCGGACTTCTTAGCTGAACACCCAGATCCGAGGGCAGTCAAACTCTACGAGGATCTCCCAGATGAAGTTGCCGAAGTCTACCAGACTCAGACATCGTTCGAAAGTCAAGTATGGCAACTTTTCTTCGACGGTGCATCAAGAACAAGCCCGAAGGGACACATAGTAGCGGGAGTAGGAGTGATACTCGTCTCCCCACAAAATTATGTGATTCCCCGAGCTGTCTCACTGACCGAGCCTTGTTCCAATAATGTGGCGGAATACAACGCTCTTTTGATTGGGATGCAATTCGCCGATGAGATTGGCGTTAAAAATCTCGAGGCATACGGCGACTCCAAGCTCATCGTCAGCCAAGTTCGCGGGGAGTACGAAGTCAGACATGAAGACTTAGTACCCTATTACAATGCAACTATCCGCATGGCCGAGGGATTTACAAGCTTCTACATCGACCATGTACCACGCAGGCAAAATGCGCACGCCGATGCACTCGCATCCCTGGCTGCCTCCCTAGCTCTTCCAGCTGGAGCAATGGAGAAGATATTCGTCTACAGCCACGACCTGTATTGCCCGAGAAATGCTCTCGAGGATTATCAGGAGTCAACGGGAGGTCGTCACTGCGAAGAAGCACTTGAAGCGTCAACCGGTCCAGAGTGTAGAGACTGGCGGTTCCCCTACATTGATTTCGTCTTGTATGCATCCTGCCTGAAGACGCCAAAGAAGCGGCTGCCATTCGAAGGAAAGCCCCCAAATTCTATTATAATGCGATTACGCGAACATTGTATCGTCGATCGCATGACGGGATCTTACTCGGTGCTCTCACCAAAAGAAGCACAAGAGGTATTGAAAGAGGCCCATGACGGTATGTGTGGAGCCCATCAACCTGGCCCAAAATTGGCACATCGACTCCAAAGATTGGGTTACTACTGGCCAAGATGATTGCCGACGCCGTCACCTATGCCAAAAGATGTCACGCCTGCCAAGTGCACGCGACTTCATCCATCAAGCACAGGCTACCTCCACTCTACGGCCTCTACCTGGCCGTTTGAAATGTGGGGCATGGATGTGGTCGGACCTATCAGCCCGCCATCATCAAAAGGACATCGGTTCATTCTGGCAATAACCGATTACTTCTCAAAGTGGGCCGAAGCCATTCCTTTGAAGGAGGTCAAGTCGTCGAACGTGATCAAGTTCGTGAAACATCACGTTATTTACCGTTTCGGTGTGCCTCGGCGAATTGTTCATGACAATGGACCCCAGTTCATCAGCCAAGCTTTCCAGAGATTCTGCGCTAAGTTCAGAATCCAGAGTGTGTCCTCAACGGCATACTATCCTGCCGCCAATGGCCTCGCAGAAGCTTTCAACAAGACTATTGGCAAGCTTCTCAAGAAGTTCGTCTCGAAAAGTCAACGAGACTGGGACGACAAACTGGGTGAATGCTTATGGGCCTACCGCACAACTGTGCGAACCCCAACTAAAGCCACGCCGTTTTCTTTGGTATACGGATGCGAAGCCGTGCTCCCACTGGAAATCCAAATTCCATCTCTACGCGTCGCCTTGACAGCGGAGATGACGACAGAGGAGAAGCATCGACAGCGACTCCAGGAACTGGAGGCCTTAGACGACAAGCGTCTGCAAGCCCAACAGCAAATCGAGCTCTACCAGGCTCGAATCACCAGAGCCTTCAACAAGAAAGTTAAAGTGCGAACTTTCAAGAAAGGCGACCTAGTCTTAGCCGTCAGAAGACCCATGGTAATGACGCACAAGACAAAAGGAAAATTCCAACCCAAATGGGAAGGACCATTTGTAGTAGAGTCAGTCTACTCAAATGGATCATATCGCCTCATAACCTCGAATGGCGATACACTCATGATGCCTATTAACGGCAGGTTCCTAAGAAGAAGTACTATCCCTAGATGGTATCCTTCCGCCGATCAAGTTAAAAGTACACCTCTGATCAAAACATCCGACGCCTCCGACGGCTAAGGATAGAGGAAAATGTTGGCTTTTAAGCCCAACATAAGTCTTCGACAACTCATCATGCTGAGGGAAATAGCATGGCCAGCCCAACTCAAACGGTAGTTGGTAAAGGCATATCAAACCCGTTGACAGCTGAGGATTTGCTAAAAATCCTAAGGGACATGTTCCCATTTGATCCGACGCCTCCGACGGCTAAGATAGAGGAAAATGTTGGCTTTTAAGCCCAACATAAGTCTTCGACAACTCATCATGCTGAGGGGAATAGCATGGCTAGCCCAACTCAAACGGTAGTTGGTAAGGCACCTCAAATCCGTTGATAGCTGAGGGTTTGCTAAAAATCCTAAGTGGATTTAGCTCCATTCCTTCCTCCAAAATCCCCTACAATTCTCATCCACAGAATGGTAGGTCTACAAATACAACCATTACTAAGTTAACACTATACCTTGGTAATGAGAAACCCCTTGTAGAGTACAAATCTTGCTTGTCAAATCTTGCTTGTCAACTCACATTTTGCCAAGTTAACACTACACCTCTGGCACTTCAAATCTCACTTGTCAATTCTCACCATAGAATGACAGGTCCTCAAAATTGCTCTTATCATGAGGCAATTTTTGTCAAGTTAATATCACACCTCTGACAAATTACTGTTAAAGTTCAACACCACACCTCTAAACAGTAATCAAGTTTCTGCCAGGTTTAATATTACACCTCTGACAGTCACTCTTCTTCAGACTTCCATATCGAAGCTGAAATGGATGATGCTAAGTTAACACCACACTCTAGCATCCAAGTCATTGCTAAGTTCAACAATACACCTATAGCCATGACTTTCCCTCGGACTTCCTTATCCAAGCCGAGATGACCAATGCTAAGTTCAACATTACACCTCTAGCATTCCCTCATTGTCAAGTTAAACATTACACCTATGACAGTGACACTTCTGAGTTAAGTTAATATCACACCTCTGACTCACATCCTTGTCAAGTTAATATTACACTTCTGACAAGACCACTTTCAACCCGTTAAGTTAATATCACACCTCTGACGGTAACAAACTTTCTAGATTCCCACGAGTCTAGTCCCACTTGTTATTCTCTTCAGCAGAATAACAAGTCTACCTAAAAACATTGTTAGGTTAATACTACACCATCAACAGTGTTCCCTCAAATCCCCAGTTGAGCTCAATCAAGTTAATCCCAAACACTTGATAAAAGTTCACCCTCCCTGGGGGTACCAATTTTACTTGTCGCTTTCTCTTATAAAGTGGCAGGTCCACCAAAAATTATTTCATCTCTGTCAAGTTAATATTACACCTCTGACAGTACTGTGAGAGTTCCTGAAATAGGATCTTTCCTCCAAAGCTTGACTTGTTGAGATTATCATCATAATTTTGACAAAGTCAGAGATTCTTTGCTTCTATGGGTCTAAGACAAAAAGTTCAAGACAAGGAAAGAGGCAAAAAGAAAAGTGTCGCTTTTATTTATTTCCAAACATATGAAAGTGATACAAAACGCTCTCTTATACAATAAGATGGAGTGTTACAGTAAAAACGCTCTCTTATACAATAAGATTGAGTGTTACAATTAAGGAGTACAAAGAAGTCCCTCTCTCTCTCTTAGAGGTTGCACTCACTCCTTATAAGTCGCGTCTGATTCCAAGTGCGCGATGTTTTGTGGCTACAATAGAAGCTGGTTACACCACGATGCATGATGTAAACATCGAAAGCGCCCTAGCTGACTAAGCTAAGAGCAATGTTGTTCTTGAGGTCTGGTGGCAACAGAAAGTCCTGCAACCCTTCGTTATGAACATCTCTTCCCCAGCAGGCCATCCAACGGACATAGACTGTCCTTGATGTGACTTCTGGAGTGGGAGAGGAAGAGGATCTTGTCCGCCACCACAACCGCCGGAGCCTCATCGCCGTCATGCATAGCCTGACCATCTCTTGCCAGCAGGCATGAATGGTGAAGCAGATTAGAAGAGACCTTGGCGAGGGTTGGGTCCTCGTCAGAGATGTAATATACTCTCTTATAGGTGACGAGGACCATAATATACTCTCTTATAGGTGAACATCGAACAAGTTCGCCGGCCAAAGCATCCTTCCAGGGGCCCAGCAAACCAGCAAGTCTACCTGCAAGGAATGAAACAAAAGAATCAGAACAATCTGCAACTTAGTATGTTTCAACAGAGAAAAACTAAGTCGCAAATGCAGACTGCAGACGCGGGAATGATCCACGCAGTCAGCCAAGCAGACGCGGGAATATCCACGCAGTCGGCCAGCAGACGCGGAATGACCCACGCGGTGAGCCAAACTGCTGCGTCAGCAGAGACAAACGCGAATCAAAACGCGGTCTCATTCTACGCCCAAGTCGAAAGCACAGACGCCTAAAAGGCACAGACGCCGAAAGTTGCCATCTTCTTGTTGAGTGAACAAGAGTTGCAAGGCTCGGGTCTGAAACCTTTTTTGAATTCGTCTAAGGCAGTAGCCATAAAACGCGCCAAGACAGTGGCTTTGAAACGCAAACTTTGTGAACAAAACCAGCGCCAAGTGACAAGGATTTCAGCACTCGCGTCCAGAGAGGAAGTTGGCGGCGCAAATTCCAGAAGGAATGCACCAACTCATACTTCATGGGAAAAGTCCAGATAATGATGATGCCAAAGTACAGGCCATGGTAGATTAAAATATCATGGCTAATCGGGACGGCGTACCAACAGAGGCCTCTACCAAGAGTCGGGCTCTCTGCGTCCAAACGCGGACATGAAAGGCGATCAAAGAGACGCTTCCGTTTGAAGAGACCAAACAGAAGCATGAAAGCTCTGGGTCATCTTCATCCACAGAGGCACCTTCATCCATGGAGGCAAACCCCTGATAGGGTCCTTGAAGAGAGAAGGCAGAGTCCCTTGGCGTATTCGTTCTCAAACAGAGCACAGTCTGAGCAGCCGCTGTTAGAAGAAGAGGGTTAGCCCTATTTATAGGCAGACCCTAATAACTGCTATTAATGGTGCATCAATCAGAACCGTCGCGCACGACTGTCAAAGCCCAATGGAGGACTGACGCGTGGAGCGTCGCTTTGGGAACCGTCGCAGACACCGGTTTCCAACCGCCAGCGCCTGTTTTGCATTAAAGAGCGTTAAAACGCCCAAGTCCAATGAAAAATTGACGCGTGGACAACCGCCTTGGAAAACAACGGATGACCCGGTTTCCCAAACGTCGGTGAAGACCTGACGTCCAATCGTCAGTGAAGACTTGACGGTCAAAGATCTCACAAAATCTTTAAGTCAGGCTGCATCAAACGCAGACAGCAAAGTCGCGTCCGGCTGCATTAAACGCAGATGGGAAAGCCGCGTCTAAGAATCCGCGTCACCGTTCTCAAATTAAAAGGCATTCACCCGCGCTTTAAAGGAGCGTCCACGTGACTCAAAATCGCGTCCTTTCAGCAAACAATGCTGCGTCCCTCGCGTCTGCCCTATCTGCGTCTTACTCAGCGAGACCAATTCGAGATTCACTCTGTGATTGATGCTGGTCTCATCAAGAGGACTTAGTGAAATCTAAGTCCTATGGAATGATGACCGCGTCTCACCCTGCCGCGTCTCATCAAAAGGACTTAGTGAAATCTAAGTTCCTATGGAATGATGACCGCGTCTCACCCTGTGATTGACGCCGCGTCTCAGCAAAAGGACTTAGTTCTATCTAAGCTCCTACGGAATGATGACCGCGTCTCACTCTGTGGATCAATGCCGCGTCTCATCAAGAAGACGTAGAGTCTACGCCGCGTCTCATTGAAAGAACTTAGTCTCGCCTAAGTTCAATCTTCACACAGTGATCAGGGAGTTGAATTCATCCACAGCTAAACAAAGAAGATGGAAGAAAAACTTCAAAAACTTTTATTATATCGAAAATAGTAAGAGTGGATACAAACACTCTAACAGAGTGTCATCTTCTTTACAAAAAAAAAGGGGGAAAAGAAGGGGAAACGGCTAAAAGTCCTGATCGGCAAAGAACGGATACGTTCCCTGAGGCGATGCATCTCGTGCTGACGTGCCTTCTCAGCCTCCATCATGGCTTGGACCCGCAGCTCCTCTTCAGATAGGAAGGGTTTTGCAGCCAGCTGCGCTCGCAAAGATTCCACCCTGGAAGCATGTAGAGACAGACTCTCTTCAGCTCGCGCTTTAGCCGCCTGTTGCCCCGCAAGTTCCTCTTTGATGGTAACAAGCTTCTTCTCATTGATCGCAAGCACAGCTTCTGCCTTGGCAATGGTGTCCCGAGCCTTGGCAATGGTGTCCCGAGCACTGATGATGACGTGCTCCGTGCTCTGCATGACAATCTCGGATTCCCTTGAATCGTCAGTTAGTTTCTGACATTCAGCCTGGGAATATTCGAGGCTGCGGATCTCTGCATCTATTGTGCCTCTGCCTCCTGTCGCTCTTGTTCTTGAGCAGCTAAGAGCCGGGCTAGGGTGGCCTGGGCCTCACTAGAAGAGCTGGCATTTTTCAAAGACTTCAGCTCGTGCAGGTCGTCTCCCAGTTGCTCCACCACCCGCAGACATGCCTGGGCAAGTGAGGGGCCTCCGGTTAATTCGACGTTCTCGGCCAGATTTCTGAGAAGCGTCCGGGCAAAATTGAAGGAGCTGCTTCCACGTAAGATGACGTCAATACATGATCCCATCGAAGCAAAGAATTGTTGCACCATCTGGCGTGCCAGTTCCCCCATATCGTCACCACCTGGGAAGCTTCCCGACCCCTTTTCTGTCACGGTGCAAGCCGGCTCTTTTTGCGCAAGAGTCGTGCTGACCATCGATACGTCAAGAGCGAGACCGACCACTGGCGCTTTGGGGGTGTTATCTCTGCAGGAACCTTCACAGCTAATGATGGCGCAACCTCTTCAGAAGCTTCAGCCGAGACCTGAGCTGCGTGGCCTTCTGGAAGGGTACCGACCGTCGGACTCTCCATTTGAGCCCCCTCAGTTCTCTCTGCAAGTTATTGTGACATTAGCCACAAAGGAGAAAAGCGAAACATTTAATATATCAGAACTTCCTTACCATCTGGGAGGTCCAGAGACGCCGAATCCTTGGGCAAGTCCTGCGGAGTGGAAGTCTCCCTAGCTTCAATAGTAACCCCTTCACCCGGCAGAGTAGGTTCTTCCCGGCCTTAGGGTTGCCTCCTCTTCCGGCAAAGGAGAAACCTCCCCGGCATCAGTAGTTGCCCCCGCTGGAGTTATCTCGGCAACCAAATCCGTGACCCCTTCTGGCTGGGTCAACTCTTGTACCATTTCCTCGATCTGCGAGGAGGGTGCAGCCTCGACATTCTCAGCCAATCCTGCAATATAAAAGGAGAATGTTAAAGCCTCCTCTTCAAAATTAAAAAGGGAAATTAGGTCAAAAGGCGAAAAGAGTACCTCCCGGGAACAACCGCCGGCTGCGATACCGTTGATGGCTCACCCCCGTATATTTCTTCCTCGAGATATGGGAGAACTTTCTCGGATCAGGAAAAGGGGTTCATCACCGTAGTCAACCTCGTCCTCAAAATCGCTTTCCCCTGAGTACGAGGAAGAAGACAGTTCAACGCGAGGAAACTCTGCAACCGGAGCCTTGCCTCCAATTACCCCAGTGGTAGGGCTGGGGTCAGCCATCCGAGGACTGGAAATGAAGCAGAAGGAGACCCAGGCTGTTGAGCTGAGGAAGACTCGGGCTGAGCTGAGATCCCAGGGATCTTGACATTGCCTCCGCTCATTATATCAACCTCTAGCTGCTCATCCTCGTCAGTGGCGGCGGATCGATCAACGAGCTCCCCTCCTCCGCAGACCCGTGGCCTCTGCTAAGTGACCTGGGAACACGGACTAGAGGAGTTTTCTTCTTCAACTATCTCTTCCTCCCTCAGTGCCTCAACGACAGCAGGGATCTCTTCAGATTGAGAGACTTCGGTTGTCAAGTCTCTTCGAACCTTCTTCGGAGCAGGTTCAGCAGTGGGAGTAGAGCCTTGACGACGCTTGCTCACCGCCTGTCGAGACTTAGTTGCTTGCGGCTCTGCCCTAGTCGCTTGTGGCTCCGCCCTTGGTGGTCGTGGCTCCATGGCTCGTGGCTCCCTTCTCATTCTTCGCCCGACCTCCTTTTGGGCCTTCAGGTACTGTTCTACGAGTTTCGTCGGTTTACTAGAATCCGTCCTTGCCTCGAGACTTGCATTGATGCTCTCGATGCATGAAGACGCCGGAAAAAAGTCTGGTGTTTGGATGGCCTGGGAGTACCAAGTGCAGAAGCTGAAGCTCGTACGGCACTTGGGCCCTTCGAGAGGTAGACGGAAAGTTACTCCCGTCCCTCCAGCCACACTATAGTACCAGGCCCGGGCACCCTCGAACAGGTTCCCTTCGAAGGCGAGTCGAGCATTGGGGTTCCCGACATAGAGCTGATCATAGCCGAACTGTCGAGCAAAGCGATTCGGCATGTACGGCTCAATGGTGCATGACGTCCCTTGCGGAAAAGCACATATCCGGGCCGGATATTGAGCAACCACCAGAAGGCTCCCGCGGATAACCTCGTGAAGTCATCTGGGCCAACAGAATCAACAAGTAGATCCCGAGAGATGCACCAGGGATCTGGGGGAGGCAGCGATTGAGCTGGTAGTTCGCAGGGTCTGAAAGGCACTTCCGGACGTAATATATATAAGGATCACGCCATTTCGAACCCTCCAACCGCTGTACAAAAGGGACAGAACTCTCCCTCCAACGCACCGCCGTCATCAAGGAAGGGCAATGCATCATGTACCAAGCCATGAGGTACGTGTAAGGCAGCTCGACACGAGGGTTGGGACGCTTCACCGTCGGACTCCCCTCTGAGTCAACATACGGCTTTCCCTCGGAGTCTGCAGTTTTCGGTGGCTCGCAGAAACTCTTAGTGAGCGCCCGCAGCCCGCTCTGAATACCAGCCGCCACGGCCGGGAGAAGGGCTATGGGGTTGCCATGAGCCAGGAGCACCGCCGGGTACACCACGTCAGCAACAATGACTTCATGTGGCAGCGTGGGCACCACACAGCGCTTCAGCCACAGCATCAGAAAGCCCGCCAACAGCGCCCGATCGGAGATAGGGGTCCGGGCTTGATGGTGAAAGCTCTCAAAAACCAAGTCAGGGTCGAAACCGTCCTCATTCGACTCCGTGGTGTAGAAACTGTCAGAAGCCTGGTCGATCCTGTCTTCAACCTCCCTGTCGGAGCTGGGAGCCAATCGAGTTATCCGATGGTCTTTGGTGTTGACGTTGTCGAACAAGTAACTGGCCCAAGACAGTTGCTTGACTCCCTGCGACCGCCATTTGGTTATCTGGCCGCAAATGTGGAAGTGACATAGCACTTCCCAGTAGGTCTCATATATGAGGGGAAACTCCTCCTTCAAATGGTGAAGCTCCACCGTGGTCGGGACATATTCCTCATAGGGAATGTCCCCTGTCGACAGCCCCGAGACCTCATGCAGCTCGTGCAGAGCAAGGCCCATCTCCCCGACCGGAGTGAAGAACGTCCCCGTCAAAGAATTATAACGCTCTAGAATCCCGAAGAAGTTCTGAGAGCTTTGAGGGATCCCCCACTGCACGGCTCTGACCGCTGGGTACAGTCCCACACGCTTTAGCAGATCCCCGAGCTCGGTGAGGACAAAGCCGACCATCCTGCCCCACCAATAGTTCTCCGTGGAATGGACCCACCCCGGCGCACGGAACCCAATGGGATAATCACCCTCCGCTTCCATGAATGCGTTGAGGAAGGTAGTGCCAAGTTGTGGTATCTCCCCAGCCAGAACATCAGACTTGCGCGACCCAGGGAAAAGGCCGATAACTGACCTGTCATGGCTATCATGACGATGCACTTTGTGGGAGCCCAAATCACCGAGAGTAATCTCAGGGACATATCGAGAGAGGTCCCATTCCATCTTCCGAGGGACGGACATGTGCTGGAAGTAGGACAGCGGGAACATCCTCTCCATGTTCGGAAGAAAGAATCTTCCACCCCTTATTTGACGGAGCCATTTGTAAGTCCCGTCATATACGCTATGGCCGCCATCGTGGATACGATCTCCGAAGAAGAAGGCAGGCTTCTCCAGTTTGATGCCAGCATCCGTTGCAAATGCTGCATCAGTCATAAGCACCCGAAGAGTCCTCATGTCAACATTCGAGAGCCTCCCCCACGAGCCTGCGACTTGTCAGCTGTCACAGGAACAGTCCTCTGTAACACAAAGGTCAAGTCCCGGTCAGCACCCCCTACATGTCCAAAGTGGCGCTTCTTGGCGAGTGAAGTAGCAGGGCGTGGCGCTGCAAAAAGAAAAGGACACTTAGTTAGATACTCTATCAAAAGCAAGA
Source organism: Agave tequilana (assembly GCA_038442645.1). Classification (NCBI taxonomy): domain Eukaryota; kingdom Viridiplantae; phylum Streptophyta; class Magnoliopsida; order Asparagales; family Asparagaceae; genus Agave; species Agave tequilana. The sequence goes on from JAVJIF010030409.1 coordinate 16,997, forward strand.
GAAAAAAAATGCTAAGTGTTCATAATCCGAACGCAGAAGAGACACTGGACGCAGGAATTATCAAATCCGCGTCCAGACCTGCGCATCACGCAGAAGAAGAGACACTGGACGCAGGAATTATCAAATCCGCGTCCAGACCTGCGCATCCACGCAGAAGAGGCACTGGACGCAGGAATTATCAAATCCGCGTCCAGACCTGCAGGATCGGCGTCTCCACAACATTCTCCTTGATGTCACTTCTGGGGTGCGAAAAGAAGGGAGTTATCCACCTTAACCCTTCCATCACCATAATCGCCAGAAGTTAAGGAGGGTAACTCCCTTCCTTTCACATCCCCAGATGTCAAAGTGCTTGGACTCGGGTGCCAGATTCATCAAAATCAACAGCTGACGAAACAGAACGCAAGGATCAAATCCGCGTTCTGTAAACTAAGTCCGCGTCTGAATCCTTCACAATTAGAAAAATATTCTAAGTGAAGAATCTGAAGCGCAGGACCCAATGGCGCGAGGGTCCAAACCCGCGTCATGGTTATCAACCCAAAGACTGCGTCTGGGAATCAAACACGATTAAAATCGTGTGTTAAGGGTCTTAAAGGTTCTTTGAACTTCCTTTAATGGCGAAACTTCCGCCTAAAAGGCATTTACCTTGGAGACCTTGGAGAACAACATCCTGCGCAGAGGAGGAGCTGCCCCTCCGGGCCTCGGCGACGGTCGCCTTTGAAGAAGAAGCAATCGGCTTGGTCTTGGGAGCCATGGCCAATTCGATCAGAGGTTCAAACAGATGAACTGAAGAGGAAGTTCTCTCTTAATCTTATCAGCGAGTGCGTTCGGAGAAGAAGAGGAATCTTCCCAACTGTGGCCTTTTATAGGCACAAGATTCGCGAAGATACGCGGCGTATGGCCCGATGAATTCTGCGGCGAATCTCCGCTCGACGCGTGGAATAAAATCACTTTAACGCACAGAGAAGATCATGCGCCACGACTCGGCAGTGAATCGTCGCTCGACATATGGCACGGATCATTTAATGCGCCAGGAAATCCACGCGCCAAAAGGCGAAATCCCGTCGGTTCCCCAGGCCAACTGGCAGAGCAATCATGACGTGGCACGGACTCGCACCGACGGCCATGTCTCTTCGATGGATATGCCCCGTCAGCATCGCCATAAATGCGCCCAGACAATCGCGTCTATATTCAAAAGATGCGTCTCTCCGAAGTTCGCGTCTTCAGCTGAACATCGCGTCTGCCTTATGAAGATCAGTCGCGTCTCCATTGCCAAAGGACGCACTTTACAGAAATCGCGTCTTTACAGCAGTACCATCTCCGCTTTTTGAAAAAAGAACCTGCGTTCGGCCTCCTGCTTCTGCAAAATCAGTTCAACAGTACACTGACGCAAGCAGACGACCAACCACTCCTGGCTTAAAGCGCGCCAGTGACAGACTAAAAGCAATCGGGGAGGTTTAGACTGTGCATCTAGACACTCAACATGATCAACTCTGGGGGCTTCAAAGAGTTCAACAGTACACTCACGAAGACCAACTCCAGATAAGATTGAACCTGGAGCATCAACAGTCTAGTCATGAAGGCGAACTCAGCTAGAGTCCAAAGTATTTCGAAATCCGTCCCAGTTGCGGAATATCAAAAACTTTGGAGGGGGTTCTGTAGGCTGTCTAAAAATCACCAAGACAAGCCACCGAAACGCAGAGATCCAAGATCCAGGCGCAAGGCTAAATGTGACAATCAAGACGCGAAAGTCCAACCCGCGTCTCAGCATCAAGGCGCGTTGGCTCAACGCCCGCGTCTCAGCATCAAGGCGCGTTGGCTCAACGCCCGCGTCTCAGCAACAAGGTGCCCACACCTTGGTTGTAACCACCCCGATTATGGCGCCATCCACCGCCCATGTAGCGGGGAAGTTGGCCCTCATCGTGGAGCACTTTTAGGGGGCACGATCACCCCCTAAAAACCCTATAAATAGTCCCGTCACTATTGAAGAGGAGAGGATTTTTCGAAAAGAAAAAAAGGAGAGATTATCAACAGAGAGAGAGCTCGACTCTTCAAGCCAGCTTGCTGCGTACAAGTTGCTCTTCGCCTACCTTCTCTTTTAGAGTTTTGGTGGACGGGGCTGAGTTACTCCTTCTACCTACCAAGGAGAAGATCCCTCGACGATACTGACGGTCATCTGGTCAACGGAGAACAAGATTCACTCTCCACCGCCACACGAAGAACCCAGCACTAAACAAAGGGGGAATTCAAGATTCAATATTCTCCCTCCCTTGTAACCAGAAGATTAGCCTGTTGTAATTTTTCATCTGATTCAAAGAAAGTTGCTCCAGTCCGCTTTTACAGTTTTTCGCGTCCAACAGTAATCTTTTAAGATGCCCCGAGCTTGATTTTGTCTGGATTCCAGTCTTCGTGAGTGTACTATTGAAATGCTTGAAACCTCCAAGGAAGATCGTCATTAGTTTCGTAGAAACTCAGCCTAGCACTTGTATGAGCTCCGGTTTGATTGTCGGTGTACTATTTAACCAATAGAATTGTCGATTACTTTTACCAGTGTACTGTTGAACTTATTTGCAGAAGCAGAAACATACTCTTTTGCATGGGGGAGAAAACGCGGCCCTCATTTGATGAAGAAGCGACTGTCATGTTTGTCTTCTTCGGATGCGGACTTCAATGAAGGCGTGATCATTGTTGATGTTGAAATGTGACCCTCAATTGATGCTGGGACACTACCCTGGCAGTTGTTCTTGAAACACGAAGATCATGTTGGATGTTTCCAGATGCGGACCTTGCTTTAATGCGAACGCTGCGTTGGACGCATGTCTTGCTCAGATCGAGCTCGAGATACGCGCTGCATATCTCGGTCATTGAAGGGCCTATAAAAAGATCTTGTCTTTTCATCAGTCATCATTTGACTGTCTTCTTCCTCAAGACCTGCATTTACACAAAAGCTCTTGAGCTTCTTCAAAACCTATAAAGCTTCAAGCTTTCTAAAATCTTTTCACAGATTTTTACCATGCAAATGGCCCCAAAAGGCAAGCATTCTGCTGCTTCTTCAAGTGGCACCACTACACCAACCACCATGGGTGGTTTTCCTCTTCAAGAGGCCCCAATTTCTGATAAGTAGAATGACCTCGCAATTATTGAGAATACGAAGAACTTCGTCTCTTAACTTCTGTTGAAGTTAAACAGTCGACGCGAGGCTCACAGGCCTGCATTTGATTTGTTGACGCGACTCTCGCGTTGATTTCCAAAACACAGACTTGGTAATCCTCGTGTTGTGTCATGTCGACGCGACCCTCACATTTGTGAATTAAAAGTGAGTCTACGAACCTCGCATTTTTAGACTTCTGAATGTGAGTCTCTTTATGAGACTCGCGTTTGAGTCTCAGGACTTAGAAAATTTTTCTAAATGTGAAGTCCAAAGGCGGGCTTCATGTGAGCCTCACATTTTAATCATTGAAGCGTGTCTCATGTGTTGAGCCCCACATTTGAATTTCAACACTTGGCATACTTTCACTGTCTTCAAGATACTGACTTTGTATTCTTCTCTTTACAGTGAGGCATTCTTCCTACCATCTGTCCAAGAAGTGGTACTTTGGACACATAGATGGTGCAGATCTGAACATTATTTTTAGCCTCTGGAAGATTGCTCCAGTGTTTACTGGGAAGAGCCGGGAGTGACAGACTAAGCTGAGCAGGGCCATCATGTTGACCTTCGTGAACTTCTCTCGGACTGGCGGTTTGAATCAAACTCTCGTACTTTGCTAAGGAAGCCGGCCTTCTTCTTTGGCAATTCAATCGATGAAGACGAGAAAGTTCTGTATGACGACAATTACAGATGGCGTCGTCAGATTGGAAACTGGAGGTTCTTTCTCCCTAACATAGAGCGGATGTTTCCTTGTCATGTTTGCAACACGTGTTTGTACGCCGACTGATGGATTGAGAATTCACCAAGTCTTTGTCAGGCATTTCTCTGGGGAAGATTGGTGCTACGCCGCTTACCTAGCTGGCCATGGTAGAGAAATAATCGAATTATAACCTGAGTTAGTCAGATCTGATTATCCGATTAGAAAGACTACTCAGCGAGCGGCTACCTTCATCAATCATTTTATGACTGCGAAGGGTCATTTTCCCCTGGCGAATTCCATGCGATAGGATGGATTAACTCTACAGAGAAAGGTGGTCAAGGATGGTGAGTTTCACACTTGCACAGTTTGAAGACCTGTTATGGCAAGTGGTTTATATGGGGCCGTCAGGGTTGTCATGCATGGTATTCTACAAAGTAATCATCACTTCTATGCCATCTTTGAGTGTTATAATCCTGAGACGTGTACGTTCTTCATTCCTGTCAGAGAGATGGGGTTCGCCTTGCATGAGATGTATGAAATCTCAAGGCTGGTAATGAGGATGCTCCTTATGAAGAATATGTCCCATCTACTGAGGAGATGTATCTATTGAAGAAGGATGATGCTTTGGTCTATGGTGTTGGCCCGGAGGCCTTCCTCTCTAGTTTTGATGATGATTAACTCATGTAGTTATGTTTACTAATAATCTTGTGATTTTAGTTTCAGATCATGTAACAAGATATTAGTTGGTGATTGCTTCAAAAAGAGGAGTTTGGAAGCCTTCACTTGGTGATTCCCGAGCCCGAGCGTCAAGATCATTCATAGCCATGCTCGTTGGATCACGGAGTTTGGACCGAGTCGACTTGAAGATGAAGATCGTCAAGAAGACTTAGGTATCATAGAGTTTAGTGTGTTTTAGATCCATTTGTAAAGATAAGAATAGTGATATGCTCAAGTGCACAACACACACAAGTTTTATGTTTGGATTTGGTTTTCATGAATAGTTAATCAAAACAAGTTTACATAGTTTATATGTATAGTAGATGTATTCTATATATACATACTTGCTTAAACTTCCTAGACAAACTTATTTTGACTTTCCTATTCATGTATTGAAAAATCAAACTTTGATAAAATACAAGATTTGGTTTTTGATAAAATTTGTAAGACACAAAATAGTTCAAATTGCTTGATATTTGAGTTGAAATGTTTATCACATGTTTATATATTAATGCAAAATGATAAAACTATTTTTGGGATATTTAGAAGAGATAAAAGATTTTTAGAAATATTTTTAACATGTTTTTCTGACCCCAGTTTCTGACCCAGAATTGGCTGCCAGGCTTTGGCGGTCGACCGGCCCGGTCGACCGTAAGCCAGAGCCTGTCGACCGGTCGGTCGACCGATGTGCACAGGTCTGTGCACGTCTGGCCAGGCAATGGGACGGTCAACCGGGCGGTCGACCGGACCCGAGAGCCTTGCTCTCTGTATCTGGGCGGTCGACCGGGCGGTCGATCGGGTTTGCCCAACGGTCATATTTGTGACCGTTGGCGGTCGATCGCCGGTCGACCGCAAGCCTGTCAGGCTGCCAGATCAGCCTAACGGCTAGTTTTATGTTTGGCCTATATAAACCCCATTTCTTTGGGATTTTGGCTAAGATTTTTTAGAGCAAAAATTTTCTTATTCTCTGGTTTTAAAAACAAGTTTTCAAAAGTGTTTAAGAGCTTAAAGATTCCATCTTTATTGTTTTCAAGGGTTTGAAAAATTCAAAGAAAAATAGTTTTTTGGGATATTGCTTTAGATCCTCATTTCTATCATATTGCAAGTGTTTTCCCTAGGATTTTTCTTTGTTATTTGATTTCCAAAACACCTTGATTTTCACGCTTGAGCTATCTTCTATCCTAATCTATTTAGGATCTTTTGTTTGTGGAAAAGAGATTGATTTTGTGGTCTTTGTAACCACTTGTTGTAAACACCCTTGCTTTTGTTGTATCCCTCTTTGGTAGAGGTTGATCGGGTGATTGGTTTGCTCCCTCTTTGGTAGAGATTGAGGATTGTTGTTTGCTCCCTCTAGTGAGAGGTGGAGTTGGTGTTTGTAACCCTCTTCGGTAGAGGTGTTGGTTGTTGTTTGGCTAGGGCCTACCCCTCGGTTGTGAGGCGGTGTTTGAGAGAGGAGTTCGGTACTCCCGGTTGTGACAAATCCTCCTCGGTGGAGGTTCCCTCGGTGGGGGTCCTCGGTGGACAAGATAGTGGATTAGAAATCCTTCTCGGTGAAGGCGGGGACGTAGAGCTAGGGGCTCGAACCTCGAAACATATCTTTGCCTTTACGTTTGATCCATTGTCTCTCTAACTCTCTCTCTTATATTTGTGTTGAGCATTGCTTCTTTCATATCATTCATATTGCTTATGTTGTGCCTTGCATTATTTCATATTGCTTATCATCCTTATATGCTTGGCTTGTTTGTGTGTGCCTCACTTGTACTTAACCACAAGAGCTTCATATAGCACCTCAACCCATATCTAGGGAATCAAGAGGAGTTAGTCCAGAGCCCTTAACGGAAAATTCGGCTACACTTGTGTGTTGTACTAAGTGTGTTGCAAAATAATTTTTAGCTTCCGCATTTAGTTTCTAGATTAGCCTTATCACCTATTCACCCCCCTCTAGGTGATTTCATATGGGACCTATTGGGAAATACTGTGTCACTTTCATATTTGTGCACAGACAACCGGATGGAGGTCTGGGGGAATTAAGCAAATGGCGTGGGTGAGGGCGACCTATCTTTTCTACAGTCTGAATGACAAGACCGGCCCAGTAGCTCGTTTGGCACCCAGCACGGATGAAGAGATCGAAGAAAGAATTAGCGCATCCACCAGCTCATACACCACGGAGTCAAATGAGGACACTTTCAAACCCGATGTAGTTTTTGAAAGTTTTCATCATCAGGCCAGGGTCCCAATTTTTGACGGAGCTTTGCTGGCGGGATTTCTGATGATATGGCTGAAGCAATGTGTGGTACCAACACTCCCTCATAAAGTATTTGTTGCTGACGTGGTGTATCCAACAGTTTTTTTGGCGCATGGCTGGTTTATTGCCATTCTCCCAGCAATGGTAGGCTGCATTCAAAGTGGGTTGCAGGCGCTATCGAGAAGCTTCTGTCAGGTGGAGGCTCTTGTGGATAAAGAGGGCAACCAGCTCATGGACCAAAATGGCAAGCCCCAACTTGAAACACCCAATTCTAAAGTCAAGCTGCCATATACATACCTGATGGCTTGGTATGTTATACATTGCCCATTATTGGTGACAGCAGTATCGACGTCAGAAGGTTTCATGCCCTTCGTGCTGAGGTTGGAGAACTTAAGCTGGATCCACTATTATATGTTTTTCATGCGGAGGACTATTCTAATGGGATCAAACTACCAGCTTGCCAGGTGTTTTCCCGATATCACTGACGCATCTTATTGGGATAAATTTTTGGACTTCACAAGTCTGGACTGATTCACTACTATATCTTCTGGGATCTTCTGGTAGTTAATTAATATCTAGCCCGGGTGTCTGGTGTTCTGACAAGGCAATGCATGCAGGTCGAACCCTATACGCCCAGTTGGTTTGTCAGGCAATTTGGATACGATCAATTGTATATCAAAAATTCAAATGCAAGTCTTCGCTTCAGCGAGAATCTATTTGAAGGTACTCGGGCGTGGTACTACAGTTCAGCTAGAGGGACAGGGGCTATCTTCAATCTCCCTCAAAAGAATCCCACTGCCTAAATGAGTCTCGGCTTTTGTACATAGTACATCATTACCAATACGGTGCCTGGTTTTGGAATAAACACCTCATGCATCAAGGCTATCAAATTCGTGTACAATGCCCGAAGAGTCCCAATGCTTCCTGGATACAAGGGATGAACGAATATTTAGAGGCTGAGAAAGAGGCTGGCATATATGAAGCAACCCAAGAGTTAGAATGTGATGCAGAAACCACTGAGGAACGTTCTACTAGAAAATCTCGCCAAGTCGCAGCGAAGCGTACCCGATCCTCCTCCTCTGAAGGTGACTCAAGTCGGAAGAAGGCATGAAAAGGGCCCAAAGCTGAAGTCCCATCGTCGGGAGCTTCTCAGTCAGGGATGAGCCTTGAGAAGATCATCTTAGGTAATGAAGATTCCGAGGAAGAGGAAGAGGTGGCCCCTCAGTGTAGTAGAGACCTTGGCGTTTCAAGTTGCGGAGGAATCTGATGACTTCAGAAGAAAGAGCAAAGATGCGATTGGGTTCTCCAAGCGTTATGATGCCGGCTTTGAAGATCACTGAATGTAGCCCGACTACTGGATCGATTAGTGGCAAAGCTCCAATTAGCGAGGCTCCCTCATTTCAAGTATTGTCTTCGTCGTCTAAAGAAGACGACTATGATTTTGGCCATGAGCCTACTCCTCATGATACTAGCCAATTCCCCCATATCACGGAGGAGAAATGCCAGTAGCTACTCCAGAGACAGAACTGTCACTTGGGGAGACCTCTACTACTGAGGGTTTTCTTTTTACCCCAATCATCATTTTTTTCTTTTCTCATCTTGTAAATATTATTTTGACACATGTTTGGTTGACATTTGCATGGGGCTACCGCTACTACTGAAGGTGACACCTCCTCAAATATTTCTGAAATGATTGAGGAACTGACTCAGTTAGAGTGTACAAAAGTTCCCAATATCAGTGTTTGAGAAACTCCAGCAAGTACAACCAGTGCGACGGGAAAGTCTTCTCAATTGGAAGATTTACCATCTCCCACTCTTCGACTTGGTAATATATCAAAATGTCTAGATATCCCCTCTTTTTAGTATTATCATTAACACTGTTGGTTAAAATGATTGTAGGGGATGTTATACTGGTCCAAGAAGAGCCTATCATCTAGGGGTGCCACCGGATACGGATTATCCGCGGATATCCGCATCCGAATCCGCCTCCAATCCGGATACGGATATCTTTTTTTCACATCCGTCAGTATTCGTATCCGTATCAGTATCCGAAAAGTAGGTGTGGATACAGATATGATAAAAGTAATATCTTATTCGTATCCGATCCGATATCCGAATGTTGCGTGCTTCATAATGATATCGGTATGGAGAAGACTATTCTTCAATGGAATAAGGTATTAAATTTTGATATTTTGAGTTGGTGAAAAGAATAGTGAAAAGTATTCGATTCTTGCAAGAGCACCACATAATATTTTGAGTATTTCGACATCAACCATGTCATCCAAATCAGAATTTAGCACCGGAGGACGTGTAATCTATTGTTATAGAAGTCAAATGACAATGAATATGATGAATGTATTGATATGTACACAATAATATCATAGTATGTATCACATTTAATATTGTAGTAGATGAGATAAAAAGTAATATAAGTATTTCTATTTAATTTATTTTTAAACATATCCATTTTTACATATCCGATTAGTATCCGCATCCGATCCGCTAATATCCGATTTAAATCTGATATCCGATTTTGGCGGATACGGATATCATTTTTTCACATCCGCCAATATCCGTATCTGTATCCGTATCCGAAGGTTGGGTGCAGATATGGATATGGTAGAGGTAATATCCGATCCGTATCCGATCCGATGGCACCCCTAGTATCATCAGTGCCAGTACAGAGGAGCATTCTATCTAAGTCCCGGTAGATAGAGCTTCTATGGTGCAGTCTACTCTGGAGGTCACTACCCTAAAAGCCACTATAATTTCATCTTCTAAAACTCTTGTGGTAACCTTAGAGATGAGACAACTTATGGTCTAACTCGCGCCTGTACTCCTAGGAGAGACAAGTGCATCACCTCCACCTTATGAGAGGACAATCACGACTATTGAGGAAACCGGATCAGGAAGTGCTCCGCCGGTGCCGGCACTAATTATCGACATCATGGAAGAACTCACCCTTCAAATAGTGGAGCAATTCTTCGTGATGATGAAGTATTGCATCGAGCAGGTATTTTCTGGGTGAAGTCCCTTTGAGTTTGTGCGATCACTCCTAGAAAACAAGGTCGAAAATATCAAGCAGACTGGAGGTTCTGATTGGCGAAAGTATATCAGGTGCTGGTCGAGCAACTGGGTACATACTCAATGGATCTAAGGAGCCTGGAGAATGGTCAGTCCAGGTGCTAATGCTCAACGGGTGTCAAACAACCTCCGCGCCACCCAAGAACGGGAGCGGAAGGAGATTGAGGAGCAGATAGTTGAGTGCACCTGTCACATTGATGACTCCAGGTCAGCTATCAGAGCTTAATTGATAACATCTTTCAATCAATCCGAAGTCGCTTCCAAAATCACAAAGGATATCATTATGAGTGCTCGCGTGGCGATCACTAAGGCACAAGCCTTAATTCAAGATCACGAGCTGAAGCTTGCAAATAAGAAGAGGAAGGTGGAGAAGCTTGAGACCACCAAGCATCGGGTGCAGAAAGAGCTCAACGATCACTCTTCTGAGTTGGAAGCCCTCCGGACACAACTAACCTCGAAGAAATTTTTGTTAGAGGAGGAGTTGAGAGCCTAGGCTCTGGCTGAGATCGAGAAGGTGCACCAGAAGGATATCTAGCGCCTTAAAAACCAAATAAAGTCTCTCGCTGTGCGAGATTAACTTTTTGTTATCTCTTTTTGTAACACTTTATCTTATTGAATAAGAGAGTGTTTATATCACTTTTATAATTTTGATATGAATAATAAAAGTGATAATTTTGCCCTCATCTTGTCTTTATTTTCTTTTTGTGCTTGAAAATCAGACAAACGAAAGCGATTGAATTTGATTACTAGAGATGACGGTTAATATAATAACTCAAAGTTCGGTAATTCTGTTAGAAAATTTAAGAATGTTACTGTCAGAGGTGTGATGTTAACTTGACAGGAGTTGAATTCGTAATTTGAACGAATTTTGTGGACTTTTTATTCTCTTGATGAGAATAATAAATGGAGTTTGATCCACTGGGAATTTATGGAGATTTTTACCATCAGTAGTATAATATTAACGTAACAGGTTTGAATTTTTAGTTTGAGCAAATTGAATTGTTAAAGATGTGACATTAACTTAATAAGGATGTATGCTAGAGGTATAATATTAACGTAGCATCAAGAAGGTCTCGTTTCATTGACAAAATTAAGAAAATTACTGTCATAGGTTTAGTCTAAACTTAACAGTAGGATGAATGCTAGAGGTGTGATATTAACTTAGCATTGGACGTCTTGGTTTCGATGAGAAAGCTTGAGGGAAAATCATTATCATAGGTGAATTATATAACTTAATAATGAATTGGATGCTAGAGGTGTGATCTTTAACTTAGCATCGAACGTCTCGAAAGTCGAGAGAATCACTGTCATAGGTATAATATTAACTTAACAGAGATTTGTATTGCGATATGAGCAATTTTGGTCATAGGTGTAGCTTTTAACTTGACCAGCGAATTTTGCGATTTGAGCAATTTAGCAGACTCGTCATTCTATTGAAGAGAATTTACAAATTTAAATTTTATCCACTAGAATAATTAAGAGAAATCACTGTTAGAGGAATAATGTTAACTTAACAGTGGGGTATGCCAGAGGTATAATGTTAACATGACAGGTTTGATCTGTGATTATTTGGTTAGGGAAATAATTACAGCTTTTATGGTCCTACCATTCCATAGATAGGAATTGTTAAGAGGCTTTAGAAAGGAAGGCGGAATCAGATCTCTTAGGATTTTTAGCAAACCTTCAGCTATCAATGAATTTGGTATGTCTTTACTATTGGCCCAGAGGCCTTTCACCTTAATTTTGATGATGACTAACTTATGAAGGTTAGTTTACTAATGATTTTATATTTAATAAGTTTCAGATATTGATCAAGATCTTAGTAAGTTATTAGTTTCAATAAAGGATTCAAAGCCAGTTTTGAAGCTAACACGAGTTAATTCATGAGCTCGCACGTCAAGATCGCATGTAGTACTCGGAAGGAGTCAAGTTCTATGGATCGAGTTTGGATCGAGTCAGCTTGGAGATAGAGATCGACAAGAAGACTTCGATTTATTTAGTTTAGTTTTATTTTAGATATTCTATAAGGATAGCTTAGTCTTGATATGCTCAACTTCACACACACAAGTTAAAATAGTTTTTGGTTTCAATTTAATCGTTTTGAATTCTCTAGAACATATCTTTCGTTTTCATGAATAGATAGAAACAAAAGAAGTTTTACATGATTTAATGTATATTGGATTTCATCTATATGCATTTATGTTTCATATTGACTAAAAACTTAATTTGATGATTTTACTTCATGGTTTTAAGTTTTGGTTTTAACAAAATTTAGTTTTGGATTTAATATCAAAAATATAGATATATCTTTTATATGTGTATTAGATTCTATCCATATACAATATGCTTCAAAAGTATTTCTATATCATGTTTTTGTATTTATGCAAGTTTTGGAGAAAACGGATTTTCATTTCAGAATTCAAGTTTTGGAAAATACCATTTTTGGTTTAAAGCTAAATTTCTATATCACAAAAATAGTTCAAATTATTTGAAATATGTGTTGAATTTTAGTCACACATATTTGTTCTTCAAATATTTATGAGGACATATTACTATTCTGTGCCTCTACCCAAGAAGGCAGAGCATCAAAGCCTACAACTGTGGTGAACTACTAACTGTAATTTCTTATAGATTGCTTGATTTTTAGAGATTTAAATCTCTACAGCTATTAATTTATCTGTTTAACTCACTCTGTACATATTTTTAATCAACAGTAACTTGTTGCTTTATAAATGCTAAAAAAAACGTTTAGACTCTTGCATCTTAGGGCATCTGTCTATTTCATTTCCTTACATTACTATTGAAGAGTGCTGGAGAAAAAGGTATATCTGCATTGCATATAGCTTAGGAACACACTTGTATGTTTTATTGCTTGAGTGTTATTTTTCTATATACTTGCACACGAGCACTAAAATGATTTAAGGGTGCATCCTTAAACAAGATAAGATGGGGAAGTCATTACTCCCTTAGCCCACAAACCATCTCCTCACTCACTAACACAGTCTAACTTAAAATTGATTAGAAATTGGTCCTAGGGACATCTCGAACGTAAATAGGGATTGACCTAAGGGGGAAGTTGTTAGAAGTTGAATCTTGCTAAATCGGTGTCGAAGGTTGGGGATTGAGGGGCGAAAACTCAAAGGCTGATGGTTTGGCATAATTAGGCCCATTGCTTAGGCATGGTACCTCCCACCAATCTTGCCCCTACCTGACCGATTAACTTGTAGTCAGGTTCTGCAATATACTTCATGTGGATAATCAACAGTTAAGAGTCATTTAGGTTTAAGCTCTACCCTAACATAGTTATTAGGGTTAGATTTTTCTTTATTTTCTTATTTGTTTATTTGTTTGTTCTTATGAAAATGGATTATAATTACAATTATTCTGATTATAACTCAAATTCATATTTCACCCCAACCTCTTTTAATTCAGATATTACCAGCCCGACATTACATAACTTTAACCAATCAAGTATTCCAGATTGGTCTTATCTGAAGGAATATATGCCCCAATCCCAGTATTATGAATAATAATGGGATAATCATCATCACTCTTCACCGAATCAGTGGGAATACAACTGCCCTGAGTCTTACTATCAACAACCTTACCAACAAACATATTCATATACTCAATATCAAGACCAACCTATAGAAGAAAAATCTTTTTTAAAAAACTTTTAAAGTCTTTCTTGAGTCCACACGACAAGTGCAAATTCAGTTGAACTCAATGCTCCCAAACAATTCCCAATTCCAAGATCCTTACTCTAATTTTCAAGCCTAACACAACAAGAAGAATATGTTGACTTAGAAAAGAGTATGAAATTCATGATTCAATCCCAAAATAATATTATTCAATCTTAAATGGATTGTCTCCAATCTCTCAATAGGTTAGAAGCAAAACTGAGTCATTTGGTTAACACAATTAATGGTAGGAATGAGGAAACTCTAACTAACACATTTTTAACATTCATGATTCTCCTAGCCATATTGGTGAAGAATCATGGTATCTTGGAGATTTTAACTAAGATTCAATTTCACCACATAATTTTGAACTTGACCAATATCAACCCATTGACAAATTGACAAGTTTTTATTTCAATGAGATTGAACTTGAAGATGAATGTGACACCGATTTTCATTGTTGTGATTCAGTTTCACTTTTTGAATCTAAGTTGACTCCGGTATCCTTACCAGATTTGGAACCAATTTTTAAGCCAACACTCATTTCTATCCTTATAGAGTTTGGACATGAACCATCTATGTTGGATAGTCACATTTCATTGTTAGAAAATGAATGTGAACTTGAATTTTATGATTTGGATCAAACTCATGAATCAACTCTGACTCTCGAACCTAAACTTAAATTGAGTTTTATTCCCGAGTCAGTTTGGTTTCTATTCCTTTCACTGTTGAGCTCAAATTATCCATTCTACAAAATCACATTCTATAGTTGGACCAAGGTGTAGATCAATATGACTCCATGATGATATCTCAAGATTAGTCATACAACCGAAAAAAATTTCATGCTAGAATCTTGCATGATCCTATTCACATTGAGAATTATAAAAATATTAATAGGAAAGAGGTGATGAAGGTGGGTTCCATGAAAATTCACAATATGTAAATTAGGTAGAAATGCTTGGCCCAATGAGAGCACCACCGGAACCACCACCTTGAGGATCTGAGGTGACAATTTTCCTTCTCTTTCTCCTTTTTCATGTATCTTTGTATTTCATTCAAACATTGAGGACAATGCATGAGTTAGGCGTGGGTAAGGGTTTACTAACATACTAATTTTACTAATTTTAAAAAAAAATCTTATCTTTAAAAACTTTTGAAAATGAAATAATACTTTGACTTATTTTTTTCAGAAATAAAGTTAATTTAAAGGAATAAGATGATCATAGTTAGGATTTCTTACACTCGTCAAAATAAAATTATTTGTTGATTTTGAGATTAGGAAGAAAAATTTAAAAAATAATTTAGTCTTGATTTTTACCTTAATGAAATATGCATACTTTATACACTTACACACTTAGGGTTCTAAAACAAAGATTCTTATGCCTTATAAAAAATTAAAAAAATTATTATATAAAAATCCTCTAATTAAGCTGGGTATTTGTGCCTTATAAAGCATAAGTATTCACGCCTAATAGCAGTCCATGTAATAAATAAAGTCTTAGTCTTGTGGCCTTGTTTGCTCAAGTCCTAAGGCCTTGGGGTGTTTTCTCGTCCGGTGCTCTAAAACTGTCCGGTTTGGGAGTCAGTGAGTAAGGCTCGTTACATGGACAAATTAGAAAGCATAATAGAACGAAGGAATATTACCGCCATAAATAAAAAAAATAATAAAAATAATAAGGTATAAGAGTTAGAGTTGAAGAATTCCGAGTCAAATTTTCGCGGTCATAAGGTGTATGTGACTTAGTCTAAAACAATAGACTACATGAGAAATACAATTTTAATCCTTACTTTAATTGAAAATAAGTTGTTAAATAGAGACTAGGTTTAGGAATAACTAAGTTTGATTATACTATGACTTATAGATTACTTGAATTTTTACATTAATACTTCAAATATTTTTTCTTTCAAAATACATTTTCAAAAAAAAAATAATACTTTATTTTTCTTTCTTTATGGATTTTGTGAGTGCAATCCACTGAAAATCCTCACGAGACAAAACTCGTCCTCTATGATTAACCTAGAGGTTTAACGGCTTGTTATACGTGCTAAGTGCAACCGTGATTCCTACGAAAGTGAGTTAATGTTAGGTCAATTTTGTTTTTCTTTTCTTTTTGTTCTGCTCGAGGACGAGCAAAAGATAAGTGGTGGGGCGTGATTGTACACGCGCATTGCACATTTTGTATCACTTATGTCACATTTTCTTCATTTATTTTTAAATAAAACTCTGCTTTTTAAAGTATTTTCATGTTCAGTGGTATGTAGTGTAATTAATGAAAAAATGAAGAGATTGATAGATTTATCTAATTAAATCCAAATAACTCAAAAGATCAAGTAAATCAAGGAGATCAATTCAAATTCAAAGGTCTTAGAAGCTATTTTATCTGAAAAATGGATATATTTGAAAGGTCTTGGATAACACAATATCATATAATTTCAAAAGAAAAATGAATTGTTTGAAAACCCTATAGGTTTCACTAAAGATAAATGAATATTTTATCAATTCTAGAAGACAAACTAAAAATCCAAGAGGATAAATGGATAGAGAGAAGATCAACGGATGAGATGAAGCAATATAAATTGGATTTAGACTGGATACATTTAGTATTTTAATCATAACTTTCGCTACCAAAACTCAAATCTGATCATTCAGAATGATCCAAAAAGAAGATTTAAAGGGATACAATTTTATGTTGATCAGTCATTCCAAATCTATCATTTAATAAGTCATATTCAGCAATCAACACGATAATAAACTGCAGATCAGAATTGAATTTCTGAATAAAATTTTGGATAAATCAAATCAAGTTTGAAAATAAAGAGAGGATTCAAATTCAGAAATAATCAGGTCCCCTATCTTCATACGCTTCCTATCCCTCTGATTTTCTCCTATAAATACCCTCACACCTCGAAGGCAGAAGGAGCACCATCTCAGAGAGAGCTTTAGTTTAGGTTTTTCTTTTTTTTCCTTCAATGTATTTTATTTTTTTTATTTTCTTTTAGATTAGAGAGAGTTACATGATTAAAATAGAGGAAGAGTTATTGTAGAGTGACACTATATAATCTTTTCTTCAATAAGCTTGAAGGTGACAATCAATAGAGGTTTTCCACTTTTTTTCATCGTACTCAATCTGGCCAAGCACTGCTTTCATGTACTTTCTACTACTTTCTTTATATTACTTCGTATCTAATCATGGTATGTTAATCTATAACAGAGGTAAATCTTCTTCCTTTATCTCTTTCTATTTTTTTTTAGTTTAATTTAACAATTTTCAATCAACACTTTCTCTTTTAATTCTTTTTTTTTTTGAACTTGTTTTTCTTTTCTTTTGAATTAACAAAACCATCTTAAATACTCTTCTTTTATCTCTTTTTATTTCTGATTTTTTTGTACCAACACTTTTTTCTTTATCTCTTTTTATTTCCTTTTCTTTTATAAATAAAATAACAATAATACAACCATCTCTTCTTCTACATCTCCTTCTTAACTATTTTTATTTTCTTTTAAAACTAAGAAGAGAACTCTTATTCTGTTTTAGTTAATTAAAAGAAGAAACTTATTATAAAGCTTCCATGGCTGTCCCTCCCTGTGGATCACCCCTTAGCCCTAGGTTACACGGTAGAATTGAGGACCTAGCACTTTTCTAAAAGTTTGTATTTTTCTATGCAGGTTTGGCTCGATTAAGTGGGGGTATTGAAATCGAGCTTATCAATTCTCGTTATAAGGGGACACTCTTCTTCTGGCTCTGTATCAGTTTCGTTGCCAGAGTCAGGTTCTTCTAGGTGCGGATCCTCATTAGCCTCAAGAGAATCTTGATAGAGGAGGGAATCAGTTAAGTAATTCTCGACCCCTTGAACAGATGCCTTTACGCAATCAACGCTCTCACTTTTTCCTCTTCATCAACGGATTTCATCACTTGATGGAGAGTTGAAGGGACGATGTAGCGGCGGTGAATCCAAGGTCGTCCTAATAGCAAGCTGTATGAGGTGTCGGCGTCAATAACATAACATGTCACCTCGGATCTCAGGTCCCCAATTTGACATCTGAGTTTGATTTTTCCCATCGGGCGCGTACCATTGGCGTTGAAGCCATAGCTGGTTTTCTGAGTGACATTAATCGATGGGTGGGATCCCCAAATGCTGCATGATCCTGCGGGGCATAATGCTCAAAGCGGATCCCAAATCAACCTGAATACGGCTCACTTCATATGATTCGATATACCATGTGTAATACAGGGGTCTATCATATTTCTCTTTAACCAGCATGTCTTCTGAAGTGAAGGTGACGCAGGAAAATTGCTTCGAGGTGCGATGAAAATGTCTGTCGTCTTCATCTCCGTACATAGTAGGGGTGAGCATCGGTCGGTTCGGTTCGGTTTTTGCTAATTTTTACAAAACCGAACCAAACCGATTAGACTTAGTAACCGAACCGAACCGAATCGACTCAGTTCGGTTCGGTTTTTCAGTTTTTTCGGTTAGGTCAATATATTGCCATCATTTCTTACATTTTTAATCACCATTATATTATCATCCTTTAATATTATAACCTCAAATATTCATTACCCAAATTAGAAATAAGAAAAAGATTCTAAGCTTAATCTGAATTGAAAATTTCATATTCTAAAAATTTTACACCGTATTTGAGCTCTTATATCAAAACTCATATATTTATTACTAACTTTTAATGATAAGAATGAAAAAAAGAACTATATTAATATAAATATTATTCTCAATTGTGATGGTGTACTTAATATTGCTTTCACATATTCAACATAAAAAGATGGTATTACTAAAACTAATGAGATAAGCTTCCACCAATTTTTATTATGAACTATATGATTCACTAAATTGAATTTGAGTAGGTTAATATATAGGGTGAGAAATTCGGTTCGGTTCGGTCTATTCGGGTTTTGGAACACAAAACCGAAACCCGACCGAATTAGAGCGGTTCGGTTCGGTTCGGGTTCGGGTTTCGATTTTTGGTCGGTTATTTCGGTTATAACTGAACTCTGCTCACCCCTAGTACATAGAAGGAATTTGGGTTATGAAAACTTCTGCATATGCTAATGCTTCTCTTAAGGCATCCCTTATAGACTTGAAAAGCCTTAGGAGTTCATAAAGAATAATTCGAGAAGGGATGTTTGCTAGCTGAGCTAAGACATTAAAACGGAAGGGAGTTGATAGCCCCAGACCACCTTTCTAGAGAGCTTTGACATAATGAAGCTCCTTCTGTTTTTTCACGAATGTGATGTGGAGAATGAGAACTTGGGTTCTATTTATAGATTACAAATAATATTTTAAAAATCAAAAACTTAAAACAATAAGAAAAAAAACTCTCTTCCTTCTCTTCTCCAACCATCCAAAATTGAACCGTTGGAGCTGCCTCAGGCCGTCTCAGGCGGGCAGGCCTAGGCCCAGGCCCGTGGGCCACTCTTTAAAAAAAAAAAAAAACTAAAAGGCTAGGCCCAGCGGCCTATTACAAAAAGAAAAAAGAAAAATTCAATAGGCCTATAGGCCGCCGGCCCAAAGGCCGAACAACTTGTTACAAAAATAAAATAAAATAACAATAAAACCCGGTTCAGAATCGGGAATCGCCGGTTCTGAACCGGAATAGGCGGTTCTCGGTTCTAAATATCATAAACCGGAACTAGCAGTTCCCGATTCTGAATATCACAAAACGGAATTGGGCGCCCCTGCGGTCGGTTCCGGTTCGGTTTGGAATAGCAGAACAGACGGCGGCAACCGGTTTCCGTTCTTGATTCGGTTCGGCGGCGTGGTCTTGTCTAGCGAGGATATATTTTCACAACAATCTAAAAGCACCAAATTTTGTATAGAAATAGTAAAATAATATAACAAAATATATAACTTCTAAAACAGTATTTTACCCAAGGGGTTACTGTACCTTAGCCGGCAGGCTGAGAGAGTTTCTCAGCCGGCGGGACGTGGCTGAATATATGCCACATATCAGCCACAGAGTGTAGGCGCCAAAAAAATCAAAAAAGATCCCGCCTAAACAATCGTGAAACAAATTGACAAAAATACCCCTGTTTTAATTCTAAACTGGAATAAAGTCATCAACAAACAAAATTTCAGTTGAATATATCTACAGTTATAAAATTCGTAATTTTACTACATCGAAAAATATAATTAAAAAAAATTGGATCAACATAATGTAAAATAAGCAGAAGCATTGAAAATTTAAAAAACATGCCATGGTCGCAGACTTAATACAATATAACTTTCAATTTTATATGACAACTGCGACACAGTCGTAGTCACTAGTCGCAGTCATAGTATAACAAAACTTTTTTATATAACGTCTGCGACCCTAGTCGCATTCTATCGTACAGCAATGCGACCTCCTTCAGTACTGCGACCAAAGTCGCAATCTTCTTTCGCATGCCTTATGTATTAAATGAAAGTAATTAATATTCTTTCTACCATGATACAACAACAGTCTAGAAAAAAGAGATGCAATAATGTTAATATCAATAAAGGAAAGATGTGCACCATACGTAATCTAAAGATATAGGCAAACAATTCTATAAAAAGTTAATTTGTATTTCAAGTATTAAACCTCTGGCAAAAAGAAACTCTTCGGATTCTCTCGCAATAAATCTTCAATTAAATATTTCATTTTTTTTACCACTTCCTACCATACTCAACCCTCACCTATAACAATTATTATTACTATTCATGTTCTTCCACAATATTGACCTTTATATAATGCTTGTAACTAATATATTATCTCATACCTAAAAACTATATTTTTGCTCTTCCTTTTCAATTTGATTTCAAAAACTTCCAAAAAATAATTCATTCTTGAATCATGTCTTCCCCATCTTCTTCTTCTAAACACTTAGATTTCAACTTCAATCGTTCCCCCACCGGTCCTTTTTCTTCAGGATATTCTAGTGAATCTGATACCAATCTGGACTTCACTCCTTTTGACTATCTCACTACATCAAATAATGTATTAACTGATCCTCCTATTCATGAGGATAATGAAGATTTCATGTGGGTTAGTGAGGAAGACATTATTCCTCTGCCACTTGATGGAGACATGCTTGATGAAAGCATGTCCTCTGATGCTGTAGGCTCGCTTTCCCGCAACGGGTCAGACGAAGAGCTTGATAAAGACGATCCATTCTGGGAGTTTATCGGTGAAACAAAAAAACCTCAAAAACAGGAAGATGATGAGGAAATAAGTGATGAACAAGAAGAGCAGAAGAATGAAGACGACGAATCTGCTTATGATGGTGATAATGACGAGGATTAGGATTTCCTGATCTTCTGATATTCAACCTTATTTTGTCTTCTTTTAAAAGCTTTTAATTATCTTTTTTTGTAAGGTCTCTTTCTCACTATATTGACTTATAAGCTCTTTTAATTACATATCAAACTGCGACTGCTGTTATTAAATACTGCGACCATAGTCGCAGTGCTACTACGCATGCAATAGGTAAAAATAATTCATACTTTATAAGCAAAACATATAAAAACATACGTAAACTGCGACTATAGAATCAGTACTTATTCACCGTTATTACATTTAACTTAGCAAAAAAAAAATTCATCAAGAAAAATGCAGTCGAGGGTACTGCGACCATAGTCGCAGTCCATGTCCATGATCGCATACTATATGCAAAAACCAATTTAATAGTTCATAGGAGGATCAGACAACAGTCAGAAATGAAGAACAAAAAATATAAAATAATACGTAAACTGCGATTATACTATCGCTCTCGTTAAGTACTGCGACCATAGTCGCGGTAGTGCAACCATAGTCGCAGTCTATGATCGCATACTATATGTAAAAACCAATTTAATAGTTCATAGGAGGATCAGACAACAGTTAGAAATGAAGAACAAAAATATAAAATAATACGTAAACTGCGATTATACTATCGCTCTCGTTAAGTACTGCGACCATAGTCGCAGTCTATGATCACATACTATCACTCTCGTTAAGTACTGCGACCATAGTCGCGGTAGTGCGACCATAGTCGCAGTCTATGATCGCATACTATATGTAAAAACCAATTTAATAGTTCATAGGAGGATCAGACAACAGTCAGAAATGAAGAACAAAAATATAAAATAATATGTAAACTGCGATTATACTATCGCTCTCGTTAAGTACTGCGACCATAGTCGCGGTAGTGCAACCATAGTCGCAGTCTATGATCGCATACTATATGTAAAAACCAATTTAATAGTTCATAGGAGGATCAGACAACAGTCAGAAATGAAGAACAAAAAATATAAAATAATACGTAACCTGCGATTATACTATCGCTCTCGTTAAGTACTACGACCATAGTCGCGGTAGTGCGACCATAGTCGCAGTCTATGATCGCATACTATATGCAAAAACCAATTTAATAGTTCATAGGAAGATCAGACAACAGTCAGAAATGAAGAACAAAAAATATAAAATAATATGTAAACTGTGATTATACAATCGCTCTCGTTAAGTACTGCGACCATAGTCGCGGTAGTGCGACTATAGTCACAGTCTATGATCGCATACTATATGTAAAAACCAATTTAATAGTTCATAGGAGGATCAGACAACAGTCAGAAATGAAGAACAAAAAAATATAAAATAATACGTAAACTGCGATTATACTATCGCTCTCGTTAAGTACTGCGACCATAGTCGGGTCCTTGATCGCATTATACATTACATGCGAAAAAAAGTAAACTGCGATTATATTAAAAATCATTAAATATCAAATCAGATAAAAAAAAATTAAAGAAGTATTCAAATTAGTTTCGTGATTTAATAAAAAAATGTTGGCAGTTTGGCCGCAGTTATAAAAGATAATTGTCACAAAAATTGAATAACATCATAAAATATAAAAATATAATAAACTATATATATCTACTGTCTTTTACCGACAGAGTAGCTTTTCATAAGGGGTATCTAGTAATTTAACTTCTTCTTATAAGCGGGCCTCAAGTTAGTAGCGTGACAAATCTTGAGCCACGTCACCGCAGGCTGACAGAGTTCTCTCAGCTGCAGGCTGATATACATTTTTCTCTTTACCCAATATATGCTAAAACTTCTACATATTTTCTCTTTCTCTATCTTTATTTCTACTATTTATTACGAGAAGGTGTTCAGTTGCCTGCACACGCAGGTGAGTAGAGTAGCTAGCTATTTTTCTTGAGAAAAAAAGTTCGATCTTTTCTTTATGTTTAACCTTTTTAAAAGTAAATTAGCTCTGGAAAAGAATCAAAATACAATGTCTAATTCTAACCAGAATTCTAGAAAGCAAGAGCGGAAAGAAAAAAGTTCGATCTTTTCTTTATGGTTGCTTCATGGACTGGAATTTATCTCGACGCGCAGCGCGCGAGCGCGAGTCTCTAGAAAGAATCTCGTTGATCCGAAGGTGAGTTTCGAATCTAAATTCTTAGACTAAAAGAAAACAGTTCAATTCCTGCAGAAATGCCTGAAATGTGTTTGGATCATTTTGCATTTTGGATGTTTTCGTCGTGTTGTTTCAACTTTCTGGGGCTACTTAATCTTGACTGGATAATTTGTTTATTGGGTGTTTTTGTGAAATTGAGCCTGCCTGCTTTGTATGTGGACCTCTTGAACTGGTGTGATTTCTGTTTAGAAGCATGCAAAGCTGGAGGTGAATCAAAGATGTGTAGATGTGAAGACATTGTTTTGAGTTGGACAAAGCTTAGGATGGGGTCCCAATGGAGGGTTTGCTGAAACTATTTGAGTACCCGTGCTGTCAATAACTCAGCCTTCATCTTTTCATGTTTCACCATTTATTTCATAGAGATATGACTAGGTTTTACGCTGGCGATGGGCTAACTAACGCAGACCGTCCTCCTTTATCCTGGGTGGGGTAGACGGTGAGAGAACAAGAAATTGGGAAATTGCAGAACACACTCATGTAATATATAAGGATTCATGCACTTAACCCCTCTATAATATGAAAACTTGCATATGCACCCCTTGGTGGTGTCACACTATCAATTTTAACCTCCAAAGAGGTGAGCATCACGCGACCAACTTAATCTTCCTTATTAGCTCAGTTATCATTCTCTTTATTTAAAACATGATTAATCCCATTAACCTCTTTAATTATTTTCTTCCCAAGAAATCCCTAAATAAATTGAGATGATGGTGACGGTGGAGAGGAGGAGGAGAAGGATGGGGTTGGGTGATGATGATGATGATGGAATGGAGGAGAGGATTGAGTTATGACAAGAATTAGGGCTAAAATTGAGATGGATTTTGAGGAAGATGACGATAGTAGAGGTGATGGTAATGAATCTGATGATGGTGGTGGATGTGGTTATTGTTACGACAGGGGGCCTACTAATTTGAGGAAAGTGTTAAAATATTCTTAGAATCCGTGTGACCTAAAAAGAAAAATCCCAATTGGAGTCTTGTCATCTTTAAACATTTATTTATTTTTTGTTTATTCCATGTGAGTTGAAACTCATCTTTGCCTCTCGTCATATTCCTCTTTAACCACTCAGGTGGATTCAAGACGCTAAATGCCAACAATCTCCACCTTGTCCTGAATCCAATTGCAACAATTTCTATTTAGGTCTACATCCGATTGAACCCATTTTTGAACTGCATGTGTTCCATACTCCACTTTAAACCTCAATTTGAGCTCCAATGCCTTGACTTTACCCTTAGCCTACTTCCCCCTTTGAGATGGTTTGGGCTAGAGCGAAGGTTAAATTTGAGATAGGATTTTCATTTAGATGATGATGGTGGAGGAGTTTGTGATTGTGGCGGTAATAGAGATCATGACATGGTGACGATGGTAGAGATAGTGTTGTAGTTGTTGTTGTGGTGGTGGTCTTGGTGTGGTGGGTTCGGGGAAAAGAATAAGTTTAAGGGTTCACATGATAAACACACATAAGTTTTTGATGAAAAACATAGCCCCATTATTGGTACAGGTGCAAGTGTAGTTTTCATAGTATAGGAGGTTTAAGTGCATGACACCCTATAGTCAGTGTTTTAAATATCGGATATCGGTGGTATACCGGTCGGCAAAATTATATACCGGATACCGAATACCGGATGATATATCGGGATATGGTACTAAATACCGATTGATATATCAATAATCAATACATATAAGACATTATTAAAAGAAATAAGTTATTATCTAAAAATCATATAAAACATCATTGAAATACCACAATGAATATAGAATAAAATAAAACGATCTCTCAAGCAAAATAATAATAATTATCCAAATAAGTAACTATATCGGCCGATATATCAGATATTTCATCTCGGATATCGGTCGATATATCGGCCACGTGGCGATATATCGGCCCATATCGGTCCAAAATGATATCCCGTAAATTTTTGCACTTAACGTATCGTTTTGGATAAAATACCGGTATCTCGGCCGATATACCGGTATATCGGCTGATATTTAAAATAATGCCTACAGTACATGGGTATTTTCCTCATTTTACCCAATCTAATAATTTTGGTTCAAAATTCACCTCTATATTAATGCGTTTCTTTCTGAAGTGTTTCGCTCACTCTGCACAGCTACTGGATCCCTCAAATGTAAAATTTCTTTTTTCATTTATTTCATGAAGCTGCATTTAGTATGTTCATCTGGTCATTAATCATTCAGGAACTTTTAGTTTTGAGGAGGCCTATCCTGGCATATGAAAACAATCAGAGAGGTAATCCGATCAAAATTAGTTGTTATATACAATGGATAACTATATTGGCTAGATATATGCAATGCCTTGAAAGTTGAAATCGGTAAGCTTGAATTTGCCTCCGTTGGTCCTGGTTTTCAGCATCTTTGCTACAATATTGGATGCAATAAACATTTTTAATATCCGGATAGAGACCCTATGCTGACTTATTTGGTACTCTCATTGAGATTCCACCAAAATTTTCCTTTTTTTCAGTTTTCTCTTCTGATTTAGTTGTTTTGGTATGCGGAGGTCGTTGCATTTGGATTTATGCAGATCAAAACCTACTTGCACCTATTTAGAAAATACGAAGAGAACAAGTGTTTCCTTGCATGATACAAGCACACTATTTTTAAGTTTTTGGCACGAGGCAAAGTTACTTTTTGGGCTTTAACAAAATTATTTTTCTTCTTTTTTGAGAGGAAGGGCACTTATACCCGTTATTTACTAGTATCAAAGGATAGAAATTTCATGGACAGGGTGATAAGGAGGGATAGTAGGGGTATAAATGGTTTCTATGTGACTTAAGAATACTGGTGAATTGGTGTATGGCTGCTTTCTTCTTGGTCTGGGAGTGGGAATGTGGTCCAACCAGAAATTTATGAGGAACTGGATCCGCCTAGAAATGATCATGGAGTTTGATGCCTGGATCTGAAGATCCTCTTTTGTCATGTTCTTGCCGACTCCAGCACAAGTAATCTTTTGATTTTTAAGAAAACTTAGAAAAATTGGGTAAGCAAAGACTTCCCTTTTAGGGGCACTCTTCATTTCCTTAATCCAGAAAGGGGGTTACATAAGAAATGACAAGCTCGCTATGTGATTACGGAGTACATTATCATGAATAGACAAAAAAGTTCTTCATGAAAAACACGTATAATTTCTAGCTAGACGACAACAAATAATAAATGTATAGGTACTAGAAACAGTATCAAATTCAGCTGCAGCTCAAATTGAAATGTTTAGGGTTCTATCATAATTTTGGCTTGCTAGTTAGTTCCTTTGAAAGTAAGAAGAATGGGAGCTAGGAGATAAAGTTCGCATAAGAAGACACATAATTACCATCTACTAGAATTTGGAAACTTGCTTAGCAGGAGTTATATATAGACCATATAAGACCAAATCCTATTCTAACAATGACTCCAAATACTACTAGAATTCTAGATACTCCAAACACTATTTCTATAATATAATATACCATTATATCTAACAAGAGTGTCCATCTGATAATCTTAATGAAACTGAAAATGTAACAACAGTGATCCAGAAACACTAATTAGAAATTAATGCCAATAATAGACTACAGAAAGATGATTATATCTATGAAATATCGATCAAGAACAGTGTATTATCTGACCCTACTTGCTACCAAAATAAATCAATTAGAGTTGCATGGATTATTTTTATTCTCTATGTTTGCCTTCTATTCAGAATTACTTCCGGTCACTTTGACATGTTAGAAAGTGTTGATTTTTGAAGAACTTTCATTTCCGGGGAATTGTTAAGTGGATCAAGTGCCAATACAACCCTAAGAGGTATGTGATTCTTCTTCAAGAACTTTTATTAGAATTTTTTTTTCAGAAACTCTTAAATAGATCTCGTCCAAATACAACTTTAAGGGTATATGATTTGTGGGGTGGAAAGTATTTCTTCCTGCGTTCAGAATTTTCTCATGCCTACATTTGATGTAAATCTGGTTACTAAGGTCTTGCCCAGAAAAAAGTAGTGCCTACACAGTATATTTTGTCATGCATTCATGTTTAGATTGAGTTCCGACAAAAGTTCTTTTGTCAATTAGACTCTTTTAAGACATCATTAGTGACTAAATGACAAGTTTTGTGCCCACCACCATCTTTACCTTTTCATATGAAAATGGGATTGGCTATAGAGAACAATTAAAATAGAAAGCTCCACGAAACTGTTGACCAAGTTTTTGGAATTGGCTATCAACCCAATGTCACCCCTTTATGAATATGTCAAGTTCCTTGCCAAGATAACTCTGAGTAAGAGAAGGCCATAACCTTGAGCTGTAGTGGTCAGTTGGCAGGTAGGCAAATCTATCTTTTGGTCATGCAATTTAAGCTCATTCAGATAAGGAGCAAGCATCCAAATTCGCCTTGAACAGGAAAGAATCCAGATGGAGAGGTAAGTTTGGTATGATTTGGTATAGAGAATCTTATCCACTCTCATGCACAAAATAGGCAAGAGAGCCAAATCAATTGCAGTTTCAATTATATAACAAACTTTTCAAGAGAACTTTGTTAACTCTTCATTCTCCTCCGGTACGACAGATGAGTGAAAATATGTGATTTATTTTATATATAGAACTCTAAAAGAGAATCGTGGATAAAAAAAATGTTATTTTATTTGCATCAGCGAACTATCAATATTGAAATTTGAAGATAGAACTCTTAAGAAGCTTGGAAATGCTACCGATTGTGCCTGCAAATATTATGCATTTATTTATTTTATTTATTATTCTTATTATTATTTTTGGGTGGTGGGGGGGAGGGTTGAAGAATTTTGAGAAATATGATCAAACACTATGAAGAGACTTATAGTTACATCAATGTGGCATTTAACCTTATGAATTCTTCATGCTCAACAATGAATAGTCTATCATTATCCCTAATGACTTCAATGGAGTCAATCTCCGCACCTTCTTCATTTGTTATGACTGTATTCTTTCCATCAACTCTGAACTTCTCTCCTGTCAAAATGTAACAAACTGTATATATGAGGTTCTTATGCTATTTGGTCGCTTGTAAGAGGAAGAAAGTTACACGTACCTATAACGCTCTTGAGTTCTTCCATGGTGTTTGGCAAACTTATTAACTTTCCAGCTTCTGAACAAGGATTCCTCAACATCGGGTGGCCTCTGTAGACACTAGCCCTTGGACGGAGCCCAACTCTTTTATCCCATTTAAGTATGTGGACCGGCTCCTCGGCCTGCTTTGTTTGCTTAATGTTGGGGATTTCAGTATTGCAATTGGATAACCAATTTCTCTTTTCTGCACCATCTCTTCAAAATCTTTTTGTGTCATTTTCCTGGTTACCCATTCATTTATATTTACTTTGTCCATTTTCGCTCCATTCATGATTAAAAACCTAACCATATCATCATGGTTTTCAGCCATAGATATTTGTAAGGCGGTCAATCCTTCATCGTTCTCTGCGTCTATGTTTAAACCATATTCCAGAAGATCCTTCATGGCAGATAGTTCATTTCTCTTAGCTGCAAGGCAGAGGAGATTTCCACCAGTGTTGGGATTGGATATGCTTGCACAATGGTACAGCAGATTGAAAATTTATGGTGCTTTGTAATGACGGACAGCCATAGCGGTGTATTTCCATCTAAATCTGCAAATGGTAGATTAAAATCAAGAGATATAAACACAGAGACTGTCACACAGACACACACACACACACACACACACACACACACACACACACACACAATAACACAATAGAACTTGTGGTGTTCGGTTTGTTTACCGTCTATGTTTACATTGCATCCATGCTTGAGTAAAACCAAAACACAGTCTTCAAATCCTTTTGCTGCTGCTATGTGCTGTATTATAGATTTACAAATTATTTGGAGATAATTCATCATGAAAATGTTCAAAATCAAGCAGACATGTTTCGAATTCTTAAAGAATTCTCTGTAGACCCCTCAGAGTTGAATTTTTGGTGATGAAAAAGTCTAGGTCTAATTTGTTACTTGAGCACATGATAGTTGCACATAGGATGTCTACTCAATCTTCTCCTTCTTGGAGCTATCATCATGAATGAAACTGACATAACTGTTGCTGTTATATGTAAGGCTGATAGGTTAAGACTTGTATGTACGTCAAAGGTTATATGAGAATCACCAAAATATAATCAGAATCATGCAGAATTCATCTTTTTTTTCTTTTTTTTACTTTAAATTTCATATGATGCAATATCTTTGAGATGTTTCCACCTTCAAGAAATATTCTTCATACTTATTCAAGCATATGAGAACATACCAATGGTGTTCTTCCTCTGGAATCACCAATATCAGAATCCATTCCAGTTCTAAGAAGTTCTTCAAGGAAATAACTATTTCCTGTGGCTGTTACGGTCAGCAGATTGCATGGTATTGTAGCTTCATTCTGGTTTCCATTCTCTGCTATTATATCCTCAATGCTTATATTCTTATATTCAGTTTGATGCTGCAATATACAAAACATTTGTTAACATACACTGAATTTTGATATGGAAATATTTAATTATTTGAAATAAACTTCTTCGCTACCTTAAGAAAGTTCCTAATTAAAAGTATACTGTCCTCTTGTTTGGTTTGCATAGCTTCTCTAAGTGTACTATTCTTTAACCTCAGGAGCTGGGATAATGTTCTGGTCCGGAAAGTAAAGCCTTGAGGCCTATTGCACAGAGCACTAACTTCACCAAATATATCTCCTGTACTTAGGGATCCTACCACTTGTTCTTTTTCCTCTTCAGAGTAGATCATTTCCACTTCACCTGAAACAATCACATAGACATTATCTGGTGCCTCATTTTGCATGACAACATCTTCTCTGGGGGGTAAATATTCAGCTTTCATCTGTGTAACCTGCAAATCCAAATACGATTTTGATAATTATCTTTTCATTTTCCTGCTAATGCAGTTTATGCATGCATAAATATGAAAAAAATATGTGTGCGCACATGAACATGCACATCTGTGTATGAACTACACACACCCCATTAGAGATGCATATCTACTTACAACATACATAGATGAGAGAGGGAGGAAAGAACCTTACCAGAAGCAAGAGCATTTCCCTTGAAATGCCTTTAAACAGATAGACATCCTTAACAATTGGCATGAAGAGTCGCTCACAGATGCTTTTACATATAGATTTAGGTAGTTGGTCCATCAATTGCTGTTGGTTTAAGCTCTCTGCTCTGAATCTAAGACACATATACGCCAATATTTGCTCTTTCAACCTTGGAGGTAGATGGTTACGGGAAACAAAATTAGATGCGGCTTGTATGCTGTTCTCTGCAGACATAGCAAGAAATTGGCTTTCATAACTTTTGAGAACTCCATTTTGGTTTGTTAAAATTTTTAGTTCATTGGAAACTTATGTAACTTTGTGATGGGAAACTATCCTGATGGTAAGAATAATTCTGTGCATTGGGAGACTCATGTAACTAGAATAGGAAAATATCTTGCTGAGTTGAGAGTTCCTACAAATTCCATCGTGCGCCGAGTTCCTTCTACAACCAAGTTTGTCATATTTCCTATCAAATAGGCCGTGAGGCCTAGGTTAAACAGCATGTAGAATATGATAAAGATCATCTCCCTTGTGTTCACAGCATGAAGATCACCATAACCAACAGTAGTCATCGTGGTAACAGACCAGTAGAGGGAGGAGATATACCGGAGCCACAAGCTAGATTCCCTGAAATTGGGGATCAGTTCACCAATCCATGTCTCGCCTTGATGTGGGTATCGATCTGCTAGCAAGTAGTAGAGACATGCGGCACAATGCACCAGAAACAGTGAAACCTGCACCATTTGTGTTTTTTATTTTTCAACATCCCTTCATAATAACCTTATGCTTTATACATTTAAGCAATTCAAGTCATTCTTCACTATAGATGCCTCAAATTTTGTGATGTGCATTTCTTTCAGAGTTCGTGAATTGAACCAACAAGATGTACTTACAAATAAGAGTCTAATAGACCTTATCCAGAAATAGTTAAACCTGATATCTTTTTCAAGCCTGCAATGAGAACCGAAAAAGTATTAGAAAATAATTACTTCAATCATGCATCATAATTTTTCGAAGATCGAATTCTTTCTGACCTTGTAAAGAACTGCTTGACCTTCCGGAGCCGCCAAAGCCTTAACATGCCTAATAGTGTGTAGGAGAGCCCTGACTTGACTTTCCCTGAAATCAGGTAACCCAAACCCTCAAATGGAATTGTTGAAGCCACATCCATGATGAACCATGTCGACAGATACCTGTTGAGAGAAAAATCTAGAAGACATTGCTGCACAGATGTATAATTGTTCAAAGTGATGGAAGTTTGTGTTGGCTACCTTCTTGAAGGTGGTTTTAGTGCTTAAATGCTACAAGTATATATTTTGAGTTGGTCTTTATTTTTCCCTAGGGAAAAACTTGAAGTTTGTTCGCCCCTTCCAGATTACATGTTCTGCTATCCCAATGGCAACCAAGGCTGTTTATCTTGATCTATATATCATGAAACGTGCATGGGGAAAAATATGCAATTTAAAAGCTTCTAAGCATCCATGAGTTGGTGCTTTTCGTTCTATATTAAATAACCATACATTTGCAATCATTAGATGATAGAAACACAAAATCTTTTGCTCATATCCATTTCATGGTGTGTAGATCAAAATGAATGGCCTGAATCGCCCATTGGGGTATCCCATCTTTTAGTATGTAGATGGTTTGGTAGATGAAATCAAACTTTGAGTTTTTTTTTTCCTAGGAAACAATCTGGCCCCACTCGTAGTTTAGCCAATAAACTTTCCAGATGTTGGTTATATATTTTGGGGTAAGCTCAGTCCTTCCCTCCACAAAAAACCTCTAGGAGGATTTTCTAGCTTCAGGGAAAGGGAATATGACAGAAAAAATATGGTGAAAAATATTATCATATATATATATATATAGGGAGCTGATCCTCTAAGAACGGTTCTCACGGATTTCTGTGAGAACTTTCACGTGGGTCGTCGGATCTGATAAATCAAATCAAATAAAACCAGATCTCTATCAGATCTGACGGCTCACGTGAAAGTTCTCACATGAATCCGTGAGAACCGTTCTTAGGGGATCAATTCACTATATATATATATATATATATATATATATATATATATATATATATATATATATATATATATATAGAGACTTGTGTCATTCCGGAAGGATTCTAGCCCGAATCCTTCCCATTCAAATACAATCATCCGACATTCGAATACAAGATCCACTCTGTTGAAGTTGATCTATATTATTTTAAGTATCTATAAACTAAAAATCAAGTATTTTGAATATTTTTTGCCCATTCATCAAGCGAAGTAAAATGGACGGCCGACATTCGAATACAAGATTCACTCGATTGAAGTTGATAGTATTATTTTGAGTATCTATAAACCAAAAATCAAGTGTTTCGAATACTTTTTGCACATGCATCAAATAGGGGAAAAACGGACAGCCTAAATAGTGAGTTGGTTAGTTTAACGGTGTAGAATATTTAAAACCTAATAAAAATTAGTTTGTAGGTTTTTTTTTAAATGTTTAGATCATGATCAAATGGTCGGATCGAGAATTTGTATGTCTAAAGACAGATCTAACCAACTTACTACTTTCGGCTGTCCATTTCGTGCCGCTTAATGGATAGGAAAAAAGTATTCAAAACACTTATTTTTTGATTATAGATACTTGAAATAATATAGATCAACTTCAACGGAGTGGATCTTGCATTCGAATGTTGGAGGGTTGCATTTGAATGGGAAGGATTCAGGCTCGAATCCTTCTGGAATGACACAAGTCTTCCCACTCAAATACAACCCTATGACATCCGAATACAAGATCCACTCCGTTGAACTTAATCTACATTATTTCAAGTAATTAAAAATAAAAAATCATGTGTTTTGAATACTTTTTCCCATTTATCAAGTAGGACGCAAAATGGATAGCCTAAAATAGCATATTGATTAGATTTACATCTTTAGATATACAAATTCTCGATCCGATCATTTCATCATGATCTAAACACTTAAAAACTCACACAATATTTTTATTAGATTTCAAATATTCTACATCGTTAAACTAACCAACTCACTATTTTGACAGTCCATTTTGCGCCTACTTGATGGATGGCAAAATAGTATTCAAAATACATGATTTTTAATTTTTAGTTACTTGAAATAATATAGATCAACTTCAATGGAGTGCATCTTGCATTCAGATGTTGTAGAGTTGTATTTGAGTGGGAAGGATTCAGCCTCGATTCCTTCCGAAATGACACAGGTCTCTCTTTCTCTCTTTATATATACACACACATAGGTGTAACTAAGTTAAGTTACACACACTTCTTTTCATCACACAAAAAATATTTTTTAAATATCTTGTGGGGATCACTCACATTAATTTTGTTTGTATCTCACCAAGCAAAATTTTTATGTGGTCAAAAGAGGTGTGTGTAACTTAATTTAATTACACTTTAGTGTATTGTAATCTTACCTATATATATACACACAAAAATATGTATATCAACTGACAGCTGAGAGGAACGCCTGCGGTGACGTAGCACATTATTAGCCACACCAATAAGTTGCGGCCCGTTTATTGGAACAAGTGAAATTACTAAATGCCCCTGCGGTAAAAGGTAGTGGTCCCGCTATTGTTTATTTTTATTTTCTCCCTTTTTCTTGTTCCGTGCGCTGTCAGATCTAGGATTGAGTTTTCGCTCATAAAGTTTTTCTAAAAAAAGTAGGATCCGGATCGGATATTTTTTTAATTTGCAGACCTAGATCTCCAAGCTCTTCATCGGGATCTCCTTTTCTATTTTAATATCGACCGCCGACCAGAACACATCTCTTGCCAATTCAGGTCGTCGTCGTCCCTGATTTTTTTCTCCCGATCTAAATATGAATCATATATCATCGTGTTCAACTTCGTCACAGAATATTTTAATTATTTTTTTAAATATGTTATTTTATTATAGTTTAGGCATGTGATTTTCAATTATTTTTTATTTAATTCAATAATTATTTTGGTAGGATTTGAATTTACATGCAGATATGTCTAGAAGCTTAATTATTCTTTTAGGGTAATAATTTCAACAGACGAAATATACAACTTCTACAATGCTTGTGTAAGGAACAGAGGTTTTGACGTGAGAAGAAAAGGAATAGATAAGTTACGTAGGCCTCCTCATGAAGTTATTTGCAGAAAATTTTGTTGCAACAAGGAGGGTGTAAAGAAGTTGACTGACAAAAGACAAGATGGGTTTATAGTCAACCGTCGTATTGATGCTAGAGTTCAGTGTTGTGCTAAGATGCATGTACATCTTCATTTATTACCACACCGAAGATTTTGGGTTGTCACCAAGTTTGTTAATTCTTATTCACATAATTCATCAAGTCCGGATAAGATCCAACACTTTTACTCTCATCAGACACATTGATCAAAGATTAGCAGAAGCATTATGACCAACTTGGTTGATGTAGAAATTCGCCTTCTAATGTTTTTTGTGTTTTTAATGCAATGAACCACGGAGAAGGTTGTGAAGAAGTAAGCCCGCAACAAGTTATTGATTTTATTCGACACTGGAGAACTAATATTGGCCAGCAGTTTATTTCGGTTAATCAAATATTTTCAAGAAAAAGCTGAGTCCGATCTAGAGTTTTTTATTGCCAGTGAAATTGATAATGCGGGCACACTAATAAGTATTTTTTGGGCTGAGGAAAGAGCATTTTCTCGTATTTGAGTTTTTGTGATATTTTTGACACAACATACAAGACTAATCACTTGAACCTGCCATTTGCTCCATTCACTGGAGTTAATCATCATTGGCAGTCAATTTTGTTTGGTTATGAATTGCTTGTGGACGAATAGAGGGATACATTTGCTTGGCTATTCAATGAATGGCTCAAATGCATGCACGGAGTTGTACCAAAAGTGATTATTACAGATCAGGATGCGCAGATAGGTGATGCCATCAAGATGATAATTTCAACTACTCGACACCGTTGCTGTTTTTAGCATGTAAGGAAACACATTGCCGAGCAACAAATCCCCTTGATGAACAAGTATGGGAAAGATTTTGCCTCTGATTTCAATCTATGGTACACCTCTCGTGATATAAGTATATGCAAGGAACGATGGAGATTGATGAAGACAAAATATCATATAGAAGAAGACAGTTGGTTATTGAAGATGTACAGATTGCGTAGACAATGGGTTAATCCTTATCTAAAAGATATTTTCTGTGCTGGAATGACAACCAGTCAAAGGTTGGAGAGTATTAATTCCTTCTTTGATGGTTTTGTAAATGCAAACACAAAACTAGTTGAGTGTGTCCACCAATACGATAAAGCTGTCGCTGCCCGTCGTAGATCTGAATCTCAAGAAGACTTTCGGTGTTTGAATTGTATGCCCAATTGTACATCGAATCTATATAAGATATTTAAAGTTTTATACCAGGAAGTTTTTTCAGTTATTTTAAAAGGAATGGACAGTTGTAATGACACTCTTTTCGGAAGAGTTGGAACATTATGAATCAAGAGCAAATTATTTGTTTGGTGAATTTTCAAACTCAAAAAACACTTGGAAAAAGATCAGTTATGAGAATTCTGGTGAACTTAACGTGTCTTACAGTTGCTCATTATTCATAAAAGAGGGTATCATTTGTAGATATATTCTATGCATTTTGTGGCGCAATCACGTTACACATATACCATATACTACAGAGATGGAGGTTGGATGCCCGTTACAAGAATATTGCAATTGAACATGGGATTAGACTATTTCCCAATCAAGTCACGCGAGGAACTGCTAGTCTGTGGATACTGCGATCGAAATTTAATGCAATTCTTGAAATGGTGTCAGATTCGAATATCCATCTTTTAAATTTGGATGTTGTGTTAGAAAGATTTGCTGCAGAAACCAGTAATGAATGCAAATTCAGGACAGTAAATGATCAACATCACAGTCTGAAACAAATATTGGTTCTAGTGAATCAGTTGTGATTTTGCGAGATGGTGAAGAATTGACTATACGCGATCCAACTGGTCCTGTACCTAACAAGGAGAGGCCTAAAGGTGCATCCAGGTTAAATTCTGGTTTTGAAGATTCTCTATCACAGAAGGAAGTCAAGCATTTAAAGTGTGAAAACTGTCAACAGTTAGGCCATTATTGGACTGGTTGTCTATTACTGGTATGAAATTAAACTCCTTATAGAATTTAAATTTAAGTTTGATGTTTCAAACATTTATGTTTCTTTTTTACTTGCAGAGGAAGTAGTTTCAGGTTGCGGCTACTGGGAACGAATAAAGGTTTTATTTATACATCTTCAGGCATCATCTGTGACCAAGGTTGCGTATTAATGGAAAGGGCATATCATTGTACTATGACCTGGGTCGCTCTATTATACTTTCAAGTGTTTCACATCTCATGTTCCAATGTAATATGTTGTACTTTATAATAATTTATTGAATATAGTGGATTTTTTTTTAAAAATCCACTGCGACAATGATGGCGTATTCGGACAGAATGCTAAAGTTAATTGAAAATAGACTGTGGTTGTTGTATGCATATTTCTTGAGTTAATGGAACCTTGATTATTCTTTTGGACTGCGACTTCGGTAGCAATCATTAGTTTTATCAAAAACAATTGTTTTAGAACTGCGAGCAGAGTTGTAGTTCTTATTTCACTATATTTTTTGTGGTGTTTGCTGCTTTTGTTCTATATGAATTATTACATTAAGGTTTTTAATTATGTTACCAATTTAATATATTGAAATATGTTAATAATTAAATTGTATATTGTAAAATTTAGACCTTTATAATGATTATTGCGACCTTGGTCGCTAATACAATTATACTCTTTAATTAACCTTTTACATCAGCAAGTCAGTCGTTAATATTGTTATTTGTTGACTGCGACATTAGTCGCTGTGTAACTCATTTTGATATAAATTATCACATTTTTGTGATTGGATCACATGGGCGTGTTGTTTGGGCCAATACATGCTACCTTGATCACAGTCAGTCTTAAAACTAGTGAAAAAATTCGACAGAGCCCATAAAAAATTGCCACCATAGTTCACTGTTCCCACAAACATAAGAAGATCGACCATTAAAATTAAAATTAAAAAAAATTTATTTACATATTTAACATTCCAAAATAAAGACAAAATGCCTAAAAAAGAAAATACTACATATTTAAATTCTGATGATGAATACAAATGACTATTCTAGTCGTTCTCGTCATCACCATCATAATCATCTTTGTCTTTCATATTATGACAATTTTCGTTTTCCGTATCGCTTTCCTCTTCTAACTCCTCGTTATCGCGACTCTCCTTTTCGCTTTTTTTCTTTTCGCAGCGGTGTTTCATATCATCCATGAATTCTCAGAACGGGTCATCCGTATCAAGCTCATTCTTCGACCCGTATCGAGGAAATGTATCAGAACTATATTCCCAATCATCATTAGAGGAATTGCTTCTTTTAGGGGAAGATGGTGGAGAAAACATTTTTAAACTTTTTCAGAATTTTACAGAAACGAATTTCAGGAATGTAATTTAGACTGTTATTTTTTTAAAGGACACCCTTAATATATAATACATTCCGAAATTTCAAAAGGTTTATGCTCTCAAACGACGTCAACATGGCGTAAATTTATTATTTATCTTTTTCGAAAAGTGTATAATTTTTAGGTGGCTGTTCAGTTTCCGAAAATGGGTTAAAAATACAATAAGTTTTAAAATGCAATTATTTATGCCTTGAAGACGGCAAGACTATTATTCTTTTAATTTCTTATGGTATAAAAGGCCGTGACGAGCATGTTTACGTTACGTTAAATTAATTATTATAACAAAATTTAAAACAAATATTGTTATTTATATAAAAACATTGCATTTTCTTATTTGGTACCGCGATCATGATCGCAATATGATGGCATAGTACCTCCTTATCAGTATGACAGTTCAGAAACTTTGACCGTGCTCGCAGTGCCCAAATAACCAACTTAATTTAAATTATTCGCACTGCGACTATGATCAACTTCCTTTAACTTTGTCTTCAACTTCCTTAGCAGTGCGTCCTTGCTCGCATTTATTTACTGCGACCGTGATCGTAATGCTAATAAATAAATTTATTTTTTCATAAGTTATTTGTACTGCGACCATTGTCGCATTATAAGAAGCCGATACAACCGACCTGGTTATGAATGTGACTTTGGTCGCAATACGGATTCTCAATTCATTATTTATATTTAAAATCACTGCGACCTGGGACGCTGTCCCTTTTACATATACAGAATCGAAAACAAGTAATCTGAATGCAGTTTATAACACATGAATAAAAATATAGATAAATTACATTAATATATCCAACATACCTGCTTTACAAACTGGATACATTTATAATACAAAAAATTAATATGAATGAACTAACAATATTGAAATAAAAATTTTAGTGAAATTTCAATTTTCAAATGCCATCATTCGTATTGTTTTTGTTTCTTCATCCCAACTTTTCTCTTTATCTG
Source organism: Agave tequilana (assembly GCA_038442645.1). NCBI lineage: Eukaryota > Viridiplantae > Streptophyta > Magnoliopsida > Asparagales > Asparagaceae > Agave > Agave tequilana. Next base: position 55,546 of record JAVJIF010030409.1, read on the forward strand.
TGAGTAACATGTATGCAAGTTCGCTTCTCAGTCTCTATACATCGGCCTCCATCACAACATCAACTGTTGAGGGAGTAACAAATGCTATACTTTCAATGTACTTGCATACATATACAGCACAATCAACACTGAAATTATACAGGAAAAAAATATATGAGATTAAATTTTACGATAAATCAGCAAGACAAAATCTTATGTAAATGTCATAGGAAGTATATATTTGTTTGCCTGTTGGGGACATCTTGCATATTTTGTATAAATTTTTTCAACCTTTTATTGAAATTAATTTCAAAAAGCTGTAACAATTTTTCTTTCTGAATTGTCAATAGGAAAAAAAGATTCAATATTAATGTAATTAAATGCAAAAAATCAGGAATTGCAAGATGAAATTTAACTCACCATTATTCTGGCATCTGTTTGGTACAGCCTTAATATATTAGTTGATTTATTTACTAGAACCAAAGAGTTATAAAAAATCTACTCTTGTGCATGACAATCAAATACCAACAAGGTCCAATGGAATCCAGCTTCTTGGGCACTGTACTTGTGATTGATCAGAAAAAACATATAATGAACATCTCTTGTGCAGCTTCTCAACAATTTCTTCATAAATTTTTTTTTCAAATCTCTAATTTTAGATACAACACCGTGCTATCAAAATCAAAATAATTCAAATATATAAAGATTTAGTAATAAAATCAATAAAAATATCAGAGATTATACGAAATTCAAAACTGTGAACAAACTCGCAGTCCTCTTTTCTAACAAAATTATGTGGATTGCGAAGTGGGTCGCAGTCGCCTATTAAGCATGAAAATGATGCTTACTAATGTTGACTGTGATTTGGGTCGCAGTGGCTTATTAAGCCTAATAATTGAAGCTGACTAATGATGAATGCGATCTGGGTTGTAACCAATATATTCAAGAATAATAACAACACTGCGACCTTGTTCGCAGTCAATTTTTTTGATTGAATAAAACTGCGATCAGGGTAACACTAAAAATATACTTCTTTAAAGATTCACTGCGACATGGGTCTCAGTCAACTCATTAGGCCTTATGAATAATAAATGCGACAAGAAGATTTTTAACCATTAAAATTATAAAGTACTATATTATATAAATAACTGAGGTTTGAATTAAATATAAAGGAGTAAATAGATGTTTACCCAAGCTTCGCTTGAATATACTTTTTAATCCACCTTTTTTCTCTAGATGTTTCTTGTAGAAATGAATGATATTAGCATCTAAATCTCTACTGAACATCAGGTCCTCTATGTCATTTTTGAGAACTATTATTTAGTTATCAGGATCCTGATATGCAATAGCACTACAAAAAAAGAGTTAATAATGAAATTATCATAATATAAATAACTTATATATGATGTAAATTGAAATAAAATGAAAAAAATTACTCAGAGGTGGTTTTGTCTAAATTTTTTTTGATGAGGGATTGTTTTTATGCCTGCAGTATTCTGTAGGCAGTGCAGTCACTCAATTCCTTAGTTTTCGGCTGAGTATTGCCCTTCTCTGCCGTACCGAAACCAGGGACAGAAATCTGAGCCGCTGGCTGTGTAACAGTCTCTTCAATAGTTTTCTTCTTCTGTTTGAATAAATGAAATCAGAGTCATCGTGATCTCTCTTAGTGCGCTTGCGTTCTTTGACTCTTCTTTCTATTGATACTTTAGAGTAATCCTCTGCTTTTTCTTTTAACGCTTCCTTGTGAACCAGAGTAAGTTTTTGAATTTTTGTCTCAGAAGTTTTGTCTTTTTGGATATCAAGGATCTGTTGAGTTAAATTTAAAGTAAAAGTTGAGAAATATTCCCCAGCAATACTAACTTCGAATTTAGATCGCTTGATATCATCCTCTTCCTTTTTCTTCTTCTCTTCCTCCTGTTTCTCCATCTGCTCCCCCATCCTCTTTTGCTTCTCCTCCTCATTTTTCCCTTCTCCTCTACTTCTTTCTCCTATTCTCCTTCTCCTCTTCCTCCTTCATTCCTCTTCTTCCTTCCTCTTCTTCTCCTTCTCCTCTTGCTCCTTCCGCGTCTTCTCCTCTTCTTGAATTTTTCTCTTCTCCTCCTGCAGCTGCCTCCTCTTCCTTTCTTTTATTCTCCTTCTCCTGCTTCATCTCCTTCTTCCTCTTTTTCTTTTTCGCAGTAGTGACTGCTCTCAGCAGCTCTTCTTCTTCCTCCTTCACTTTTATTTTATGCTGCTGATTTCTTAATTTTCTTTTTTCTCTTCTCTCTTTTCTTTTTTTCTTTAATTCAGCCTTCTGAGCTTTTTCATCCTCCATTTTTTCAATTTTTCTTTCTAGCTCAATAACATATGCCTTCAAGTATGTATTTTCATTCCTCAAAACTTTCAATTCATCAGCTTATTCATCCCGTGGTACGGGCAAATAACCTGCAATAGTTGGTTCTTGTTCCTTCGTTGTCCTCTCAACTATTTTGACTGGTCTCGTTCTGTTTTCGTCGGGATGTTAGCTTCAATATTTATCTCTTCTTTCTCTCCTTCATTATCTTCTTTTTCATCTTCAGTAGGAAGGTCAATCATAATTTTTTCAACATTTGAAATGTTGGTCATTCGATTAAAAATCTGAAAATCATGTTAAACAAACATCAATATAAAATTAACATGTTAGTTTTGTGACTTATATCGCAGCAAAATGAAACTTGAATAGAAGACAAATCAAACAAACGTGGTCGCAGTCATAACTTTTAATTATAAGACAATATATCAGTACTACGACTAAGTTTCATACTAAATTTGTCCTGTCTCAGGTACTGCGATCTCAGACGCAGTCAAAATCAAGGTAATAAAAGGACTGCAACCTTTGTCCCAGTTCACTTATAATGTAATGAAGGGATTATGACTTTGGTCGTTGTCTGCTGAAATTTTAACAGAGGAACTCTGACTATGACCGCTGTCATAAAAATTAAAAATAAATATATAATAAACTATTGAAGAGACTATGGTTGCTAACTATTAAAAACTAACCTTATCTTCTTTAACATAATTAAGATCAATTTCAATCAGGGCTCTGCTAATATTTTGGAGGTCCTATCTTACTGCCCGTGGGGTTTTGTCCTTCAAACCCTTCCTCTGCTAAAAAATAGCAGCCCTTTCACATAGTCAATACTGTAACATGCATTAGTATATTAGTTTATATGAACAGTGTAAATGTATAAGCAATTTTCAATAATTTTTACCAATTATATAATCGATACTTATAATAATTTACACGGAGCACTCTTGCAACTCGTATGTGGTGTGCCTGAAGATGTCCATCGACTTCATCAGGAATTGCCAAACAGGTTTAGCCCAACTAATGGTCTTCATCAGCTAAATGTTAGCAATTTGCTCCACAATATACCACGACACCGTGCATTTGCTTTCAGAAAATAATAAAGTGGCCGACATATATAAGATGATCAGTATAGTGAAGTTTTTAGCTGCAAGTCTTTGTCTGTCTCTTATAATTTCATTTAGAGTCACTTGCTGCTCAAACTATTCATCCTTTGTCACATCTAGTTCGGTCTTCCTCCTTTTCTTCACAAAAAGATTATTTAATGCTTTCTCAATGGATATTTTCGTGTTGAAAAATTGTGCTTTATCACCCCACCCATCCTTTAATGTGCAGGTCTTTTTCATAATGAAATCTATTCCATTGATAGGTAAACCAAATATCAGGGCAACATTCTCTACTGTTAATTCAACTAGTTTGCCCCTAATAAGAAAGGACCTTGAGTCTCTATCATATTGGTCTACAATTTTAAGTAGACTAATGTTAGACTTCAGGCCTTTGTCACCACCAAACTCTTCGTTGTAGAAGGCCATGCAAATAGGACCGAAGGCTGTCTCTCTCATCGCGTTGACAAAATCTGCCTTAATATGCTTTTTGAAACCCCTCATGATTTCGCACATAGGCTTTAGGCTCGATCGCATCGGACGAACCTTCAGTTCTTCCTGACCTAATGTTGTAGAACCTCATAAGTACCGAATAAAGTATTAAAAATAAACAAGGTCACAGCGCTTAAAAATAATTTTGGAAGAAAAATAATTGGCTGCGATCTAGGTTGCGACATTACTTAATCAACTATAACACACCGCGACCTTTGTCGCAGTGTTAATAAACTATGCGACACAATTCGTTTTTATCTAATTAACTCAATTAATTATCTAATAAGGATCTTGGTCAATCGTTCAGCGCACTGCGGCCCGTGACTCAAAATACTGCGACAAGGGTCGCAGTATCATATTTAGCTAACTTAGTATAACAGACTGCGACCCGTGACCCTAAATATGAAGAAACAGGATGGGAAGACTGCGATCTCAGTCGCTGTGCTTATATAAAATTAAATAGAGAAAAGAAAACTGACGGTAATAATACAGTAAAATTATAAAATTTTTCAAAGCCTCCTACCAAGGCTGCAGTCATCTTTTAGACTAATAGCCAATACTGCGACCAAAATCGACCAAATGGAACGAAAGCAAACTTCGACCTTGGGTCGCAGTGTTATAAAAGAATAAAAATTTAGAATTTAATTATCTAATTAGATCGTTAACTCTTATTTTCTTCCCATCTAAAACTGCGACTTAAACAAAATTTCAGGGCAAAAATTTTAGTTTCAAAATTTATCTTATATTGTGACCATGGTTACAAGCTTTTAAATTAAAATAAATTAATTATTTTTAAAAACAAAGATTCATGAAAAATTTAGGGAAAATACATATTATTATCAGAAAAAAATTTCTTCTTTGGAATTAAAATTCAAATCTGATTTAAAAAAATTAAGGGAAAGAGTCACTTTTGAATCGAACTTACATAAAAAGAGGAAATTTTGTGTAAAAAAACAAAACTAAAAATCAAATATGATTAAAACAAAAAATAATTGGGCTTCAGAACCCTAAAAAGTTAGGGTTTTTCAAAATTTCCCGTTTACTTTTTACCGCGGTTTTCTTGGTCGTCATGTAGATCAGATCTATTGTTTTAAAAAAACAAATTTTTGCATGAAAAATTTAGAAAATTTTAGTAATCAAAGTCACTAATTTTTTTCGGAGTGTAGAACGTAAAATTTCAGCTCTGTAAAATTTTTGGGGAGTAACAGTTTTGCAGACAGTAAAACTTTGTAAGGGAGGATATTTTAGTCAAGCACAGTTTCGAAGTGACTAAGGGCATTAAATGCGTGGGATGTTTTATCTTTTATCCGCAAAAAATTGAAATTTGCGTGGTTATTAATCAGTCACGTCCCGTCGGCTGAGAAACTCTCTCAGCTGACGTGTACAGAAAACCCATATATATATATATATATATATATATATATATATATATATATATATATATATATATATATATAGAGAGAGAGAGAGAGAGAGAGAGAGAGAGAGAGAGAGTTGTGTCCTTCCAACAGGATTTGATCCCCGAATCCTTCCCACTCCAATTCAACTCTCCGACATTTGAATACAAGATCTACTCCGTTGAAGTTGATCTATATTATTTCAAGTATCTATAAACAAAAAATCAAGTGTTTTGAATACTTTTTGTTCATCCATCAAGTTGCGCAAAATGAACGTTCGAAAATAGTGAGTTGATTAGATCTATATCTTTAAACATACAAATTCTCTATCTGGCCATTTCATTATGATATAAACATTTAAAACCCTCTTCAAACTAATTTTTGTTAGGTTTCAAATGTTCTACACCGTTAAACTAACCAACTCACTATTTAGGTAGTTTGTTTTCCCCCTACTTGATGCATGGGAAAAAAGTATTCAAATCACTTAATTTTTGGATTATAGATAATTGAAATAATAAAGATCAACTTCAACGGAGTGGATCTTGTATTCGAATGTCGGAGGGTTGAATTTGAGTGAGAAGGATTCGGGGTCAAATCCTTTTAGAAGGACACGAGTGTGTGTGTGTGTGTGTGTGTAATGCTCCTGTTGTAATTAACCATTAGAGTATAAAATCAGATTCAAAGTTATAATGAAACACATCACATGACCAATCTTTGCCATTTAGGGTGCAAAGTGAGTTTGGGATACTTGTACTTTAACATATACATATCCTTTTTGCTATACAGGCACACACGACTACATGCACAAGTCAGTGCATGGTGCAATAGGCATAATTATAGGAGCAATATATCTTACATGTTTTGCATCTGCTTATTGAATATGGATTTCTTGAGGTTTTTCTTTTTATGCTTGAAGAGATCCTGTGGATCAGCATGTGTGCATGTACGATGTTTACATATGCATTCATGATGTATATAAAGTTAGTATGTAAATTTACCTTAACAAACAAGCTACACTGGACACGCACAGATGTTGAATGCAGCGCCTTAGTGGCTTCCCCAATTTTAACCACATATTTGTCTCAATTAAAATAACCACATGTTGCTAGTAACCATGCCTTCGGTTTAAACATGGAGAGGATGGTAGAGAGGCTGTATTTAGAGAAGTCACTTGGCTTGGTAAAGTGTCAACATCTATCCAAGATTTCACTCTGATTTAAAAGTGAAGGCAGCGTGGTTTACAAACAAAACATGAAATTCTATTATCTCCATGTGACACCTAATTGTATCACTCTGGTGAAATGTCGTTACAAAGTGGAGGACCGAGTGCACCTTGGTGATCTGTCAAGTGTTTGTCTGAGCTACATCAGTCGTGTAGATCCAGTTGTTGGCAACACGGTCACCATAGCACATTCTCATCCAGTAAGTAGTCAATGGACCTGTCACTATACTAGCAATCACCCTTCCTTTTTCATCCAGAATACATCCTAGTCAGGCATCAAGAGTCATCTCCAAGCACATAAAACAACTTATTTGCTCATCTTGAAGATGTATCATCATGGGTTTTATGTGTACCAAGATTTTGTTGGTCAGAAGGACAAAAATGGAATCTGTTCAAGCTCCAACCGCAAAATTATAATAATTAAGATTGTAAGAGATTTAAGTATGATCTAGTATCTCATATCAGAATTTCTATCTTTGATCAACTGGACCGAAGGTGGTATTCATGAATTTCCGTTTGGTTTAAAAGATAACAAATTGTTGTTAGTTTTTTTTCCCCCCTTTTTTCCCCATTTATTTCAGGTTGCTTAATCTTTTTTTTCCCCACTTGAAATTAGTGAAATTTGAAAGAACGAATTGTGTTTCTTTCTTTTTTCCATCGCGTCATGCTGTTATGATTTCATAACAGTAAGGGGGAAGAAGACATAACATTTAGAAAAGCTGATAGAAAGAGTAAATTTAGTTCTCTTTCACATTTTCATTCTTTCCCCTTCTGTGCAGTAAAAAGAAAACAAGGAAAAATAAAAAGAAAGAAGATGTCCGAATGGCTTTTGAAATGAACCTGATGGCTATTTTCCTCTGATCCTGAACAAGAAGCTGTGTCCTGGAGTCGATGTGAGCCACAAAAAATGTCAGAACAATATCTATAGCAAAGAAAAAGTCGACGACACTGTCAACAGCACAGAGCCCTCCTTTGGGAGCTCCGTTCATGAAAGCCGCCTCAAAGGGGTAAACCCATGCAGAGTAAACCACCAGAACCACCATAAACGACTCCCACCACCTGAAGCAACGATTAGGTAATTGCTTAGGTTCTATGCTCAACCTGCCATTCTTTATTTTTATTTTGAGACTATTCTTTGTCTATATATGTTTTTCTATTGATTGTCTTTGTCTACAAAGTTATAATAAGCCAGAAAAAGGTAGTTTTTTTTTTTTTTTTTGTTTAGCTATGTGCTTCAGTCTCATTCTTTCTTATTTATTTTTTGTTGCGTGCATGAAAATCTAACCTGTATCTGGAATCCATGGGGGAGATGACTTTCCCTCTGCAGACCGTCTGCGTCTGAACATAGCCCGACGCGCCTAAAGGCGGGAGTATGAGCTTCGAGAGGTTGCGAAGGTTGAAGGACGAGGATCCATAGTCGCCGTGCTCAAGTCTTTTACGACTTTTCTTCTTGAGGCTCTCAGCGGGGACAGCAGCCAGAGAAACAGGTTCCTGCGAAGTTGCCATCTTGACAACAGTCATGGAAATGGCTTCAGTTCAGTTCATTTGTGTTTTATTGAAGTTTCAAGAGGATGTCAAAGATAAGAACAAGGCCTCAAATAATGGAGGGCAGATACCACTGAAAGAAGTGACGGTTCCTTGGAGGGGCCAAGCATTATGATCAGTAGCTTTCTGAGATAAGGGGGGGAGAGAGAGAGAGGTACCCACCAAATTTTTTAGGGGAACCTGCCTAATATTGTGGAGCATAGAAAAAAGTTGTGAGTTGCTGTTATGTTTTCTCACCTTGCAATGTGTTATCTCAATGATTGGTATCTATCTTCAATTTCTTTCATGTTCAAGTCATTATTACTTGCCTTTCATTGATGTGCATTATTAGTAGGGGCATCTGCACATATTGGCTTCAATGTGTTGAGGCAGGATACTTACTTTCTTTGTTTTTGATTGATTTCAGGACTACAACAAAAATCTGCAGCGGGTATTTTATGGTTTCTCGGCTACAAATTCCCACGGCTATCCTTGCGCGAAGGAAGCTCAACTGTTCTATCAGGAGGGTGGCAGGCTTAATCTTTCGAGTGTGGACGAGTCGTTTCCATCTTGAAGGGAAGTTAGAATGTCCGAGGAAGCTGTTCTTTCGGTGTGAAGTTGGGGGGGATGTAGGAGATATGTTGGTATTGAGACGTAATCTGGCATTGTCTTGAACTGCTTGTTGGATATTCTTTGTTGGCGACCCAAGACCTTAGAAGAAAATTGGTGATACATGTGATTTGTATCATTGTAACATGGACGTAGTTCAATGCTTGTCGAGACTAGATACTCGAGGAACTTTTTCCTTGCGCTGACTGTAAATAGGAAAAAAAAAAAAAAAATCATGTTATATGTACGAAAAAACAATCAATAATAGTCGCCTGTAAATGAGAATATTGATATGGATGAGTAAAAATGTCACGAGAGATGTTTCTAGTTATACATCTCTGTAATGTATTTGGGGTCCAAAATTTGAATGTTGTTTCCACATTCCATTTCAGTAGAGCATATTGTTAGAGATTGGTGTTTGGTGATGGACCACTCATTCAATTGGCTCATTGAATGAATGGCCCTATTGGAAAGGGACAAACCAGTTAGAGCTTGAGAGCACATTGATGGACAATTGAGGAGGAGGTTGATTGTTAACCTCTCATTTGGGTATCAGGAACCACAGGTATCTTATCTAGTCTTGTGCCGAAAGCTCGAATTATTGATGCCTCAACAAAAGATATGTAGGCCAAAAAGGAGATAGGGCCTCTGTTTCAATGGTTTATATATACGCGTTGGGTGTCTTTTTCCCGCTGGATAACCAGAAAGGGGCAGTCTGACGCAAGCGAGATTTGAACCTCAGACTTCTTATCACTTGCTAAAAAAGTTTTACCGATATGGTATAGTGTCACTTGCGGGCAGCAACGATTTGAAATGTTTAAAGTTGCACTTGTGTGACAATCGAGAACCAAAACACGGGCCCAAAATATGATACACTCCATGAGATTTACATGTACCGGTCTCTCAAGTCGTGCCCGTTTTATAAGTTGGCTCATGTGACACCATGCAGAAACGAGTAAAAATTCTAATAGTCAAATATGTTTAACACATTTTTTATATGTTCCAATTTTTTCCTAAATCTTTTTAACATATTAATTAATATATGTTCCAATTTCCTTTTTAGAAGTTCTAACACGTAGATTGTAAAAAAAAAAAAAAAATCTATACAAAATTTGTGTCATATTTTTGAATGTTAATCTTTTACCCTTTTGAATCATCATCTTACTAAATTTTATATATTTTCCAAAGTTACTGTTCTGTTCGTTCGTCTTAAATAAATAAAATTTTGTATACCATTTCGATTTTTGTGACAGCAAGGATTGCGCGATTGATTGGATTTACATGTAATCTTACCATGAGCTTCTTTTTGCAAATACACCTTTTAAATAGTAACTGTCTTTCTTAAGGATTTAAATAATTACTTTAACATTTTATCAAGTACTTATATATTTTTTCTTCTCCTCTACAAGAAAATTATATTATGCTATTTTGCATACACTTGCACTGAGAACATGTAGGACAAAAAAAAATTTATTGTGAAGAAAACAAATTGACCCACTGACCTTTGAAGAAACATTAAAGAATTAGTGGACATGGGTCCTATAAATAGTTTTCATTTCATGTCCTAAACATGTGAAATAAGGAAGAGATTAAAGGGGACCAGAGTTGGAAATAAGACTAGTAGCTCCGGAAGGAGTCGAGTCCGAATCTTTTCCACTCAAATACCAACATTCGACATTCAAATATAAGATCCACTCTTTTGAAGTTGACCTATATTATTTAAAATAACTAAAAATAAAAAATCAAGTGTTTTGAATACTTTTTTCTCATCCATCACGCGACACAAAATGTACGACAGAAAGTAGTGAGTTGGTTAGATCTATGTCTTTAGACATACAAATTCTTGATCTGATTATTTGATCATGATTTAAACATTTAAAACCCACCACAAATCAATATTGGTTAGGTTTAAGTGTTCTACAATGCTAAACTAACAAACTCACTATTTAGGATGCATGAGCAAAATATATTTAAAATATTTGATTTTTTGTTTATAGTTACTTGAAATAATATAAATCAACTTCAAAGGAATGAATCTTATATTCAAATGATGTATGATAGTATTTGAGTAGGAAGGATTCGGACTCAAATCCTTTCGAAATTACACAAATCGTATCTCCCAGAGTCACTACAAATCAGTGAAGCCAGATGAGGAAACAGTGATGAAAATATATGCCAGCCTCTAATAGGATCTCAAGAAATAATGATTCATGATTATGAGTTGTAACTAATCTTATTTGATGACTGATGCAGACTGGTTAAAATTATGAGAGAGCCAGCCATCTACAAACAGAAAGTGATTGATTTAAGTTCCATATTTAAGTTTTGATGTAAACAAGAAACAAAGTACCAAACAAATGAATGTTTGGGGGGCAAATCTTTTATTTGGCAAGAATCCTTTTCTATTTTTGTGCTAGTTTTCTCTTTCGTGTGGAGAGGAGCTGCAAATATATGTTGCTTTACTTTTCTCCTGTATATTTCTGGTAGGGCTGCTATCGGGTGGGTGGGGTTGGGTCTGGGTACCACTCTACCCGGGCCCGGACCAGAGCAGACCCTATCAAGGGTGTGGGCCATGTACATATTTGATGTACCCAACAGATGAACGGGTAAGATATTTACTACAAAAGATCATAACCTGTTTGGTTCAGCATCTGTATATTTAAATTTCTTCTGGAGAGTAACAAATGCTAGGAACAGGTTTTGGCCGATTCGGTTCCGGTTCTGGTTCATGCAACCCGGTTCTGATTCGGTTCGACCGTTCATACCGGAGCCGTGATCGGGTCTAGATTCTGTGACGTTTGAGAGGTCCCAATCTCGGATCCTAGTCTCGTAAGCGATACAAAACAAAACAAAAAAAAATAATGCAAACGTTGAGACGGAAGAGGCCTCAAAGGCCAACTTCTCAAATAACAATTTTTGTGTGGCAAGTTCCTTTCTGAATTAAAAAAAAAACGTTTAATTGAATTCGATGGGTCATATATATATAGAGTTGTCATAAATGTTAAATCTTTAGGGAAATATTAAATCAACCAAAATATATTTTTATATCTTTCGGAGAAAATAATCTCTGTTTTTCTTTTTTATTTACTTTGTTGACTAGTGAGTTTAAATAATTTTTTTAGAAATATATGGACATGTTATGCTAAAACTCTAGCAACCATAACCATATCTCAATTTTGTTGGAAAGAGAGAGGATATTGTCAAGGAAGTCGACAAGGATCGTCGAGGGATTGTCGAGGAAGTCGTCGACGAAAGACGAAGGAAGCAGCAGTAGCAAAACAGGTTAACAGCAGAAGCAGCAGGAGATCGGTCGACCGGCCCGGTCGACCGACGTGCACAACATGCACAAGGATGGAGATCGGTCGACTGCCCGGTCTACCGACTGAAGTGACCCAACTCTCTGTTAGGCGCCCGGTCGACTGCCCGGTCGACCGGCGCATAGAGTCAGTCGACCGCACGGTCGACCGACAGTCGGGAGCGGGTTGTTTTTTGCTGATTTAGAAACCTGTTGTATATAAACGGGATTTCTAGGGTTTTGTTGTATGTGGGGAAATCTAGAGCTCTCTTGAGATCAGAGGTGCTGTAAGTTTGTAATCGATTTTCCACAAATCAATTAAATCTCTCTTTCATTGCCCCGAGGACGTAGGCATTGAGGCCGAACCTCGTTAAATCGTTGTTTGCGTGTTCTTTCTCTGGTGGTTGATATTTGTGCTGTTTTGGGAATTGTTCTTCGTGCTTGGGAGATTCAGGGATTCCTCTTCTGGTTGTTGTCGTAGCACAACAAGTGGTATCAGAGCTTTTCAGGTTTCGCTTGGGATTTTTCTGGAGATTCGGAGGGCTTCGGGATCTGATTCGGTGGAGATCGTGTGTCGATCTCAGATCAGAGATAGTCGTGTTCGTGGGATTGTGTGTCGATCTCAGAAGAACGAAAGGAGTGCTCAAGGAATCTTTGGTGGAGTAGATCCGGTGAGAAACTCAATCTAGGGTTTCAAGGGAAAAGTAAAAATCTAATTTTTATCGAAGTAGTGATCTATTTCCAGTTGGTTGTTTTTTCGCATAGATAGAGGATCAAATAATCTAGATGGCAGAAGAAATTGCTTTGGTTAAGACCATGAATCCTCATCCAAGGATTGACGTGGTGAAGTTTAATGGCACAAATAATTTCGGGATGTGGAGATGTGAGGTTATAGATGCCCTGAATGTATCGAACCTCGAGGATACTCTACTTCTGGAGAAGAAGAGAAGCACGACCACTGATGAAGAGTGGGCAAAGATGAACAGGTTTGCGTGTGGGTTGATTCGTTCATGTTTAACGCAAGACATAAAATATCTTGCGCAACATGAGATGTCGGTGAAGCATCTGTGGGAAACCCTTGAGAAGAAATATCTGACGAAGAGTGTCGAGTCAAGATTGCAGCTTAAGAGTAAGCTGTACCGGTTTCAGATGAAGAAGGGGAGCACAGTGAATGAGCACATCAACCGATACACGAAGCTTCATACAGATTTGGTGAACGTGGATGTCATGGTAGATGAGGAAGACAAGGCGATCATCTTCCTGAACTCACTCCCGGAGGAGGAGTATGAGACATTCACTCTGACCTTTATCAATGGTAGGCAGACTCTGGACTACCATGAGGTATCGTCAGCACTGACAAGTTATGAGACGAGGAGAAAGGAGAGACATCCTTCTCAGTCAAGCTCATCGGCGGAGGCACTGGAAGTAAGAGGCAGAGGTTCATCAAGGAAGGGCAAGAAGGTAAGAGGAAGATCAAAGTCCAGGCCAGGGTTTAGGGATCTCAAAAGGAATCAGTGTGCCTTCTGCAGAGAGATAGGGCACTGGAAGGTGGATTGTCCGAAGTTCAAGGGGAAGAAGAAGGAATCAAAGTCTGAGGCAAATCTAGCAAAGGTGGTTAACACTCCTAACAGTAAATCATAGGCAGATGGATCAGACTCAGATTCGTCGGTGTTCTCATTTTCAGTTACTACTCCCATCATAGGCTACTCAGGTGAAAATGAGTGGATCATGGATACAGGTGCTACAGACCATGTATGCCCTAATCGGGACTGGTTTACCAGTTTTGAGAAGCTGGAGGGGTGTTCGGTCGTCATGGGCGATGATCATCCGTGCATCATGGAGGGTGTTGGTATAATTCCAATCAGAATGTTTGATGGGATGGTGAGGGAGCTGAAGGAAGTGAGGTATGTACCTCAGTTGAACAGAAACCTGATTTCCGTAGGAGCTTTGGAGTCATTGGGCCTTGGGGTGTCTATTAAGGAAGGAGTCCTTAGAATGACAAAAGGTTCGATGGTGGTGTTGAAGGCCGATCGCCGGAACAACCTATACTACTTGAAGGGTAGTACGGTGACAGGGCAAGTGGCGGCTTCTACCAGTTTAGAGGAAGATTCAACCAGGCTGTGGCACATGAGGCTGGGACATGCAGGAGACAAGTCAATACAAGCTCTTGCGAGACAAGGGTTGCTGAAGGGTGCCGAAACCTGCAAGATGAAATTCTGTAAGCATTGTATCATCGGCAAGAAGACCAAGGTGAAGTTCGGCACAGCATCACATTGCACCGAGGGAATTCTTGACTATGTTCACACGGATGTCTGGGGACCTACCAAGACTGCATCGATTGGAGGTAACCATTATTTTGTGTCGTTTATTGATGATTTTTCTAGGCACTGCTGGGTATATAGCATGCGACACAAAGAAGAAGTCCTAGAATTGTTCGTGAAGTGGAAGACTAACTTGGAGAGAAGCACTGGAAGGAAAATTAAGGTCCTCTGTTCTGATAATGAAGAAGAGTACAAATCCGATCCTTTCCTTCAGCTATGCCTTGATGAGGGCATAGAGAGACACTTCACGGTACGAGAGACTCCGCAACAGAATGGGGTAGCAGAGAGGATGAACATGACTTTGCTAGAGAAGGTCCGGTGTATATTGTCCAATGCAGGATTGTCAAAGAAGTTTTGGGCTGAAGCTTTGGCGTATGCATGCTACCTTGTGAATAGGTTGCCGTCGTCTGCGATAGGGGGGAAGACTCCTCTTGAGGCTTGGTCAGGAAAAGCAACTGCTAACTATGATTTGCTACGGGTCTTCGGATGTCCAGCCTATTATCATGTCAAAGATGATAAGTTAGACCCAAGGGAAAAGAAAGGTGTGTTCGTCGGTTTCAAGCGTGGAATCAAAGGGTTCAAGATTTGGGATCCAACGGACAACAAGTTTCTTCTCAGCAGGGATGTCACTTTTGATGAGGCTTCCATGATGAAGCCTAAGGTCTCTCAGCAGGTGGAGACTAGCAAGACCAAGGAGCTATCGCAGCAGGTAGAGATTGATGCAAATCCACCATCTCTAGAGGATTCAGCATCGGTGAGGATCATTCCAAGGGTGACACAGGGCAGTGATCAAGCAGTTGAAGAAGGTGCTGAATATGTTGAAGAGGGTCAAAAACAGGTCATGGGTAATGTTCCTGACTCTACTGCAGTTGAAAGACCAAGAAGAACCACTAGGAGACCAGGTTGGCGCACTACAGATATGGTCGTAGCGTATGCACTTCCGGTCGTTGAGGAGGCTATTCCATCTACCTTCAGAGAAGCTGAGATCAGTTCGGAATCGAAGATGTGGAAAGAAGCCATGAATGAAGAGATGAAATCTCTCTATAAGAACGACACATGGGAACTCACCAGGTTGCCCAAAGGGAAGAAGGCTATAGGCTGCAAGTGGGTGTATGCTAAGAAATAAGGATCTCTCCAAGAAGATTCGGTGCGCTACAAGACTCGGTTGGTAGCTAAAGGCTATGCTCAGAGGGAAGGAATTGACTATAATGAGGTATTCTCTCCTATTGTTAAACATTCGTCAATTCGTATTCTATTGGCTTTGGTTGCGCAGTATGAGTTGCACCTTGATCAACTCGATGTGAAGACCGCCTTTCTCCACGGCGATCTAGAGGAGGAGATCTACATGACTCAGCCTACAGGGTTCAAGACTGTAGGGAAGGAGGAAATGGTATGTAAGCTGAAGAAGTCGCTGTACGGACTGAAGCAGTCTCCTAGACAGTGGTACAAGCGGTTCGACAGTTTCATCAGAAGGAAGAAGTACACACGTAGCCACTATGACCCATGTGTGTACTACAACAAGCTATCGACAGGGGAATATATCTATCTTCTTCTGTATGTAGATGATATGTTGATTGCTTCGAGGTCGAGATCTGCTATTGATGCTCTGAAGAGAGATCTATCTTCAGAGTTTGAGATGAAGGACCTTGGTGAAGCTAGGAAGGTGTTGGGCATGGAGATCACTAGAGACCGAAGAGTTGGCAGGGTGAGCTTGACTCAGAAGGGCTATTTGGAGAATGTACTACAGAGGTTCAATATCGGCATGGATACAAAGTCTGTAAGTACACCTATGACTCCACACTTCAAGTTGTCTGCTAAGATGTCTCCGAAGAGTGTTCAAGAACGTGAGTATATGACTCACGTTCCATATGCCAGTGCAGTCGGTAGCCTAATGTACGCTATGGTGTGTACGAGACCAGATCTATCACAGGCCGTCTCCATGGTGAGCAGATATATGCATGATCCGGGACAGGGTCATTGGGAGGCAGTGACGTGTATCTTGAGGTACATCAAAGGAATAATTGATGTAGGTCTAGTATTTGAGAAGGACTCCACGGGAAAGTAAGAGTGCATAGGGTATGTTGATTCAGACTATGCAGGTGATCTTGACAAGCGCCGGTCGACAACGGGATATGTCTTCACATTCTCTCAGGCACCGGTGAGTTGGCGCTCCACACTGCAGTCTACCGTTGCTTTGTCGACCACAGAGACTGAGTATATGGCTATGACAGAAGCCATGAAGGAGGCAACTGGCTTCAAGGCTTGCTTGATGACTTGGGCGTAGAACAGGATCTGCTGAAGATTAACTGTAACAGTATGAGCGCCATTTACTTGGCCAGGAACCAGGTCTATCATGCACGGACGAAGCATATCGACCTCAGGTACCATTTCGTTCGGGAGATTCTTGAAGAGGGTGATATCGAATTGTTGAAGATTCACACATCGGAGAATCCCGCCGACATGCTTACTAAGGTGGTGTCGGGAGTTAAGTTTGCACATTGCAAAGCTATGCTCCATGTCCTTCAGGTAGCTTGAGCTTGCTGAAGCTCATTTGGATGAACTACGGATGGCTTGATCCCTTGGGTAGGGTACGTAGGCAACCACATTGGTGCAGCCACTCTCGAGTCGATGGACAGTTCGGCTCAGATTTGAAAGAATCTTCACCGAGGTGGAGAATTGTTGGAAAGAGAGAGGATATTGTCAAGGAAGTCGACAAGGATCGTCGAGGGATCGTTGAAGAAGTCGTCGATGAAAGACAAAGGAAGCAGTAGCAGCAAAACAGGTTAACAGCAGAAGCAGCAGGAGATCGGTCGACCGGCCCGGTCGACCGACGTGCACAACATGCACAAGGATGGAGATCGATCGACCGCCCGGTCGACCGACTGAAGTGACCCAACTCTCTGTTGGGCGCCCGGTCGACTGCCCGGTCGACCGACGCATAGGGTCGGTCGACCGCCCGATCGACCGACAGTCGGGTGCGGGTTGGTTTTTTGCTGATTTAGAAACCTGTTGTATATAAACGGGATTTCTAGGGTTTTGTTGTATGTGGGGAAATCTGGAGCTCTCTTGAGATCAGAGGTGCTGTAAGTTTGTAATCGATTTTCCACAAATCAATTAAATCTCTCTTTCATTGCCCCGAGGTCGTAGGCATTGAGGCCGAACCTCGTTAAATCGTTGTTTGCGTGTTCTTTCTCTGGTGGTTGATATTTGTGCTGTTTTGAGAATTGTTCTTCGTGCTTGAGAGATTCAGGGATTCCTCTTCTGATTGTTGTCGTAGCACAACAAATTTACCATTGTGTTTATATATAGGGATCTCACCAATTGATTAATACCAAGGTTGATGAAGCAAAATTGCGAGAGTGAACCGAGATGCTGAATCAAAGTTTGGCAAACTAATAACAAATGAAATGAGAAGAGTTGGGTCAGGTAAATATGGCAAAAGTGTCCCCCAGAAGTGACATTTCAGCCGGCCTTGAGTTCTAAGAGCTTTGCTCACTCACAGGTCATCGGTAGTTCGCGCACACGTGATATTGGGTGCCTTTATGCACCCCTTAACTGGCCAAAAAAAAAAAAAAAACGAGCAAAAGTTTAAAATGATATAGAACTACAAAATAATGCCTTTATGCACCCCTTTCTCTGGTGGTTGATATTTGTGCTGTTTTGAGAATTGTTCTTCGTGCTTGAGAGATTCAGGGATTCCTCTTCTGATTGTTGTCGTAGCACAACAAATTTACCATTGTGTTTATATATAGGGATCTCACCAATTGATTAATACCAAGGTTGATGAAGCAAAATTGCGAGAGTGAACCGAGATGCTGAATCAAAGTTTGGCAAACTAATAACAAATGAAATGAGAAGAGTTGGGTCAGGTAAATATGGCAAAAGTGTCCCCCAGAAGTGACATTTCAGCCGGCCTTGAGTTCTAAGAGCTTTGCTCACTCACAGGTCATCGGTAGTTCGCGCACACGTGATATTGGGTGCCTTTATGCACCCCTTAACTGGCCAAAAAAAAAAAAAAAACGAGCAAAAGTTTAAAATGATATAGAACTACAAAATAATGCCTTTATGCACCCCTTTCTCTGGTGGTTGATATTTGTGCTGTTTTGAGAATTGTTCTTCGTGCTTGAGAGATTCAGGGATTCCTCTTCTGATTGTTGTCGTAGCACAACAAATTTACCATTGTGTTTATATATAGGGATCTCACCAATTGATTAATACCAAGGTTGATGAAGCAAAATTGCGAGAGTGAACCGAGATGCTGAATCAAAGTTTGGCAAACTAATAACAAATGAAATGAGAAGAGTTGGGTCAGGTAAATATGGCAAAAGTGTCCCCCAGAAGTGACATTTCAGCCGGCCTTGAGTTCTAAGAGCTTTGCTCACTCACAGGTCATCGGTAGTTCGCGCACACGTGATATTGGGTGCCTTTATGCACCCCTTAACTGGCCAAAAAAAAAAAAAAACGAGCAAAAGTTTAAAATGATATAGAACTACAAAATAAAGTAAAGAGTTATTTTTTCCTAAAAAATAACAAGTATTTTAAATTAAAAAAATTGAAACACGCCCGTGGGACTCGAACCCACAATCGCCTGATTAGAAGTCAGACGCCTTATCCATTAGGCCACGGGCGCTTCGTGAAAAGTGGGCAACAGTGATTGTAATTGTTATGAATTAATACCAAGATGCGTCTGAATAATTCACTTCAGAAATTGGTATATATTAGTTTTATTAGCGACTTAAAAAATCCAAGGAAGCAAGCCCTTTGAGTAAATAAATATAAGTAGAGGTTTGGATCGACTATGTACAAGATTTTGCTAACGTTAGAACCCCCCCATGTTCATCTCTATCTTTGTTTTACTGTACATAAGTTCTCTGCTTATTTATTATTTCATTTCTCACTGCAAATTGCATTTCTGTTCACTAGTAGATCAATTTGAGACAAGCCCTATTCATCCAATTCTAATAAGGGTGTACCGTATTTGAGACAAAAAAAAGACCTCGCAGCAGAAAAATGCCTCGAGAGAGATGATAATCTTAAGATTTGGTGCCTTGCTTGAGCAAGAACTGAATGAAAGAGAGTGGAACCATGCTTCAAATTGCCCAAAAAGAAAGCAAAGAGGCATAATAGAGTATGTGCGTGTGTGAGAGATCAAGGAGGGAGAGAGGGGGGAGAGCTAAAAATATACACAAAAGTAAGTTCCGTATGCAACCCAAAAACATAAAAACTAATATGTGGCCCCATTCTCTCTCTCTCTCTCTCTCTAAAAAAAAAATGTAAAATAAAATAAAAACTAATATGTGCTAAAAAACATAGCCATGAAAAGACTTTTTCCTCAAAAACTTGAATTTTCAAGATCGAAACAGGCTCGGAAAATATGCAGATGGAATCAGATTCTGGAAGATTTGGATATTATCCACAAATCTCAGTCAGATTCAACATGTATCGCGCTATCAATGAGTTCCACCCTTTTCTCAACAATAACTTCAACATAACCCTCCCACCATTCTTTTCAGTAGTAATTTGAGATTCACAACAGGTAACAAAACACTGAGGTTTCCAGCCGCTTGGAGCATCATCCAATCCAAATGAAGCATTGACGTTGAAAATATTGAAATAACATGAATGTGAATCATATGAACGACTGAGATTTTACAAAATTTAGTTTCTTCTCTCCCCTTTGTGCCAAGAATTCAGAGAATTACAAAGAAATAAGAAACACCACAGCCTCCAGATCATTTGGCATAGTATATGGTACAACGAGAAAAACGAAAAACGTGTGAACAAAAAAAATGCAAGAAAATATTCAAAATAGAAAAGAAAGAAAAAAAAAACAAAAAACAAAAACCTTAGGAACATGTCAGACCGCACAGCTCATCCATTCTTTCCTGAGAGACATTGGCAAGTGGATATGTCTGGAACTTATCGCCAACCAAACATGTCAAGGTCAGCCTCCCATACTGCAGCCTGCACCACCTCACAGAAGCAGCGGCAACATTGAATCAGATTGTTAGTTTGAAAACAAGATAAATCATGACAAACACCAAATTGCTGTGGAGATGCACAGAAAAAATGGAAACTAAAATTGTTTGTCTACAGTTCCTGTGGTTACTGTGAGCATTGTGAGGCTATCCAGGGTCCCTGGACGGAGAAGCCAATCTCCAAATGATGTTCATCTCTATGTATCATAGACTTTTTTTTATAATACACAAGGCTGTAGCTGGATTTGAACGTGGGACTCCTCGCAACTCACTCCTATCTTTTTACCAGTGAGCAGAGACTTGTTAAAGCACCTAAACTCTCAAATTCATGGTAAATGTGGAGTTTCAGGGTAGGGAACACTAAGGATAAAATTGGGAAGGGGACAATTCCCACCTGTTGCTAAGCACCGCTCCCCCTTCCCCCCCACTCCTTTCAAACTGTCAGGCACACGATTGTTTTTTTTTTTTTTGGAAGGAAACATAGTGTAATACTCAGGAGTCCATTCAAGAAAGAGCCAAATCAATAACAACATAATTGAACTTCGTACATGTAACACCAATCTAACCCCGAGATTAAAACCTTACAACCTATATCTCTGTTGAATTTATTACTAACCTATATGATAATGTAACTGCTAGGTTTTAGGAAAAAAGATCACAAAGTATGATATAATAAGCATAAACAACATCAACACTGTAGGAACTAAATTAACATTCAGAT
Source organism: Agave tequilana (assembly GCA_038442645.1). Classification (NCBI taxonomy): domain Eukaryota; kingdom Viridiplantae; phylum Streptophyta; class Magnoliopsida; order Asparagales; family Asparagaceae; genus Agave; species Agave tequilana. The sequence goes on from JAVJIF010030409.1 coordinate 76,513, forward strand.
TCTAAACCAACAATACTCCAGTTGTACTAGTTAAACTGTTTACACTTTATACAACTAAAGATGACTGCAAGCAAAAAGCCACCAAATAAGTACTGGTATGTCCTTAGTGCGGATCTTTTTACTCCATAGAGAGTTTCATCGTGTTGAAGCTTAGTATAGAACATAAAACTGTGCAGTATTATATGCTTCAGTTGCCCTATTAAGGTATCACACCCAGCAGCCGACATCATACTGAAATCAACAAGTTGCATAGAGATATTTGAAACAAAGGCGTTGATACCTCACAACCAAGTGCTCTTTCATCACAATTCCACATTTTGGTTGGAACACAGTTTATGAACTGGCACCAGTGACAATGCTTGTTTGCATTTATCCCTTAGAGCACCGCCACTGCACCTCCCTGCAAGACTGCACCAAGTAAAGAGGAAAAGTAAACAAGATTTGTTAAACAAGATTTGTGCCTTCAAGAAGGCTAACTCAGATATAGGACACGTATATAATGCAAACAGACATCATAATAAACAAGAGGAGAGCAATTATCCTCGATACTGGCTTATCTTCAACTTAACAGATTTCTTCAAGTCATAATCAAAAGACCTTTCTCCTTTCATGATTGAGAACTGAGGGTTGAAGAGGAGTACGAAACCAAGAAGAATTCAAGACAAGAAACCTCCAATGCTTGAAAAATTATCAGCAAATAGTAGTAAGCCAATACAGAAGTTGATAACAGCAACAAATCCCATCATTGCCAATGCCGAAAACTGCAGAAAGAAAAATAAGCCAAATATGAAAAGCTGAATAGGATTTAGACTGCGAACTATCAGAAGTTGGGAAGCCTTAGCAATATATATTTTCCAATTTCGAATCAGTCCAGCTAACATGGCTCCAAGTAATCTAAATAGAGCACATAGGATCCAACAATTGGAATGTGCTGGCCAAAAATTGCAGATATCACACTACCCATAAGAGCAGGTAGTCGGTAAATAATTGCAGCCCTCACTGCGACAGAAGCCAAAAAAGAAAGGATTGGAACAATTGGGACAACCAAAAACTAAAAGAATTTAATCTCTCCAAAGATAGACACATATAAGCACAAAGCTAAACACTGAAATGGTGCATTTAAAAATTTAGATTCTCAGCCTTTGATTCAAATTAAAGAGGACACAAAAATATACTCATGGGATTCTACAGAATGAATTAAGTTTGAAGATTTATGATTTCCTATAAAAAAATGTTATAGATTCAGGAACGAAATTTCTGGAAATACTTACATGTACCGAATTCCTGCTCCAAGTGATTCTCTAAAAGTGTTACACTTGACGGGTTCACTAACAGATGAATAACACCAGCATGCAACCAAAGGGATGTTACCATGGGCCATATTTTACCCTGCTGAACTGTCAAAGTCCGTCGAAGGGCTCCCATTTTAACCAACCTGCAAGGGTGTTTAAAAAACATATTAATACAAGGGAATCTTCAGCCATAAGAGGAACCTCAAATATATTATGTCTCTCTTCAGTAAGCTAATCGAAATACCTTCAGGATTTAGGGCCTGTTTGTTTTGCCGCAAAACGTCGTAAGTCGTAAGTCGTAAAATGAGAATAGGAAAAGTGAACTGTAGCAGAGAAAATATATTGTGTTTTACGGTGTTTGGTTTATAAAGTGAAGTATAAATGAAAAAAATATATTGTGATTTACGGTGTTTGATTAGTAAAGTGAAAGTGTAAATGGGGAAGTATATTGTGTTTACGGTGTTTGGTTGGTAATGTAAAAGTGTAAGTGGAAAAGTTGACCACAAAATTAACTGTAGCAGTGATTTCAATATTATAAATACTATTAAATTAAATATACTATTAAAAATTAAATTGTATGAATAAATTTAAGATAAAATATTAATAATTTTTATATTTTAATTATCACAATAATATTAATAAAATGTTAGTAAAATTAGTAAAATATTACTAAAATATTAACTAAATAAATAATTATAAAATTTTAAGAAAATCTAAAGAACATTAATAAAATTTTAAGGATACTAATAAAACATAAATATTAAAACAATCTAAGAAAATAATAAAATATAGTTATAAAATTATAATATTATAAAATATTTAAGATTATTATAATATTAAATTTTATTATAATAATATTGTAATATTATAAAAATATAAAATTAACAAAGTAAAATATAATTTATAAATTTAATAATAAAATATTATTATGATATTATTATAATGAATTATTACAATATTAACATAATAAAATATTAATATAATTTTAAAGTATATTATAATATTAATAAAGTAATTATTTATATTAAGAAATAAATAAATTAAATATATAATAATTTTATATTAAAGCATATTATTGTTATATTAATCAAATATTAAGAAAATTGGTGTAAATATTAATAAAGTAATAAAGTATTAAATAACAATATTAAATAAAAATATTAAATTAAAATAATAAAATATTAAATATTAAAACAATATTAAAAATAATAAAACTAAAAAATACAAATATAAAATAATTAGATAAGAAATTAAACACTATTAAAATATTAAAAAATATTAATTATTTAATAATATTAAATTATATATTGATTATCAAGTAACTGCTTTGGGACTACAAGTGTATTACAAGTGGAATTTACATGACCAAATTAACTGTAACAGTTGCAAGTGGAAAAATTTGAGTGTAAAAGTGAGATTTATATGACCACAAATTTAACTGTAACAACTGCAAGTGAGAAATGGGAGTTGTATTTTGCAAGATGTTTTGCTGCGAAACAAACAGCGGAAAATAGAAAAGAGGTTTTACGACTTGCGATTTTGCGGCCTTTTGCGGGGAAACAAACAGACCCTTAGTGGGAATTAGTAGTTTTGAATCTAAAGAAATAACCTTACAAACAACCTTTTCGTTTTGTTCCAAAGAGAACTGCTCTAAATATTTAGTGGTGACAGTGGAAACATATTACATGAATATACATCATAAATTTAAAAAGACATCATCAGTAAGTAATATCGAAATAGCATGCAATTTACAAGAGGACAGTTTAAAAAACAGGACCAATAATAGCCTGCAAATGAGTCACCACTTCATTTTATTATCTGATTATCAAGCCCTTGCCCCAAAATGACAACTATAATTTAACAGAATAGCAAAAACTTGTATCGGTAGGCAGCAACAAATAAAGGATCTATGATCTTAACTTGTACCACAGATTGAGCAGTAAAGTGCAAAAGCATCAAACTATATTACATAAAGTGAAAGCAAAACTTTGAAACATATTGTACACAATATGCCTATAATCACGGAGAACAGTGTGGAAGATCATCCGGTGTACATATTTACAGAATACTGTAGGCCACAAACTAATCTATTTCTTCTACATAGGATCTTTATATCATTGTGAGTACATGCACGCTGACGAGTGACAGTCCATTTTCCCACTCTCGCCTCATCTCATGGTTCCTAGTCACTTCCTACTCTCAAATGTTTGCAAATTGCCTCGCGTCAGTCCAGATTCACAATTCTCTACATTGTGTACCTCTGAATGTAAGATCCTCCAAAGTGCAAGTAATTCATTTAACTAACATTAGTATCCTACAAATTACAGGTCTAGCGTGTGCTAAAAGCATCGCTTTATGAAGCCTGCCAAATGCACATAGAATTTGCAGAATCACATCAGATTTGTGATACTTCTGAACTCTGGAGCGTACGCGCTATTGTATTTAAAATGCTTCAACCATGTTAGAAAATACTCAACTTATCATAGCAATATCAGGAAAGCTCCAAATCCTAATAGCATCATTTTGCAGATAAGTTCCCAGTTATTACAAAACAACAGGAGAGGATTTGAGGCAATGTGCATACATTTTTTATTTTACAAGAATAAATGAACCTCCTAAATTATATGCAGTCAAAAACTTGATTTTTAAAATTTCAACATTTCTTATGCAATTTCAAGTCAGTACATATATGATTATGACTCTGTACTATTAGGTATGTAATTTACAAACTTGATTTTTAAAATTTCCTGCAACTCAAAGACAAAATTATATCAATTCACATCTGCCACTTAGAAAAACTAAAAGTTTCTTATTAAATGATAGTTGTTTAACACAGCTATTCAACTTTACGTACTAAAATCTGCTTCACAAACTAAATCTTACCGATCCTGCTAGGGATTCACTCTCCATATGAATCATTTCAGTTCAAGATAAAATCCAAAGATAAAACTTAAATGAAACACTTTTGATTAGATCAACAACTCCAAAGAACTAAAACCTAACTAATAATGCAAAATTTCACATACTACTCAAGTCTAAAGAGAAAACAAGAGATCATTCCCCAAATACGGGAGAAAGAGCTCTGAGAGAGATTACGTCGATGCGAAGGGGCCAAGAAGGGGATTCTCATGGAGCGGCTGAAATGAGAACCGGCCAAGCGGAGGGAGGACGCACTGACCAGCATCGCCATCGCCGCCTCCGCCGGAGCTCCCAGGGCAGTCGTTGACGAGCATCGTGGCGACGAAGGAGACCAGGTTCACGACGACGAAGAGGGAGACGACCCATGTGTGCCCCGACCGCCGGCGGGGAAGAATCGGATGCGGTGGTCCTTTTCCTCGGGGTCCGGCAGGTCCCTGAGGTCGATGCGGTGGTGGCGGTGGTGCTCCCTGGCGGCGAGCGAGGGACTGGGGCTGCAAGCTGGGGTGCAGCTCATCGGGGTGATGCTATCCCTGTCCTCCATTAGAGAATCAGGGTTTTTTTTTTTGCTCCTCGGTTCCTCAAATTAGGGTTTCGATTCTTGAATTGGCGGGAGAATCGCTTTGACAATGGCTTGTCCGAACCGGTCTGCAATTAACTCCCGGTCCAATCCGCTTGTTTCGGAAATAAGATCAGAATATTGAAAATTTTGTACCAAATATGATATTAAAATATCCGTATCAAATCGGAAATAAGATCAGAGTATATTGAAAATTTTGTATAAACATTTGTATCAAAGATATTGTCAAATTTTGTATTTTTCTGCATCTCTTCTTTCACAGAGTTTTAAACATAGAAAATTAAAACGCGTTTTGAGAACCATAGAGTTTTGCTGGCTATTTGGAGTCTTGGACATACAAGAAGACGTAGACCCCATGTCTTGCAAACCTCTCTTTCCGGACTTGTTTCCTTTTTGAAGAGGTGGTCTAAAGGCTTCCATGACTTTTGCTTCCGACATTAAAATTATAGTGGGGGACGGATGTACAACAAGATTTTGACTTGGTCAATGGGTGGGTAATGATACTCTTGCCTCAGCAAATTTCAATTTATTCATGCTTGCAAGGGATTCGTCTTCAACGGTCAACTCTTAAACTTACCTCTTTGAAGGAAGTCAGATTTGGGCTCCCAACTTTTGGAGATGGCCATGTCAATTTATGGGAGAAATTCTACACAATGACCTTAACTCTCTCCTCAACCTCCTTCAATCCACACAGCTCTCTGCTACAATGGATGTAAGGGTATTGAAGTTATATCGTAACGGTATATTCACTGTTAACTTCCTCTATAGACATCTTACCGGGTTTCGAGAAGTGAACAATTGTTTTCGATAGATTTGGACTAGTCAAGCTCCTCTTAAAGTCAAGGTACGCATATGGTTATCATACCATGAATGTCTTCTTACGGCGAATATCTTGACAAGAGGGGTATTCATACTTCACCTTTGTGTTTGCTTTGCAGGGTAAACTTGAAAACCGTCACTCAAATTTTTCTTCATTGCTCCTTCACCTTGGAACTTTGGGTTCCGAAGAAAGATCACTCAGCATTATCCTCATGACCCTTTTCCATTGCTACCTTTTAGGGTGTTTGGAGACTTCTCATATTCTACCTAATGAAGTTAGCTGGTGGATTGTGTCATCACCACAATACTTGGGTTGTATGGCAAGAGACGAATCAACGGGTTTTTAAAGCAAAATCCTCTTCCATATCGGTGCTTGGTGGTCAGACTTCATTCGTGGTGTCTCTTTAGCAAGCTCACCTTCCTCTCCATAAGTGTCGCAAACCATCTTAACATGATGTTTTTGGCTTCTTTGTTATATTGTTAACCTCCTTGTATCTCCTCCCCCTAACCCCCCCCCCCCCCCCCCCCTCTCTTAACATCTTATTCTTTATTCTTTAAATAAATCGGGGGCAAGTCTTCAACATTCTCTTAAAAAAAGACTGTAGAATTGGATTATTCTACGGCAATGGATGAGAATATATAGGCTTATATTTACATGAAAATTTTTAAAAATAAATAATAAGCAAAATTATATTCTAATTCTAATCTAATAGTACTCTCTTGTACAACCTCGCAAACTCATAATGCTAACATATCAGAAGAGTTTGGATGAGAAATTGGAATTGAAAATGATAACGACATAATCCCTACTAATCATCATAGGAAAAGCCATAAACGAAAAACAATTGCTTGAGTGGACAAATATCTTGCAATCCACTTTTCACACGTAATAAAGTGAGCCTCATGAATGAAATAGAAAAATGTTTGATGAGAGAGAGGCGGAGGAGGAGAAATAGGTAAAAAAAAAATATTATTAGTATATAACTTAAGTTAGAATGTAATTGTTTAATTATTTAAATAATGATAATTTAGTTATATTGAAAAAAAAAATAGACAAGTTAACAGAAGCATAATATAATGTTCTCTTTTTATTTTACAAGAGGGGTAAACTTTTAGTATCTAAAGGATTTGAAGATCCAAGTGTCTAATTGGAAGAATTTGGGTTTCTAAATATAAAAAATTAGAGAGGAGTGTGTATATCAAAAAGCCTAAAGTTAATTAATTAATTGAAGTTACAAATTCCAAAAGAGTTACTGGTAATGGATTGCATTTGCTTGAGGGACCACAATGAAGATCAAAGGGCCCTCCAATTGGTCAAAATAGAATGTGGGTCACAACTTGCACATCCCAAAGCCCCATCTTTTGGCAAAAAGCATGTGGAGGAGATTAAATCTCTTTGTATGATAGTTAGAATCATCTAAAGATGTTATCTAACTTTACTATTAGTTTAATAACTCAACTAAAGGGATAATTAATCATTTATTATCCTTATCTATAGTTTTTTCTATTAAAAATACTAGCACAGTGAGCTCCTTAGTCCATCCATTTTCCAATGAAATCTTCTCAAAAGACCAACATCCCCTCTCTCTCTCTAGTCTGTCCCCCAAGCATCCCATCATCCAAGAGCCCACGAGCACCCCCATCTCAGTTAAAAACTTAACTCCAATTAAAAACTTACAAATCTCTTGGATGGATATTTGCAGGATGAGGGGGCCTTAAAATAATATATTTCTTGTGCATAGTGGATAGAGATATGGGTGGATGCAAGAGAACCTGAAGGATTTGTGGGCACCAATGGGACATTTCTTCGACTCAAATCCTAACAATTTTCTCCGAACAAAGAGACCATCCCCATCTTTAGCTGACGTGGGACATTTGTTCCCCCTCGAATAAAGAGTTTCCCTGCCACTAAGGACTGTCAAATATCTTGCAAGTCAAAATTGTTCTTGCAAAGGAGCACCACTATCAAATATCTCGCAAGTCAAAATTGTTTTACAAGTGCCCCACTACCTTCGGGGCATTATGGCTCTGATACCAATTGAAAGACTTAGGACACTATCCTAAAAGACTAGGCTTCTAAGTGGAGTTGTTCAAATTCTCATATCTCCAAGACCATCCTCATATCTAACCCACGTCGGACATTTGTTCGACCCAAATCCCAACAAACCCTGCATTCCATTCTCCTTTGCATGTGATGAACACCACCAGACATGGGAGCTATCTCCAAGAGTGAATCTGATAACACATGAGAAACAACACTTGAGAAGAACTCAAGTAGAAGCATTATTACTGCTGTGAGAAGTTGGGTAATCGTGGATCGACAGTTGTCTAGTGATGTGGATTTTTGAATGGTTGGAGCCATTAAGAATGATATTAGGAGGGGATTGCTCATCTTTTGCTCAGCTCATGAGAGCACTGGCAAAAAGGGATAACATGGTTAAATGGGTGGTAGTCACAGAGATATGCGCAGAGGAAGTAATGATGGAAGGAGATTTGACATAGATCACTCCTCTCAGAGCCTTTTGGTTTCGTCAAGTAAAGCTCGAAGACAACTGTAATTACATGCAACAAATTTAGCCCTTTTGCTTCTCTTGGCAAAGTGAGGGGCTGTTTGTTTAGATGTAAAAGTCATAAAAGATCGTAATTCATAAATGACTTACAAGCTAATTATAATTACGGCGTTTGTTTGGATCATAATTCGTAAAAGACTTGTGCAACTCAACTATCACTCACTTGCAACCGAATTATCACTCACTTACAGCCCACTTGCAGTTAATTTTGTGGTCATGTTGTTAATCTCACGTTAAGGTGGCCCACTACCCTTATATTTATTATTGGATTCCATAATTAAAGCCTAACTGATATTATGCATGCCCAAATATTATGGTTACATTTATATAAGTTTATAATCACTTGAGATATAAAGGGCCATGATAGGTGGTTTTATCTCAAGGGGGTTATTTGCAAATGTGGACCCTCTTCTCTCCTCTGTGAATGAAAAACAAACCTCTTCCCTTTGTGTGGAACCATCAATTTGAGAATAGGGTTTTGTGCAAGGAAAAGGAGACAGAGAGAAGAAAGGAGTTTGCATTAGGGTTTGCAAGAATCAAAAGAAAGGGATTAAGATCTTCATCCATCTAACTTCCTCAATCTCTCAATGGCTTCAGGTATGTGTTTAATATGTATTTATTCTTGAGATGCATATAGATTCTAGATCCTTGGGTTATTTTGATCTTCATGAATCTTTGAGTATATTCTTAATTCTAACATTTGGTATCAGAGCTTTGTTTAAGAATCAATACATCTCAGAATTAAGATTATGGGAAATTAGGGTTTTTTGATTAACAGTTCAAAAATCAAATTTTTGATCATTTAATTGTAGAATTTTAAGAGGATTTAGTAGCCTTAATATTCTATTAATATTCCTCTAATTGTGCAATTAATTGGGATCAAAATTCAGTAATAGAAACCCTAATTTTTCATATTCTAATGGGTTCAGTCGTCGAAACAGAAACCTCATTTGATAACTGTTTCGTCGACTGTTAGTCGACTTGCCCGAAACACCAGTCGACTAAGTCTCTTTCCAGAAAGTTGAGAACTCTCTGTTTTTACTGTTTAGTCGACTTGATATTTTGATTAGTCGACTAATAATGTGTATAGTCGACTAACCATTTTCCCAAGTCGACTAACAGGTTAACCGAGAGTTGCCTTCCTGCAGGAGTCGACTAGTCTTGCCCTTGGTCGACTAACCTTTTATTTTGTAGTCGACTAATCTTTCCTCTATAGTCGACTAGACTTGACCCAAGTCGACTAGTCTTCCTTTTGTAGTCGACTTGACTTGGCCTTAGTCGACTAGGCTTACCTTGACCAGTCGACTAATGGTTGTTTAAATTCAATCATAATTGTATGTTACACATTTAATGTTATTGTGTTAATATTGATTGATATTGGTCAAGTAATAAAATTGGAGTATTATAGGATTACTCAAATAAAAGGGTAGAGAATATTATTGGTTAGTTTTGTATTCATACGGTTTATTGATTTAGCAGTTGCCAAAGTGACCTATATTAGTAAGCCTTATGAATATACAACTACATAAAGGACTTGTCAATGAGGGTGACATTAAAGACAATAATATTCTCGATGGCGGTTCTAGTTAGGAGATTGGGACTTGCCCAAAGGAAAGTCTCTTTCAAATAATTATGAACCGGGTAGGGTAGTTAATTTATGCAACTTAGTGGTGTAGAATTGGATACCCAAAGGTAACATGACTTACTGTCTAAGTGGCATAAATTATATTAGACCTACATAGGTGATAAAAGTTCTCACCTGTAGAGTGAACGCTGGATATGCTTAGGTTTCGCCCAAAGGAGAAATTAAAGTGATATCAATAGCTCATCTTCATAAAATTTAAAGTTTTTGTATTGATTCGAGGCCTTAATGTGAGCTTGTCCTATTTTGTTTCAGTGAACGTTCCCACTTCCCTTCACTCTCATGCAACTAGCATTCCAGCCCTGGATGGTACAAACTTTTCTGAATGGTTTGAACATGTCCAATTCACACTGGGTGTATTAGATCTTGACATGGCTCTACTAGTTGAGAAACCTGAGGAAATCACTGCTGAAAGTACAGCAGATCAGGTTAGTCATGCCAAAGCCTGGGAAAGGTTGAACAGACTCAGTCTCATGTTCATTAAGATGACCATTGCCAACAATATCAAGACTTCACTCCCTCAAACTACTAATGCATCAGAACTTTTAACTGCTGTAAAAGACCGGTTTAAATCTGCTGATAAGTCATTAGCTGGCACCCTTATGGCTGAACTAACTACCATGAAATATGATGGTAGTAGAGGAGTCCAACAACACATTCTTAATATGACTGATAAAGCTGCCAAGTTAGGAACACTGGGAATGAAAGTGGATGAATCCTTCTTGGTACAGTTCATCCTCAACTCACTTCCTCCTCAGTTTGAACCATTCAAGATTCACTATAATACTCATAAGGATAAGTGGAATCTGAATGAGCTGACTAGTATGTGTGTTCAAGAGGAAGTGATACTGAGGCAAGAAGGACATCACTCAGTGTTGGCAGTAACTCAAGGAGCTATCCATAAGAAGGGAAAATATGGAAGAGGTAAGAGGTTTCCATCAAAGAAAGGGAATGAACCTGGGGAAAGTAGCCAGGGTCATGGAAGGACTTTCACTGTCAAATGCTACTTTTGTGGCAGAAAAGGACATGTGAAGAAGGATTGCAATAAGAGAAAAGCTTGGTTCGAAAAGAAAGGTATGAATCTTTCTTTTGTATGTTATGAATCAAATCTTGCTGAAGTTCCTTCTAATACTTGGTGGATTGACTCTGGAGCCACAACTCACATAACTAATTCAATGCAGGGATTCCTTACAACCAGGAAACCGAAGGAAAGTGAAAGATTTGTCTTTATGGGGAACCGTCTCAAAGTGGAGTTCAGTATGTTGGAACTTATCGACTACTCTTAGAGACGGGTCATCAGATGGATCTTGTTGACACTTTTTATGTACCTTCGATTTCTAGGAATTTAATGTCATTATCCAAATTAGATGTTGTTAGATATTCAGTTTTATTCAGTTGTGGAAAACTCAATTTAATGTTTAATTCAATGTCGGTTGGACATGAATTTTATGTGATGGTTTATATAAAATTTCCTTGAATGATGAGTTTGCACAATCTCTTTTAACCCTGCATTCAAATGTTGGTTCTAAACGTGGCTTAATTAATGAAAAATCTTCTATCTTGTGGCATAGACGACTGGGGCATATCTCCAGGGATAGAATTAAAAGATTAGTGAAGAATGGGATTTTGGATAACCTAGACTTCACTGATTTTGGTGTTTGTGTGGATTGCATAAAAGGAAAGCAAACCAAACACACCAAGAAAGGTGCACAAGAAGTAAAGAGCTTCTTGAGATTATTCATACAGATATTTGCGGACCACTCTCTATTCCATGTTTTACGGGAGAGAGATACTTCATTACCTTTATAGATGATCTGTCTCGTTATGGTTATATATATCTAATTCATGAAAAGTCTCAGGCTGTTGACATCCTTGAGGTGTTCATTACAGAAGTCGAGAGACAATTAGATAGAAAAGTTAAAATCATAAGATCAGATCGAGGTGGTGAGTTTTATGGAAGATATGATGAGTCAGGACAAAATCCTGGCCTATTTGCCAAATTTCTAAAAAAGCATGGTATTTGTGCTCAATACACAATGCCAGGTACGCCTCAGCAGAATGGTGTTGCTGAAAGGCGAAACCGAACACTTATGGATATGGTTAGGAGCATGATGAGCTTCTCTAATGTACCTAATTCATTGTGGAATGAAGCCTTAAAGACTGCTATGTATATCTTGAACAGGGTTCCTAGTAAAGCAGTCCCAACAACTCCTTTCGAGTTGTGGACTGGTAGGAAACCTAGTTTAAGACACTTACATGTTTGGGGTTGTCCAGCAGAGGCTAGAATATATAATCCACAAGAAAAGAAATTAGACTCAAGGACCATATCTGGGTATTTCATTGGTTATCCAGATAAGTCTAAAGGGTACAAATTTTATTGTCCTAACCATAGTACAAGAATTGTTGAAACTGATAATGCCAGATTCCTTGAGAATGGTGAAATTAGTGGGAGTGATGAACCAAGAAAGGTGGATCTTGAAGTGATAAGGGTAAATATCCCAATACCCTTTCCTTCAAGAGAAATTGTTGTCCCTCAGCTTGATCATCAAGCTGAGTTACCAGAACAACATAACGGTAATGGTTCACCACTTCATGAGGATATCGCCATTGAAAATGTTGTAGGACCACCACAACCGGCAGCTTTGAGGAGATCTCAAAGCGAAAGAAAATCTGCCATTTCAGATGATTATGTGGTATATCTACAGGAATCTGATTTTGATATTGGGATTAATAAAGATCCAGTTTCATTTTCACAAGCCATTGAAAGCAATGATTCTAGTAAATGGATTGATGCTATGAATGAAGAGTTGAAATCTATGGACCAAAACAAAGTCTGGGATCTCGTCGAATTGCCTAATAACTGTAAGAAAGTCGGGTGTAAATGGGTCTTTAAGACCAAGCGCGACTCCAAAGGCAATATCGAACGGTATAAGGCCAGACTTGTGGCTAAAGGTTTCACTCAGAAAGAAGGCATTGATTATAAAGAAACCTTCTCTCCAGTATCAAAGAAGGACTCTTTTAGAATCATCATGGCCCTTGTAGCTCATTATGACTTAGAGTTACATCAAATGGATGTGAAAACCGCTTTTCTGAATGGAAATTTGGATGAGGAAATTTACATGGAACAACCTGAAGGGTTCGCAAAGAAGGGAAAAGAACACTTGGCTTGCAAATTAAAGAAATCCATATACGGATTGAAACAAGCTTCCAGGCAATGGTATATAATGTTTAATGATACCATTACCTCTTTCGGATTTACAGAAAACACTGTTAATCAGTGTATATATCTGAAGATCAGTGGGAGCAAGTTTATCTTTTTGGTTCTGTATGTGGATGATATCTTGTTAGCCAGTAGTGATATTGGTTTGCTGTATGAAACTAAACTAAAGACTATCTTACCAAGAACTTTAAGATGATTGATAGTGGGTGAGGCAGCTTATGTTATTGGCATAGAGATCTTCAGGGATAGATCTCGAGGATTGCTAGGACTGTCTCAGAAGGTTATATCAATCGAGTCTTGGAAAGATTTCATATGGAATTATGTTCAGCCAGTTGTGCACCCATTATGAAGGGTGACAAATTAAGTGGGAGCCAGTATCCTAGAAATGACTTAGAAAAGGGTCAAATGCAGAAAGTTCCGTATGTGTCAGCTGTGGGAGCTTGATGTATGCACATACTTGTTCCAGGCCAGATATCAGTTTTGCTGTTGGGATGTTAGGAAGATACCAGAGTAATCCAGGAATGGAGCACTGGAAATTGGCAAAGAAAGTAATGCGGTATCTTCAAGGGACGAAGGATCATATGCTCACATATAGGAGATCAGATCAGTTGGAAGTGATCGGCTATTCGGACTCAGATTTTGTTGGTTGCCCAGATAGCAGGAAGTCTACCTCAGGCTTTATTTCATGCTGGCAGGTGGGGCAATCTCGTGGAAGAGTGTAAAGCAGTCTATCACTGCTTCATCCACGATGGAGGCTGAGTTCATAGCTTGTTTTGAGGCCATGAATCATGCATTATGGTTACGTAATTTTATCTCAGCACTTGGTGTAGTTGATTCTATTGCCAGGCCGCTGAAGATATTTTATGATAATACAGCAGCCGTTTTCTTCTCTAAGAATGGAAAGTACTCTAGTGGTTCCAGACACATGGAACTTAAGTACTTGGTGGTTAGAGAAAGAGTTCAGAAACAAAAAGTGTCTATTGAGAATATAAGTACCACTTTAATGGTTGCTGATCCATTGACCAAGGGATTACCTCCAAAGACATTCAAAGAACATGTTATTAGAATGGGTCTTTTGAGTAATCTGTAATGTATGTTTTGGTACTTATGTAATTGACACTATTGCGCAATAAAAGTTTGTTTCTGTATTTCTGTTATCCAATTATGTGTGCACATATTATGTATGGATGTTTGTTAAACAGGAAATGTCTTGACAAGACAAATTACAGGGGTCATTTTGGTTATGAACTCAATTAGTAAGGGTTATTAATGTTGTGGTACGTAGAAGGAAGTATGACATAGATGTTGTATAACCGCTATGACTCACATTGATGGTCCAAGCTAATTGCAGTATTACAGTATTTAATTATTGGGCTTATCAGTTATTATTTTTTAAATTCGTGATCATGTGTCAAAGTTTTTCAGTATGGAATCCAATGGAGTCAAAATGTTTTTGAAATGAGTCTTTTTGTTTGTTTTCCAAAGTTTTTATCATAATCGGCTAGTGGTCCAAGTGGGAGAATGTTAATCTCACATTAAGGTGGCCCACTACCCTTATATTTATTATTAGATTCCATAATTAAAGCCTAACTGATATTATGCATGCCCAAATATTATGGTTACATTTATATAAGTTTATAATCACTTGAGATATAAAGGACCATGATGGGTGGTTTTATCTCAAGGGGGTTATTTGCAAATGTGGACCCTCTTCTCTCCTCTGTGAATGAAAAACAAACCTTTCCCTTTGTGTGGAACCATCAATTTGAGAATAGGGTTTTGTGCAAGGAAAAGGAGACAGAGAGAAGAAAGGAGTTTGCATTAGGGTTTGCAAGAATCAAAAGAAAGGGATTAAGATCTTCATCCATCTAACTTCCTCAATCTCTCAATGGCTTCAGGTATGTGTTTAATATGTATTTATTCTTGAGATGCATATAGATTCTAGATCCTTGGGTTATTTTGATCTTCATGAATCTTTGAGTATATTTTAATTCTAACACATGTAAATTTGTATTATTTTTTATGTTAATATTATATATTTTTTAATATTTAACATTTTTAGTATTTATTTATAATATTAAAATTTTTAAATCACCAAATAGTTAACTTTATGGTCAACTTTTTCACTTACAACTTATACATTATGAAAATCAAACACAGTAAAACCCAATACACTTTCTCACTTATAAATTTATATTACCAACTAAGCACTGTAAAACTTACATGCACGTAACTCATTTACAACTGTAAAAGAATTTATCAATTACGGCCTACGAATTACGGCCAATTAGGCAACCAAACAGAGTCTATATCTTAACCTTAAACTGACTCCCTTCAACTACCCAGATCCAAGCAAAAGTCTTCCATGGAGACGACCTTCTACCCTCAACCATATAAAGAAAGCTCAGTCACCTTCTCCTCCCCACATCTCACTTTTGAAGACATGAAAAGGCCTACTTAATGATGTTTGGCAGACGCAGTGCACGGTTCGTTGGGTAGAGGATGATGCCCTTGTCATCAGCTTTGCTGAGCATGGCGAAATAGCAAGAGGAGAAGCATGATCAACCGTGGTCGGTGATAGGTTCTGACCTTTTTCTTCAAAGGTGGCGAACAAATGTTGATCTGCTGCCCTTCAACATGAAGATAGTACCAACAAAGTTCGAGCTGAGAGGAATTGCCTTCGAAGCACTGCGATGCATCTTCTCCCACAAGAATCCTCGCAACAGTTGGGGATATGTCCCCATAAGCTCAACTACTCAAAACTATGGTGAACTGAGGTGTGTCCAAGCAGTGGTTTAGGTGGATCTTAATGAACCACTGTGAATGATATCTTCGTCAAGTGTGACAAGAACAAAATATGGTTACAATTGCTCATGAGGGTGTTGTGCGCAGCGGGTCGGGGTAAACACAACAAGCACCCTTGAGGAATCCGTCCACATGATGGAGACTCGATGCAACCGGAGAAACAACCAACACAAAAGGAACAACAACCAATAGAGAAAAGCAATCAACGCACAAATTTAACGAGGTTCGCCCAACGTGCCTACGTCCTCGGGGCAAGGGAGATAGAGATTTTATTGATTCAATAATCAATACAACTAATACAAGAGGGAACTTGAAGAATTCTTGGAGATATTTCTTGAGATTTTTAGGGATACAATACATGAGGGCTCTTGCCTCTATTTATAGTCACAGAGTCCCTGGATTCATGAAAACCCAGGTTGGATTCGATCCCATCCAGAAAAGGAATCCGAATCCTAAAAAGAAAGTCGAAATGCACTTGCCGGTCGATCGACCCATGCCACGGTCGACCGCGCCCAACCAAGACTGGCCTGCTTTCAGTCGGTCGACCGGGCCGGTCGACCGCTCCTTCCTGTGCACGCTCGTGCACGCCGGTTGACCGGCCTCCTCCATCGGTCGACCGGGAGATCGACCGGGAGCACAATCTGGCCTGCTCAATGCGTCGTTTCTCGCTTCCTTTGTCGTCCGATCTCTATGCTACCTCCTTCCATCTCCTCTATTTCCTCTCTCTCACAATTCTCTACCTCGATGAAGATTTTTCAAATCTGAGCCGATCTCCAACGAACTACAGTCTATCACCTAGCGAAATCGACACACGATTTCGGCTTGCGCGCTCTGGATGAAATTGACACACGATCTCGACGAAATGAAATACGATCTCGACTTGGAATCTATAGCTCAGCTATCCACTAGAATGCACCACACATGCCTTCCCTACACTTCACCTTAGGAGAACTTTCATACATGCCGATCACCGAACGTGTCTCCAACTCAGCAACTACATGACCTCACGAAGAACTCATCATGAGCCAACACTGACTCTCCAACTGACTAGCTCTATCTAGTCTACATGTCTTCAACTGATGATCCAACCAAGTCTAAGTAGAGCACACCGAACACCATCATCGGCTTCAACAACTGGACGCACACCCCTCCTATGCAAGCTCAACATCTTCTCACCAGAAAATCAATCTGTTCATCGAGATCACAATGTTGGCCCAAAGGCCTATCACCCTAGTTTTGATGATGATCAACTCATGAAGTTATGTTTACTAATGATCTTGTGTTTAATTAGTGACAGATTCATTATCAAGATCTTAGTAGGTGCATAGCTCAACAAAGGATAAAATGTTAAGATTTGGAGCTAGCACGGTGTGATCCAAGGAGCTTTTGGATCAAGCTTGGACCAAGTCAAGAAGATGAGAAGCCTTCAAGTGAAGACTTCAAGAAGATGAAGACTTGTGTCTAGGTATAAGATTTTGTTTTTGTTTTAGTTAAAAATGTAAAGGATAGAGTAGTTGGTGGATTGCTCAAGTATACCATGCACACACACTCTTGATAGAATTGTTTTCATAAAAGATTTTTTAGTTTAGAAAAGATTTTTCATTTTGAAAAAATACAAGTTTGGTTTTTGGTGTTTCTCATATACTTATCTTTTAATCCAAAATCAAGTTTAGAGCTTAATGTCAAAAACTTAGATATTTCATCTTATTTGTGTAGTGGATCATATCCATACACACTATGCTTTAATGAGTTCAAAATATCTAGTTTTTATTTGAAGATGTTTTGAAAAAATAAAGTTTAGAAAATATTGTTTTGGAAAAACAGTATTTTATCATGAGCCAATATTTTCAACTTACAAAAATAGACCAATCTTTTATAACATGTCTTGATTTTGTGCAAGCATGTTTGTTTATCAAAGTATATTGGTAAATATATTTTTGAAGATTTTTATGTATTTTATGGGATTTTATTTGAGCCAAAGAGACTAACTTTTTAATCCCAGAAAACTGTTTCAGGCTTCAGATAAGTCGACTTGCTTCCTTATAGTCGACTATACCTGAAGTCGGCCGACCGGACTGGTCGACCGACGTGCACGGACGTGAAAAACACCTAGAGGGGGGGGGTGAATAGGTGTTAGTGCTAATCTAAAACTTAATGCAAAACTAAGTACGCTAAATGCGGAAGCTAATGCAAATTATGCACAAACTGATACAATACAACAAGTGTAACCGAATTCCCCTTTCGAGGCTCTGAACTAACTCCCCTTGATTCCCCTTGAAATGGGTTGAGGCGCTATGTGAAGCTCTTGTTGGATGAGTATAAGTTGGGCACACACACACAAGCAATCCAAGCAATGTGCACACACAATCAAGCCAAGCAATCAAGGATATAGCAATATGGATTATGCAAGGCACAACACAAGCAAATAAATATGATATGACAAGATGAATTATGCTCAACACAAGCAAATATGATATGAATGAAGTATGATGCTTTGCACAAATGTAAAGAGAGAGAGTTTAGAGACAAGTGGATCAAACGCAAACACAAAGATATGTTTCGAGGTTCGAGCACCCTTGCTCTACATCCCCGCCTACACCACCGTGTAGGATTTCCAATCCACTATACCGTCCACCGAGGACTCCCACCGAGGGAACCTTCACCGAGAAGGATTTTTACAACAATGGAGTACCTAACTCCTCTCTCAAACAACCACCTCACAACCGAGGGGTAGGCCCGTAGCCAAATACAACAACCAACACCTCTACCGAAGAGGGTTACAACCAAATCTCCACCTCTCACTAGAGGGAGCAAACCAATCACCCGATCACCTCTACCAAAGAGGGATACAACAAGAATAAGGGTGTTTACAACAAGTGGTTCCAAAAACCACAAACTCAAACTCTCTTTCTTTTTCTCTTTTCTTTTCCACAAAAACAAGATCCTAATAGATTAGGATAGTATGATAGCTCAAGTTTGGAAAACTAGGTGTTTGGAAAACAAGCAACAAAGAAAAACACTTGGGAAAATTCTTGCAAAAGATATAGAATGAAAACCAAGACAAATCTCCCAAATATTCTTTTCTTTGATTTTTCTAAAAACCTAAAACAATAAAGATTGAAAGATTAAAGCCCCAAACACTTTTGAAAAACTTGTTTTAAACACTTCAGAAAACCAGAATTTTTTCTCTTCAAAAACTTTTCCAAAATCCCCAAAGAGATGGGGCTTTTATAGCCCCAACAGAAAACTAGCCGTTAGAGCTGAGCTGGCAGCTCTGACAGGCAGCGGTCGACCGGCCCGGTCGACCGCCAATGGTCAGAAATATGACCGTTGGGCAACTGCGGTCGACCGGCCCGGTCGACCGAAACAAACAGAGAGCAAAACTCTCTGCAGCGGTCGACCGGCCCGGTCGACCCAAACAAACAGAGAGCAGAGCTCTCAGACCCGGTCGACCGGTCCGGTCGACCGTTTTTGTGTCTGCCCAGACGTGCACATCTGTGCACGTCGGTCGACCCTACGGGTCGACCGGCTCTTGGTGCGGTCGACCGTCCGGGTCGACCGACCAGCCTGTCAGCACAAAAAAAAGTCAGAAAATTTGGGAAAAATATTTTCTAAAAAATCTTAGTTTTATCAAAAACAAAACTTGTATTTTTATCAAACTTGATTTTTCCAAAACATGAATAGGATAGTCAAAATAAGTTTGTCTAGCAACTTTAAAGCATGTATGTATATCTAGAACATATCTAATATACATAGAAATAAAGTAAACTTGTTTTGATCTACTATCCATGAAAACCAAAATCCAAATCATGAAACGTGTGTGTTGTGCACTTGAGCATATCAACTATACTAAACTTTACAAATTGGATCTAAACACACTAACTAAACTATGGATACCTAAGTCTTCTTGATGATCTTCATCTTCAAGTTGACTTGCTCCAAAACTCCATCCAAGGGCTAGACAATGTGTGATCTTGACGCTTTGGCCCTGGAATCATCATGAAAAGCTTCTAAACACCTTGTTGAAGCTAATCACCAACTAATATCTTGGTTAATGATCTGAAACTTAAACAATACAAGATTATTAGTAAACATAACTACATGAGTTAATCATCATCAAAACTAGAGTGGAAGGCCTTTGGGCCAACAATCTCCCCTTTTTGATGATGACAAAACTCATGGAGTTATATATATGCATGGATTAAAGTTAAGCTTCAAAGAAGCTCCCCCTTAACTCATGCATAAACAAATAATAAATGATATGCAATGAATGTACATAAACATGTATGCATCAATATGCATAAAACACAAACACATGTTCTAGAAGCTCTAGTTACCATTAAATTAATAAAGCATTAACAACAAAACACTAGATGTTCTAGATACCAATAAAAACTTAATACTTACCAATAAAACTTAATATATGAAAAAACATAAGTATGCATATATAAAAACATGTTAAACGCTCAAATAATTCTCCCCCTTTTTGTCAATCATCAACAAAGGGGTAAACAAAGTAAAATCAAATCAAACAAATTTTTCTCCCCCTTTTGTCAAACAAAAAGATCAAGAAGGGGTTACTATAAACAACATGATATAAATAGATAAATATGTCAATGAAGCAACTTGATATCAATTGAAAATAAATAAAGATCAATAGATGTTATATGCTATATACATTCATGAAGAGGAAGACGCTAAGTTAGCTTCCCTACACATATGCATTACATGAAGGAGGGATGTTAAGCCCTAATTCACATAACACACATTATGTAATGAATAAGAGGAGATGTGAAGCTCCCCCTACACACGTGTACCACATAACGAAGAGATGTTAAGCTCTTCAATACAAGATACACTCATCATGAATCTATATGCATATAGTCAATATAAATCAAAACTTTTGTATCTTTCTAAAAAAAAATTTTAGATACCAATTTTAAGTAAAAACACATGAAACATCTTGATATCAATTGAAATTAAACATAATAAATTTTGAATGTCTAAACAAAATTTTGATACCAATTGTAAATAATTTTCATATTAAATATATGATACCAATATGAAATTTTTTCAATCATAAAGTAAGGGAGTGGGAAACAAATACCATTTGAAGAATCACCAATTGAAAGACAAAATTAAATTTTCTCTCCCTTTATGAAATACCAACTAAAATGATGCATAGGCTTGATACCAATTTAAAAGTAATCAATTTAAACAAAATTGAAACTCAAGCACTAGCATAAACAAGATTTTGTGAAAAATTTATATCTTAAGCACAAATAAAACAAGTGTATGTGTATGAAATAGAATGAGTACCAATCACCAATAGATGATACCAATTGAAAATATACATACACAATAAACATATGAGTGTACACAAAGATCAAAATGATACCAATTGAAAGAGTTCAATGATACCAATTGACATAACAATAAAAGCATGGTATAACTCATATAATCTACCACCCAATCAAGGTTCAAGTTTTAAATGATTTTCATTTTAAAGCATACATGACCATGATCTCCCATCCATCCACCCATAGAAGGTAGGGGTTTTCAAAAATAGATTTGAAAATGTAGTTTTGTTTGAAAATCACTACCAAATTGAAGAATACGAACTAGTCAAAATGGAAAAACTTGTTAACTAGTGTGAAATCCTTCAAGCAAGGAATAAACTAAAAATAATTTTCATAAAACATGAAATCCACATGATAATCAACACTCTAATTCAATTAGGCATAAATATGACTCATGAATACAAAACATGAGCAAGCAATAAATGTGAGTGTACAAATAAAGTGTGAATATCATAATCATGAAAATATTCAATTAAGCTCAATTATTCCTTAAACATAGAAAACACGAAGATCATCAAAACTTATTTAACCTTCATGGCATATATATGTCTAATACAAACTAAAGTATACATACATATTCAAAACACAACGAGTCCACAAAATATATGCATTAAGGCACGTGGCTCAAGAAGGATAAACATGTATATCTAATAGTTTGGACAAGATAGACATATACATGAAGTTGAACAATTAAACACAAAATCAAGAAAAGCTAAATCTTCACCAAAACACATTTCATTTCAAGGTATATGTATGAATTGTCAACACAACAAGTATACATACATATCCCTAAACACAATTGAGTCCAAATATAGATTTGCATGAAAGGCAAATGACTCAAGGGGTATACATGTATATCTTAAAGTTTGGCAATACAAACATATACATGAAGTGAAAAACTCATAAAACAAATCCAAAAATGGAATACAAGTTTGAAATGTATGAATCATCAAAACTAGACTATACTAGCACATTTAATGGGTTCAAATAAGCATTCAACTCAAACATATATAGATTTATTTGTGGCCCACTATATATACAAGTATAAATCCTAATCTTAATGAAAACTAACATCTAAACAAGTAATCTTAAGAAGAAGCATCAAAACACAATATAGAACTCATCATGATAGAACTAAAACATGATTACTATGTAAATTCACATGTATTAGATTCATGATGTACATTATAGCTTAAACAAAAGTGAGAACACTAAGAATGGGTTCATACAAGCATGTGTGTTTCAAATACTATATATGTATGTCAAGGATCTAATAATCATGGCATTTACATACTAATCCAAAGACAATGAAACATGCTATAAAACATCAAAGATATGAAATACAAAACATATATGATCAATGTGTACATGCATGTGCATTAGATCTAGGTCATACAAATTAGTTTTACCAAGGTGAAAACACAAAAATATAAGTCCATATAAAACATGAATGTTTCAACCAACTAATAAGTATAACATTAATCTAATCAACATGACATATGCAAGATGATCACTAAACATCAAATCATGCTATGAAAGATAAACATGGAAAGCATGTAAACATAAGGAGTTAGAGATTCGATACCAAAACCAATGAGGGCACCGCTCTATTTCTCCAAAACAAAGGTGGTCCTCTCCACCAAACTTTCCCTTGAAAGTGATGCATCCAATTGATTTCCTTTAAGTCCGGAACGCATCCACTCCAAGGTGTCATCACTCTCACGTCATGTGAGAGCCCACACCTACATCAAAAATAATAGAAGGGGTGGTCTTTGGTACCCATATCTTCTTGGGTCCATGGGGGTTAGTACCTTCTCTAACCCAAACAAACTTCTTTGCTAAATTCTCAACATGTAAACGATCATAGCAAAATTTAGCAAGATGGCCTTTTCGGCCACAATGTGTACATGTGTACACATGAGCATACATGTGTTGATGGTGTCCGTGTGGAGCACGTGTATGCCGTGAAGGGTGTGCATGCATAAAAGTTGGAACTTGTTTCTTACGAACCAAGGTTTCCAAGCGAGTGTGGTTCATGGCACATTGGCTCATAGTGGAGCCCAAACAATCTACTCTCTTCTTTAACATACAAATATCATCATTAATCCTAGAAGAAGAGGTACATGCATTAGGAAGACTAGATGAAGCTACACTAGCATGGCAAACATGTGCATCAATTTTATTTTGCAAAACTTCATTTTTCTTTAAACAAATTTCTAAATCCTTTGAAATAGAATCAATTTTTATTTTCAAAGAATTATTTTCTTTTACAACAAAATCAACTTTAGAAGATAAATTTTCATTTTTCTTCAAAATAGCATGGCAATCATTTTTAGTTTTTAAAAATTCATTTTCTTTTAGTGCAAGTTCCAATTGAGATCTCAATGAATCCCTTTCATTATAGACCTCAACCTTCTCTTGCAAAACACAATCAAGTCTAGAATGCAAACTCTTATTTTCTTTTTCAATTTCTAAACTTTTCTTTTTCAAAATCTTATAATTTTCAATTAATTTTTCACAAACAATAGAAAGTTCTTCATTTAGAGCATGGGCATCAAAATTATCACATGAAGAACTAGAGCAATCATCACTATCTAAGTGGGGTTCCGAATGTACCTCAAGGGAGTCATTCCCTTGGACCATGAAGCATTGTGAATCGGATTCTCCACTAGATTCCTCCGGTTGGTTTGGCACTTGAAGCTCGGAGGTGGTGGTGGTTGTTGTTAACTTGTTCCACACTGCAAAAGCGGAATCAAGGTTAGAAACACGTAAAAGATAATCTTTAGATAAAGTGCTTCTAATGGCCTCTAGGGCTTGTGCATTGGCCCCTATATGATTGCGATCACTGAGGAAGGGTTCCTTGGTAATAGCAAGATAAACTTTATGACCTAGGGTTTGTAAATAAACGGTCATCCTAATCTTCCAAACATGAATGTTGGAAGGGTCATACATAGGTGGGGTCATGAAGGCCATGGTAAACTATATGTGTGCAAACAAGCAAATGCAAACAATAGATTAGCAAGCAAATGGATCTCACTCCTAGGATGTTAAGCCTAAGTATCAGGAGCACTAGCTCTGATACCAATTGAAAAACACCTAGGGGGGTGAATAGGT
The DNA here is from genome assembly GCA_038442645.1 of Agave tequilana. Lineage (NCBI taxonomy): Eukaryota > Viridiplantae > Streptophyta > Magnoliopsida > Asparagales > Asparagaceae > Agave > Agave tequilana. The sequence continues at coordinate 100,831 of JAVJIF010030409.1, forward strand.
GTTAGTGCTAATCTAAAACTTAATGCAAAACTAAGTGCGCTAAATGCGGAAGCTAATGCAAATTATGCACAAATTGATACAATACAACAAGTGTAACCGAATTCCCCTTTCGAGGCTCTGGACTAACTCCCCTTGATTCCCCTTGAAATGGGTTGAGGCGCTATGTGAAGCTCTTGTTGGATGAGTATAAGTTGGGCACACACACACAAGCAATCCAAGCAATGTGCACACACAATCAAGCCAAGCAATCAAGGATATAGCAATATGGATTATGCAAGGCACAACACAAGCAAATAAATATGATATGACAAGATGAATTATGCTCAACACAAGCAAATATGATATGAATGAAGTATGATGCTTTGCACAAATGTAAAGAGAGAGTTTAGAGACAAGTGGATCAAACGCAAACACAAAGATATGTTTCGAGGTTCGAGCACCCTTGCTCTACATCCCCGCCTACACCACCATGTAGGATTTCCAATCCACTATACCGTCCACCGAGGACTCCCATCGAGGGAACCTTCACCGAGAAGGATTTTTACAACAATGGAGTACCTAACTCCTCTCTCAAACAACCACCTCACAACCGAGGGGTAGGCCCGTAGCCAAATACAACAACCAACACCTCTACCGAAGAGGGTTACAACCAAATCTCCACCTCTCACTAGAGGGAGTAAACCAATCACCCGATCACCTCTACCAAAGAGGGATACAATAAGAATAAGGGTGTTTACAACAAGTGGTTCCAAAAACCACAAACTCAAACTCTCTTTCTTTTTCTCTTTTCTTTTCCACAAAAACAAGATCCTAATAGATTAGGATAGTATGATAGCTCAAGTGTGAAAAACTAGGTGTTTGGAAAACAAGCAACAAAGAAAAACACTTGGGAAAATTCTTGCAAAAGATATAGAATGAAAACCAAGACAAATCTCCCAAAATATTCTTTTCTTTGATTTTTCCAAAAACCTAAAATAATAAAGATTGAAAGATTAAAGCCCCAAATACTTTTGAAAAACTTGTTTTAAACACTTCAGAAAACCAGAATTTTTTCTCTTCAAAAACTTTTCCAAAATCCCCAAAGAGATGGGGTTTTTATAGCCCCAACAGAAAATTAGCCGTTAGAGCTGAGCTGGCAGCTCTGACAGGCAGCGGTCGACCGGCCCGGTCGACCGCCAACGGTCAGAAATATGACCGTTGGGCAACTGCGGTCGACCGGCCCGGTCGACCGAAACAAACAGAGAGCAGAACTCTCTGCAGCGGTCGACCGGCCCCGGTCGACCCAAACAAACAGAGAGCAGAGCTCTCAGACCCGGTCGACCGGTCCGGTCGACCGTTTTTGTGTCTGCCCAGACGTGCACATCTGTGCACGTCGGTCGACCCTACGGGTCGACCGGCTCTTGGTGCGGTCGACCGTCCGGGTCGACCGACCAGCCTGTCAGCACAAAAAAAGTCAGAAAATTTGGGAAAAATATTTTCTAAAAAAATCTTAGTTTTATCAAAAACAAAACTTGTATTTTTATCAAACTTGATTTTCCAAAACATGAATAGGATAGTCAAAATAAGTTTGTCTAGCAACTTTAAAGCATGTATGTATATCTAGAACATATCTAATATACATAGAAATAAAGTAAACTTGTTTTGATGTACTATCCATGAAAACCAAAATTCAAATCATGAAACGTGTGTGTTGTGCACTTGAGCATATCAACTATACTAAACTTTACAAATTGAATCTAAACACACTAACTAAACTATGGATACCTAAGTCTTCTTGATGATCTTCATCTTCAAGTTGACTTGCTCCAAAACTCCATCCAGGGGCTAGGCAATGTGTGATCTTGACGCTTTGGCCCTGGAATCATCATGAAAAGCTTCTAAACACCTTGTTGAAGCTAATCACTAACTAATATCTTGGTTAATGATCTGAAACTTAAACAACACAAGATTATTAGTAAACATAACTACATGAGTTAATCATCATCAAAACTAGAGTGGAAGGCCTTTGGGCCAACAGGACGTGCACGCCTTTGTGCACTGGAGGACGGCCGACCGTATGGGTCGACCGCTCCAGAGAGCTCTGCTCTCTGGAAAGTTCGGCCGACCGTACGGGTCGACCGACAGATAGCTCGACTCTCTACTCCAGTGGCTCGGTCGACCCGGGCGGTCGACCGTGGCTCCAACGGTCGGATTTCTGACCGTTGGCGGTCAACCGCACGGGTCGACCGGCAGCTCTGACAGAGCCCCAACGGCTAGTTTTCCAGACTCTATATAAAGGGTCATTTGGGGGCTGTTTTCACTATGATTTTGGAGATAGTTTTAGAGCCAGTTTTTCCCACTCTTTTTAGAAGTTTTTCTCCACAAAATAGAGAGCAAATATTTCCTATCTAAAGGAAAGTTTTATCAAGAGTGTAAAAGAGAATTTCTTGAGTTTTCCTCCACCATCTCTTTCCTTGTTTTCTCACACAAACACTTGAGCTATCCATTGCTATTCATCTTATAGGAGTGTTGTAGTGAGAGCTTTTGTTGGTGATCAAAGTGTTTAGATCACCAAGAGATCATTTCTTGTACTTTGAGGAGGCGGACGTGTGTGTCCGCGTTGTTTCGAGTTCGGGTGCGAACTCCGTGTTTAAGGTGCGGCCTCGGCAAGCTTGTGGGGCTTGCGTGTGTACGGGACTAGGGAGTCCGAGGGCTTGTAGGTGTTGCGGCACCGAGGAGAGATCCATTGGGATCTTGCATAGTGGAAATCCTTCGTGTGTCGAAGGCGGGGATGTAGAGCAAGTGTGCTCGAACCTCGAAACATACCCTTGTGTTTGCGATTGCCTTTTCTCTCTCTCCCCCTTACTTGTTTATATCTTGCATTCAATTATTGTCTTACATTTACATGCTTGATATATTGTGCTTAAATTGATATACTTGCTTGGGATTGTTTGCTAACACTTGTATTCAACCAAGAGAGCCAACGCGGCACCTCAACCCATTCAAGGGGAATCTAGAGGAGTTTGTCCAGAGCCCTTCACGGGGAATTCGGCAACACTCTTTGGTTATACGTGGTGTTTTAGTGCAAGAAGTTTAATTTGGTCATAATTGTTTTTAGCTTCCGCATTATTTGCATCATTCATCATTAAGTGACCATTAGATTAGCCATCACCTATTCACCCCCCTCTAGGTGAACCTTCAATTGGTATCAGAGCTTGGTACTCTGATTTATGTCTAACAACCTAGAGTTAAAGATCCTCATTTTTAGGCTAATCACAATATTTTGTACACACACCATGGACTTCATGTCACCACTCATGTTTGACATTGTTAACATCCATATATGGAAGGTGAAGATGTCTTTGTACCTCAAAGCCTTAGGTATTCATTTTTATCTTACCACAACTAATAATGCATATTGTTTAAATGGTAAGAATATTGAGGCTAATGCAAAAGCCCTTAATGCTTTAAAGTCTACCCTAAATGATGTTTATTTATCTAGAGTTTCTAACTTTGATTCGCTTTTGTAGTATGGAATACCCTCATCTCCCTTGGCGAAAATAATCAATACTATGCGGGGAGCGATTCGGACGTTGGAAGCGACACCTCCAACTTGTGCTACATGGTACAAGGGGATAACCCCCTTGAGGTAACTACCGAATCCGAGGATGAGGACATGTCATATGATGAGCTTACTACATTTTGTCAATTATTGCTTGAAAAATATGACATGATTAAAAAGGAAAATAAAAATTTGAAAAAGAAGTTTGATTGCATGCATATAGAACATGATTCATTTAGAAGTAACATTGCATGTTTAGAAAAAGAAAATGAAATTTTGAAAAATGAGAATGTTTCCCTCATGTCTAAATTGAATGATCTTTGTGAAGGAAACACAAGTTTGAAAAATGAAATTATTTTGGTGGGAAAACAAAAGGAAATTATTTTGCAAGAAAATAACTCTTTAAAAAGAAAATTTGTTGAAAAAGAAAAAGAAAATGTTTTTCAAAAGAAAAAGGAAAATGATTCTCTATCTCACCATGCTTTACATGCCACCTCTAGTGAGATTAATGTTTTGAAAAACAAGATTAATAGTTTGAGCTCAACTTTGAGCTCTTGTGCTTTTAACCACACTAGATTGGAGTCTATGTTTTCAAAGAAACAAGCTCCACATTCTCATGCACATCATCATGCATATGCTTATGTTGCACGTCACGATCATACACATTCACATAAGCATCCTAAGGTATACATATGTACACATTGTGGCCGCAAAGGCCATTTAGAAAAATTTTGTTATGACAAGTTGCATCATTTTAATTTTGCTAATAATAAAAATTTTTGGGTTCCTTACAAGACTAACCCTAAAGGACCCAAGAAAATATGGGTACCAAAATTCTCACCTTGCGTATTTGATGTAGGTGAGGGCTCTCACAAGACGTGAGAGATTTGGTGCCTTGATGGTGGATGCAAATGAATATGATGGACACACTTATTGATGCATCGCTATCAAGGAGGTTTTGGTGGGACAACCGCCATGTTAGGAACTTTGGAGTTGGTAACAATCTCTAAACTCTACTTTTTATGTACATGCTAGTTCATTTATCATATTCATAGCATGTTCATGTTTTATGTCATTATGTGCTTCATGTGGTAAAAACATGCTTAGATGTAGTTTTTGTCAAAACTTGTTTTATACATGTACAAATAGTGAGCTACATTGTTTTATATATGATTGCACTTCATGCTCATTTGTACCCACTATATGCATATGTATAGACTAGTTTTGATGAGTCTCATTTATACTTGTTTTGCCAATTTTCATGCTTTACTTCATGTATATGTATCTTTTATTCAAATCTAATAAATATACATGTATATCCATTTTGAGTCTCTTGCCTTCATGCAAATACTATTAATAGACTCGTTTTATGTTTGGAATATGTATGTGTATTGTTAGTTTTAGATAAATCATACATATACCATGAAGATTAGTGTTTTTATGAAAAATGAATTTTTATGATTTAAAAATGATACTCACACTTTTTGAGCTTCAATGTCTATTTTCATGAAAATTCTATTTACATGACTTTTGAACACTCACACTTTATTTATTTTGTCATGACTTTGATTCATGAACATATTTTTGAGCTTCATAGATCGAGTGTCAATTCTTATATTTGGTATGATTCATGAAATATATATATGCTTTGATTTCATGTTTTGAAGGATCTTTAACTAGTTTTTCAAAAATTATTTTAACTAGTTAATTGTTCTTCATTTGGTAGAGTTTTTCAAACAAAGCTTATTTTTCAAATTTATTTTTGAAAACCCTACCATCAATGGGAGGATGGATGGGCGACCATGCTTATGTATGCTCTATATTGAAAGAATCTAATGATACATGTGCATGAGTTGGGTGGTAGTTATATGAGATATATACTTGATTTACATTGTTATTTCAATTGGTATCATTGAAATTCTTTCAATTGGTATCTAAATTGATAATTTTTGTATATACTCATATTTTGTTTTCTTATATATGTATGTATCAATGTTAATTGGTATTATCATTTTCATACATATATATATATGTGTGTGTTATTTGTGCTTAACTTACAATTGGCTCACATTTTTAAAAGCACAAAGTTTATGATGAAAAATAAAATTTTTTTGATCATTATGTTTACTATTGGTATCAATATGTTTCAACTTCATATTTGTTAAATTTCAATTGGTATAAATATATTTTACAATAATGATTATTTTCAATTTGGTATCTTAAAAATTTGTTTGCTTTACAAGAGCTCTGATACCTTTAAAAAAAAAAATTTAAAGAAAAATTAGAAAAATTCAAAAAAAATGTTTTGATATGTATTTCCTATATGCAAGGAGAGCTTAACATCTCCTCTACATATAGATTCATGTTGAGTATATTATAAATTGAGGAGCTTCACAACTCTTCTTTATATGATATACGTGTGTAGGGGGAGCTTCACATCTCCTCTTATGCATTACATAATATGTGTTATGTGAGTTAGGGCTTGTCATCCCTTCTTCATGTAATGCATATGTGTAGGGAAGCTAACTTAGCGTCTTCCTCTTCATGAATGTATATCGCATATAACCTTTGATTGATTTGTATTAACCCCTTCTTGATCTCTTTGTTTTTGACAAAAAGGGGGAGAAAAAATTGTTTGATTTGATTTTACTTTGAACCCTTTGTTGATGAGTGACAAAAAGGGGGAGAAAGATTTTGAGTTTATATGCATACTTGTGTTTAGTTTTCTCATGCATAACACAATAAACAATAGATATACATAATAAGATTTATGTTTATGCATATATGTTTTGTTTTGCATATAGGAGAAAAAGATTTATTTTGTTTTATCTCCATTCATTTGCATACATATTTATGAGCTTCATTGTCATATATTATTATTTATGTTTATGCATGAGTTAAGGGGGAGCTTCTTTGAACTTTACTTTAATCCATGCATATATAACTTCATGAGTTTTGTCATCATCAAAAAGGGGGAGATTGTTGGCCCAAAGGCCTATCACCCTAGTTTTGATGATGATCAACTCATGAAGTTATGTTTACTAATGATCTTGTGTTTAATTAGTGACAGATTCATTATCAAGATCTTAGTAGGTGCATAGCTCAACAAAGGATAAAATGTCAAGATTTGGAGATAGCACGGTGTGATCCAAGGAGCTTTTGGATCAAGCTTGGACCAAGTCAAGAAGATGAGAAGCCTTCAAGTGAAGACTTCAAGAAGATGAAGACTTGTGTCTAGGTATAAGATTTTGTTTTTGTTTTAGTTAAAAATGTAAAGGATAGAGTAGTTGGTGGATTGCTCAAGTATACCATGCACACACACTCCTGATAGAATTGTTTTCATAAAAGATTTTTTAGTTTAGAAAAGATTTTTCATTTTGGAAAAATACAAGTTTGGTTTTTGGTGTTTCTCATATACTTATCTTTTAATCCAAAACCAAGTTTAGAGCTTAATGTCAAAAACTTAGATATTTCATCTTATTTGTGTAGTGGATCATATCCATACACACTATGCTTTAATGAGTTCAAAATATCTAGTTTTTATTTGAAGATGTTTTGAAAAAACAAAGTTTAGAAAATATTGTTTTGGAAAAACAGTTTTTTATCATGAGCCAATATTTCCAACTTACAAAAATAGACCAATCTTTTATAACATGTCTTGATTTTGTGCAAGCATGTTTGTTTATCAAAGTATATTGGTAAATCTATTTTTGAAGATTTTTATGTATTTTATGGGATTTTATTTGAGCCAAAGAGACTAACTTTTTAATCCCAGAAAACTGTTTCAGGCTTCAGATAAGTCGACTTGCTTCCTTATAGTCGACTATACCTGAAGTCGGCCGACCGGACCGGTCGACCGACGTGCACGGACGTGCACGCCTTTGTGCACTGGAGGACGGCCGACCGTATGGGTCGACCGCTCCAGAGAGTTCTGCTCTCTGGAAAGTTCGGCCGACCGTACGGGTCGACCGACAGAGAGCTCGACTCTCTACTCCAGTGGCTCGGTCGACCCGGGCGGTCGACCGTGGCTCCAACGTCGGATTTCTGACCGTTGGCGGTCGACCGCACGGGTCGACCGACAGCTCTGACAGAGCCCCAACGGCTAGTTTTCCAGACTCTATATAAAGGGTCATTTGGGGGTTGTTTTCACTATGATTTTGGAGATAGTTTTAGAGCCAGTTTTTCTCACTCTTTTCAGAAGTTTTTCTCCACAAAATAGAGAGCAAATATTTCCTATCTAAAGGAAAGTTTTATCAAGAGTGTAAAAGAGAATTCTTGAGTTTTCCTCCACCATCTCTTTCCTTGTTTTCTCACACAAACACTTGAGCTATCCATTGCTATTCATCTTATAGGAGTGTTGTAGTGAGAGCTTTTGTTGGTGATCAAAGTGTTTAGATCACCAAGAGATCATTTCTTGTACTTTGAGGAGGCGGACGTGTGTGTCCGCGTTGTTTCGAGTTCGGGTGCGAACTCCGTGTTTGAGGTGCGGCCTCGGCAAGCTTGTGGGGCTTGCGTGTGTACGGGACTAGGAGTCCGAGGGCTTGTAGGTGTTGCGGCACCGAGGAGAGATCCATTGGGATCTTGCATAGTGGAAATCCTTCGTGTGTCGAAGGCGGGGATGTAGAGCAAGTGTGCTCGAACCTCGAAACATACCCTTGTGTTTGCGATTGCCTTTTCTCTCTCTCTCCCTTGTTTATATCTTGCATTCAATTATTGTCTTTACATTTACATGCTTGATATATTGTACTTAAATTGATATACTTGCTTGGGATTGTTTGCTAACACTTGTATTCAACTAAGAGAGCCAACGCGGCACCTCAACCCATTCAAGGGGAATCTAGAGGAGTTTGTCCAGAGCCCTTCACGGGGAATTCGGCAACACTCTTTGGTTATACGTGGTGTTTTAGTGTAAGAAGTTTAATTTGGTCATAATTGTTTTTAGCTTCCGCATTATTTGCATCATTCATCATTAAGTGACCATTAGATTAGCCATCACCTATTCACCCCCCCTCTAGGTGAACCTTCACACAACACCTCACCTCACCTCTACGTGAAGTCCAACTCTTCACCTCTACGTGAAGTCCAACTGGCCACAACACTTCACCTCTACGTGAAGTCTCTCCACCTCTACGTGAAGCTCCAATCGGCCACAACTCTTCACCTCTACGTGAAGTTCCAATCAGCTTCTCGAGAACCCAAACAGCTTCATACGGGTTGCATCACCAAATAGCTGCGCCTTTACGGCTGCCTACGTACCTTGCCCAAGGGATCAAGCCAATCGTAGTTCATTCAAATGAGCTCCATCAAGCTCAAGCACTTGTACCCAGATCTGCAGCAGCGAACTTATCTGGCTGAGTCATATGAACCTCCTCACGACCATCATGGAGAACAACGGCCTTCAACTTGAGCTTGTCGCGATTACAAGCTTGAGATTCATGTTTACCCACGAACGTGGTTTTACCTTGGTTTCAATGGTTGTAAACAACTCGACATTCTGATCAATGTCTTTAACCTATTCCGCATCAACCTTGGCTACATGATCTCCACCCTGTGTTACATCCGGTGAAGTCTTCACTGATACCGAACCAACTGGAGATAGTGGAGTAGCATCAACCTCCACCCACTGCGATACTTCCTTGGTCTCCGTCCTCTCCACCTGCTGAGAGACGGTAGACTTCAACACTGAATTCTCATCAAATGTGACATGCCTACTCAACACGATCTTCTTGTTTTCGGGGTCCCACAACCTGTAGCCATTCATATTCCTTTTGACACCTAAAAACACAAACCTCTTTGCTCGCGGATTCACCTTGCCATCTTTGGCACTGAAGTAGGTCAGACTTCCAAATTCCCGCAGCAAACCATGATCTTAAGTAGTTTTTCCAGACCAAATTTTCAATGGAGCTTTACCTTCTATCGCAGTCAATCTATCATGAGATGGCTAGCATCACAATTACCTCAGCCCAAAACGATTTGTCTAATCTTGCATTAGACAACAACCACCGAACCTTCTCCAGTAAGGAACGGTTACTTCCTTAGCCAACCCATTTATACCTTTTGTGAAGTGAGTACAAATACCATTGTTCTGGCCAAACCGTAGGAATTGGTTCATGTCTCTTCCAACATTACCAATCTGTAGCTCTTTGATCTTCCTACCCATCTGCTTCTCCATTCTTCTTTTCCACTTCACAACAAATCTATAGCTTCACCCCTTTGTCTCATTCGGTTATATCCAACAATGCCTAGATAAGCTATCAACAAAAGAGACAAGTACCTATGACCTCCAAGTGATGCAGTCTTAGCAGGTCCCCAAACGCTTACGTGAACACAATCAAGAAGACCTTCTAAGCGGTGAGTACTGGTGCTGAATTTCACCTTCTTCTTGTCCAGAACGTTGTGTTTCACCTCCCAAGTTGCAGGTAGCAGCACCTTCTAACGATCCCTTCTTTGCAGGAGCTTGCAAAGACCTTTCACCTCCATGTCCGACCTTCACCTGCCAGACTTTCGTGCAACCATCATCTGAAGAACTAGAAGTCTCCACTTGACCTGTAACCGTACTACCCTTCAAGTAGTAGAGATTGTCCCGGCGGACGCCCTTCATCACCACCATCGAGCCTTTGATCATCTTGAGAACATCATCTCGTACAGATATCACAAGACCCAATGCTTCCAAAGCGCCAATAGAGATAAGATTCCTTTTGAGTTGAGGTACATACCTCACCTCTTTCAATTCTCGTACTATCCCACCATCCATCTTGATACGGACTGTAGCCATCCCTTCTATATTACACGGATAGTCATCACACATGACCGTGTAACATCCATTCAGCATCTCAAAGCTAGAAAACTAGGCCCTAATCGGGCACACATGATAGGTGGCTCGGTATCCAAGATCTGTTGGCCCAAAGGCCTATCACTCTAGTTTTGATGATGATCAACTCATGTAGTTATAGTACTAATGATCTTGTATTTATTTAGTTTCAGATTCATGATCAAGATCTTAGTAGGTGTGTAGCTTCAACAAAGGATTTAAAGTCAAGTTTGGAGCTAACACGGTTTGATTCAAGAACTTGTGCATAAAGACCACATCAAGTACTCAAGAGGAGTCTAGCTCTATGGATCGTGTTTGGACCAAGTCAAGAAGATGAGAAGACTTCAAGTGAAGACTTCATCAGTCTAGATTTGTTTTTATAAGATTTTGTTTTTAGATAAAATGTAAAGGATAGAATAGTTGGTGGATTGCTCAAGTATATCTATACACACACACTCTTGATTTAGATATATTTTCATAAAAGAATTTCATTTTAGAAAAGACTTTTCATTTTGGAAAAATACGGTTTTGGTTAAAAATTATATAAATCATGTTTAGTGTTTAATGTCAAAAACATAGATATTTCATCATGTTTGTATAGTGAATCATATCCATACACACTATGCCTTAAAAGTTGTTTAAATATCTTATTTTTGTATTTGGAGAAGTTTGAAAAAATTAAGTTTTGGAAAATACTATTTTTCATTTGAGCCAATTTTTCCATATTACAAAAATAGTCCAAATCATTTGTAACATGCCTTGATTTTGTGCAAGCATGTTTGTTTATCAAATTATATTGGTAAAACTATTTTTGTAGATTTTTAGTAATTTTATGGGATTTTAATTGAGCCAAAATGACCAAGTTTTTCTTTCCCTAAAATCCCTGACCTGGCTTCAGCCGGTCGACCGGGCCGGTCGACCGCGCGACGTGCACAGACGTGCACGAGTCTGGCTGGAGGGCCGGTCGACCGAGACGGTCGACCGCCAGAGAGCTTCTGCACTCTGGAAAACCCCGGTCGACCGAGCGGTCGACCGACAGAGAATCTGTTCTCTGTTCCAGAGGCTCGGTCGACCGGGCCGGTCGACCGAAGCCCCAACGGTCGGATTTCTGACCGTTGACGGTCGGCCGGCCGGTCGACCGACAGCTCTGTCAGACCCCAACGGCTAGTTTTTCTAGCTCTATAAAAAGGGGCATTTGGGGGCTGTTTTGATTAAGATTTTTTAGTGGTTTTTGAGCTAGTTTTTAACACTCCATTAAAAGAGTTCTCCACTAAATTGAGAGCTAATACTTTCAATCAAAAGGGGAGTTTTATCAAGAGTGTTAAAAGTGATTTTCTTGTGTTTTTCACCACACATTCCATCCTTGTTTTTCTCACAAACACTTGAGCAATCCATAGACATATTTATCCTATAGGAGTGTTGTAGTGAGATTGTTTTTAGGTGATCAAAAGTGTTGTGATCACCAAAGACCTCTTTCTTTGTTCCTTGAGGAGGCGGACGGTTGTGTTCGTGGTGTTTCGAGTTCGTGTGTGGACTCGGTGTTTGAGGTGCGGCCTCGGCGAGCCGGTGGGCTTACGTTGTGTACGGACTAGAGAGTCCAAGGAGTTCAAGTGTGAACTCGGCTTGTAGGTGTTGCGGCACCGAGTGATCCGGTGGGATCGATTATAGTGGAAATCCTTCGTGTTTCGAAGGCGGGGATGTAGAGTAAGGGTGCTCGAACCTCGAAACAAATCCCTTGTGTTTGCGATTGCTCACTCTCTCTATCTCCTTATTTATATCTTGCATGCTTCTATGTGTTTATCTTTACATGCTTGATATATTGTGTGCTTAACTGATATATGCTTGGGGATTGTTTGCTAACACTAGTTTTCAACCAAGAGAGCCAACGCGGCACCTCAACTCTTATTTAGAGGAATCTTGAGGAGTTTGTCCAGAGCCCTTCACGGAGAATTCGGCAACACTCTTGTGTTAAACTTGGTGTTTAGTGTAAAATAGTTTGTTTAGGTCATAATAGTTTTTAATTCCGCATTTAGTGACCATTAGATTAGCCATCACCTATTCACCCCCCTCTAGGTGATTTACAAGATCCACTCAGCATTATCTGAGTTACAAACAGTAGGGGTAGTAACAGAGAGAGAGAATACTGATGAGTCCAAGTCTGATCCATCTGCCTATGAGGTACCGCCTTGAGTACTGACCACCTTTGCAAGATTTGCCTCAGTCTTAGACTCCACCTTCTTACCTTTGGCCTTCGGGCAATCAGCTTTTCAGTGTCCTAGTTACTTGTACAAGGCACACTGATTCTTCTTCAGATTTCTGAAGCCTGATCTGGACTTTGATCTCCCCTGATCGTCTCTCCTTTCCTATTGGAACTTCTGCCTCTTACCTCCAATGCCTCTACTGTTGTGCTTCCGAAGAAGACAGTCGGTCCTGTCTCCTTACTTCATAACTCACAAGTGCAGCAGACACCTCATCGTAACTAAGGGATTGTCTTCCATTTAGAAAAGTAAGAGTAAAGGCCTCATACTCTTCTCTAGGAAGAGAGTTCAAAAGAATTACCGCCTTATCCTCTTCACTAGTCTCCACATCCACATTAACTAGATCTGTAAGAAGCTTCGCGTAACGGTTCAAGTGTTCATTGACGGAGCATCCTCTTTGCATCTGAAACTCATAGAGCTTACTCTTCAACTGCAATCGCGATTCTATGCTCTTCGTCAGATACTTCCTCTTCAGGATCTCCCATAGCTGCCTTGCAGATGTCTCATGCAACACCTGATACTTGATGTCTTGTATCAGACAAGACCTAATCAAGCCACACGCCAAACGACTCATCTTGTCCCAATCTTCTTCCGTCGTTGATGCGTGCTTCTTCTCTAACCGTAGAGAGTCTTTGAGGTTTAATGCCGTCAGCGCATCCATAACCTCACACCTCCGCATATTAAAGTTGTTCGTCCCGTTGAACTTCACCATATCAATACTTAGATGTGGATTCATGGATCTCACTGATGTACTTTCTTCAGCCATCTTCTCAACTGATTCCTCAAACCAATGTGGAAACAAATGGAGTTAGATAAAACAAACTAGATAAAGATAGGATCTTTACCTCCACACGAAACCCTCGAAGAGTTTCCGAAGCAATCTACTCCACCAACTTGATTCCTTGAGCAATCTTCACACGCTGTTCTGAGATCGACACACGATCCACAAACAGTCCCAACTCTAATCCAAGATCGACACACGATCTCCGCCAATCAGTAACAGATGCCCTTGAATCAACAGATGATCCCACGACAAACCTGGGAAGCTTTGATACCACTTGTTGTGCGCAGCGGGTCAGGGTAAACACAACAACTACCCTTGAGGAATCCGCCCACCTGGCGGAGACTCGATGCAGCCGAGAAACAACCAACACAACAGGAACAACAACAATCAATAGAGAAAAACAATCAACGCACAAATTTAACGAGGTTCGGCCAACGTGCCTACGTCCTCGGGGCAAGGGAGAGAGATATTTTATTGATTCAACAATCAATACAACTAATACAAGAGGGAACTTGAAGAATTCTTGGAGATATTTCTTGGGATTCTTAGGGATACAATACATGAGGGTTCTTGCCTTTATTTATAGCCACAGAGTCCCTTGATTTATGGAAAACCAGGTTGGATTCGATCCCATCTAGAAAAAGAATCCGAATCATAAAAGGAAAGTCCAAACGCGCCTGTCAGTCGACCGGCCGGTCGACCAACCTATACCACGGTCGACCGGCCCGGTCAACCGCGCCCAACCGAGACTGGCCTGCTTTCAGTCGGTCGACCGGGGCCGGTCGACCACTCCTTCCTGTGCACGCTCGTGCACGCCGGTCGACCGGCCTCCTCCACTGGTTGACCGGGAGACGACCGGGAGCACAATCTGGCCTGCTCAATGCGTCGTTTCTCGCTTCCTTTGTCGTCTGATCTCTGTGCTACCTCCTTTCATCTCCTCTATTTCCTCTCTCCCACAGAGGGAAATCATCTCATTTGTATTAACTGTGGCGAGTTTGACCACCGCCATGGAGATCGTGATGCTGAGTTTGGGAGGGGAGAACATGGCACAGATTTGGACTAGAGGAAGCTGTTCTGCCACCACTGTAGCAACATAATCAGTAAAACCAATCACCACAATAAAATGGACACCACCAGCGGTAGCAGGAACATCACCAGGATGATTTTGTTAAGGCGTGGGGACTGAGAGTTTTGCCTCAGCACTGTCCCCAAACTCAGTTTTATAGATTCAGACTTGGATCATGGAAGCACCAGAGTTCGAGAAGGAGGGAAGCAGAGGGGAAGAAGAAGGTAGAGCGAAAGACACATCAACGCCACTGGCTCCACCTGTTCCAGCGATGGTGGAGCAAGTCAGGGAAAACACGTCAATGTCCACCAGCATTGAGAGGGGGGAAGCAATGAGTAACACATCGCTAGCTGCTGAGGATTTTGAAGAGATCTATCGCCTAGAATTGGCTAGGCTAACTCAAGAAACCACAGAGGTACTGATGGATGGATCAGAGAAGTGAA